>CAXIES010000210.1:0-34000 GCA_964023965.1 Melinopterus prodromus
CAAGGCGAACTGCCACATAACTGTCATCCACGTAGGTTTTGACAGTACTTTGACACTAGCGCTAAATAATGATGACAGTTCGTTCAAATAATGAGGTCATTATATAATAACGATCTGTCATTGTTATACAGCGCTAGTGTTATTATAATCATTGGCGCGTATAATGATGGGGATTATTGTATAGTCGTAGATACGTATGCAATGAACTTATTATATGTGAGTCGTAGATAAAACAATTTTTTGTTGACCTATACTACAGTGCTCGTATTTACATATTTAGTTAAATAAAGTGTATCTTATTTGCTCATCGTAACGGCATCATAAGAAATGTGCGCGACAATTAAAATAATTTACTGACTACAAAGTAAGAAAGGAATCACAGTGGTATTTGCATATCATTTGACCTATCTCCGTTTATAGCATCTTTTAAATAATGAGAAGTTATATATAAAAATCACTTACGTAATCTTTTACTTATCTCGCCAATGTGTTTGATCTTCCATATTCCCCATCGTTTATTCTCTGTGGCCATTCCTAAAGGTGTCGTATCTTCGTTGTTTCTAATGTCAAAGTTAACACAGTGCTCGAAAAGTAATCCAGCGATTGTACTGTATCCCATTGCGCATGAAATATGTAGACCAGTATTGCCATTTACATCTTGCTCGTCAACCAGCGTTGGTCTCAGCTCCACGAGTATGTTGACGATACCCTCGTTTCCTGTTGTAACCGCAAGATTGAACGCAACAATGCCCATACTTGTTTCTAGTAAAGGCCGTGCAACATTTTCCAACGTCTTCTCAACGTCTTCCTTATTCTCAGCATGAATTGCTGTAAGCAATTTGATGCAAGTGTCGCCGTCGTCTTCGGTCAAACGCGTACGGGTTGGGTAATCCATATTAATTGAGCGAACGATGGTAGAACCATTTACTGTAGCAAAAACATTATATAAGCAAATATATTTGTTAACGTATACACATTAGCATGTATGGTAGAACAAATACATAATTTCTAATCTAAGTTTAGATTATAGGCCAGCAATTTCGCAGTAAAGAGTAGCAATGATGACAAAAACAAACATCGAGATAAATCAAAAGTGTTATTTTGATATATTTTGATGACCGGAGAGCCTCAGTGGTGAGATGGTGCCCAAATTCAGTTGCTGCAAAATATTTTTCCCGGAGATCCAAATACAACATATTTATTAGAAAAGTAGGCGGTAGCGGATAATATTCTCTATACGTTCTTTTTCAAATTAAGCTAGTAGCAAGTTGTTCTGGAGTTTAGTCACATGTAAAGGGTAAGTGTATTTTAAAAAATAGATTTTTTTGTCTCAATTATGATAAAATGTATTACGTAAGTGTTTATCGGTAGAAGAGTGTGTAGTTCGAAATTATACCAACCTATGATGTTACTTTTTCTTCACAAGAAATACATATATTCATGCAAAATAGAAACTTTAACAAAATGTTGCGTTCCCGTTTTATTGCTCACTCTTTATGTGAATTGGTTTCCGATTGTGGATTATAGGGTTATATAGGAGTTATTAGGTTATATAATTACGTACCATTTGGATGAGACACTCTGCATTCAAGCCATCCTAAGAATCCATCGCAGGTGCACGGAGGGGATTTAATAAGCCAGCGCCAGACCGACGCTATTTTGTTGGGAATTGCTATAATGTTTTTGTGGCATTGACTTCTCCCATTTACAAGACTGTGTCTAGTTTTATTATTGTTGGCAGAATTTATAAACAAATATTTTCTAGCTTCAAACCACAGATCGCGGTGGCGGGTACATTCTTTCATCATTTGCTTGATGTCCCTGAAAATCCAAAACTCGTTCCAGACTGCGTTGTAAAATGGTTTGAATTTTTCTGTATTTAAAACTGACTGGACTATATTGTTCAGCAAAAAATCTGCCACAAAATACTCGGCAAAAGTTCTATGAACAAATTGAAAACTTTTCTTCGAATTTCTTACATCAACAATCCCGATATTCTGGTCCCAAATGTCCTTTAAAATTTCAGCAAGACCGGTGTCTGATGTTAGTCCCTTTAGAATAACATTCTTCTCTCCAAATATTTCCACCAGCGCTAGTTCACGGTGCTGCTTCATTGATTTTACAATTGATGAGTACGCAACATTTTGACTTAATCCTCTTCTCTTATTGTATGTTTTATGTTTTATCTCGATAAATAACTTGTACATTTCTGCTTTCGTAATATCGTCGCGATTTTCATGGTCTACGTATATTGCTGATATCATATGCAAATGCAGAGAGTAGTTAATTTTCACCGATTCTACACCAACTAAAGTTGGTGCAGAAGTTTCGATGCAACCTGTCGATGCGCGCGCCACCTGTCGGCGGCGTCATGAGTTAATTTTCACCGATTCTACACCAACTAAAGTTGGTTCGAAGTTTCGTCGCGCGCGCGCCACCTGTCGGCGGCGTCATGTATTAAATTTGAATTTGTGTGGATGTAGGTTTTTTTAAAAAAGTGACCGGGCCCGCGCGACGGCTCGAACTCGCGCCGCCGCGAATGCAAGTCGGGCGCGCTAATCCTCGCGGCCACGCGGTCTCCTTGCTACGATCGCTTCTAATTCGAATGATACGGCACCGCCGTCGCCGAGCGCGCGCGACCGTCGACGGAATTGGCCGATCGCAGCGCGGTAGCCCCGCGCGGGGAGCGGGCAACGGTCTGTCGTCTTTGAAATAAAAAAGGCTGCGTGTTTAAACATATTTATTGAATATAAACGCATAATAAAAAAATGGTGCACATTTTATTTGAATATTTTGTTGTTGATTTTGCGACGGTCTGTCGTATTTGAAATAAGCATATTTATTGAATATAAGCGCATAATAAGAAAATGGTGCACATTTTATTTGAATATTTTCTTGTTGATTTTGCAACGGTCTAAATTTGAATGACATAGAGCCCACATAGTGGGTGCTGTGTGCACTCGGCATTCGATTGCGTATAAATAAAAGGCCACATGGTTAAATTAAAAAATGTATTACTAATTCATATTTCTGGAACAAAATAATAAATCATTAGATGGTATGCATTCGATTGGCAATTTTGTCTATACTAACATATTTCATAAATGTGGAAGTACACGAATACGTCCTGGACGTAGTAGGCGACCGTCGGGGTTAATTCAATAAGCCCAACAGGCGGCCAAATTGCCGGTCTCGCTGCATCGCTACATAGTAGCACTGGCGTGTGGTCCTAAATAAAATATGATTTAAAAAGGGTGCGAATTTAACTTATATAAACATACTTACACGAAGATGCTCCGGAAGCAGGCTGATGTAAGATAATACTGAAAAAATCACTTGCATTAGAAATAATGCAGATCGGAGCCACCGGCACCGCTGGGTCTGTACGTAC
Source organism: Melinopterus prodromus (assembly GCA_964023965.1). Taxonomy (NCBI): domain Eukaryota; kingdom Metazoa; phylum Arthropoda; class Insecta; order Coleoptera; family Scarabaeidae; genus Melinopterus; species Melinopterus prodromus. The sequence goes on from CAXIES010000210.1 coordinate 3,392, forward strand.
CATGTTCCATGTTGGTTCGAGTAGTTTAAAGTTTGCCATTTTACGGCCGGTTTTATATTCCAGATTTGTAATAGAAGGAGCAGTTTTCAAGTGGGGAAATTCTTCCGCTAGTTCTAAATTTAGTAATTTAAATTTGCAACGGCAATGAAAAAAGTAAATTGTAATAATTTTCGACAACCAGATATACACGAATATTGCTTTCTGTTAAATTGTCATTTCTTTGTAAACGGCGAAGCCTGACCGTCTGTAAGCGTTCGCCCGTTATACGCTAACAATGGTTTCCTTTAGTGGCATAGGCGAGTGACAGGTCGGACCCATAGTACGCGCGAAGACATCATTGCAACCGGAGAGAGAGGCCGCTCGTTTCATCGCCGTACTGAAATTTGTCACGGTCATGGTCTACTGCTGCGGTTAACTTCCACTGCTTATTTGCCGGACCATCTAATTTACAGTTGATAAATAGACAAAAAGACGTACAAATAAATGTTTATTATAAATGCAAGTGTAAACAAAATACAATTAGAACTTCTTAAATTGAATCAAATTCGCCTTGTTTTGCTGCTTCCCTTGTTGTAATTGCCCCATAAAAATTAAGTAGTAATTTCCGGCGCTAACACTGTCGCAAAATTTTGGAGTAATTTTTTCTGCCACTCTTTTGGGAAGAAAAATGGAAAATTGATTTTCATCCTGGTCGTCTCCTTCTAAATCAATGAGAACAGAGGGCCATTGGAGATGTGTGAATTGTCTAATACCCGTGACTCTGTAGTGATAATTAAGTTGCAATTCCTTGATTGGCTTTAAGGGCAAGGAAGAAGCACACATGCCCGCTTTATTGATTTCATCCAGGTCTGAATCTTCTTCCTCTTCCTCCACGACTGCCTTTTTCGGAATTTTGCTTGGCTTTTGAGTTAAATCGCCTTTCGTTTTTCGCTTTCCGCCTGATTTCTTGGCGGCGGCGGACGCTGTTGTTTTTTTGGCCGGCATGGATGCATTTTCCGCGTCTGAACTGGAAAAACTTTCGATCTGGTGGCTGTTTAGTGTAGTAGTCGTTACGACTGGAATTGCCGGCTGCAAGGTAAAGTTTTGCATCAGATTGATTTCTTCTTGGCTGTACTCGGACATTTTCTTTCTCTTGGATAGTGCAACGTCGGTGGCTCAATCGAACTGCTTTGCATTTTAAATGCACGTCTTTTATATTGTTTAACGCATTAAGGAGAGGGAAAAAGTAACTTTTACGTAATACAATTTGTTGGCGCAATTTGGGTTAATAATACCTATCAAATAATTCAAACGTGCTGTCGGCAACATACTCTAGACCGGTTAATTCATATAGGCACATTTCGTGAAAAAATGTGAAGCAACTTCCGTGTTTAAAAACCTTAAAAAGAGGCTTTAAGATACATGCTGAACACCAAAATCTTTTGTTTAACACGTAATTATCAAAAAAATCGTTATGTCCATCGTAATAGTTAAAATATAGAGTGTAATGCTCAAATTTTTCCCACTTCAAAAATTCTTGTAAACCGAAAGCCGTACGCGTTCCATTAATTTTGGCAAGGCACATTTGACAAATTCTGCCAAGGGGCGTATGTATGAACGTGTGTAGGATGCACATCGATTGCTCTGTCGCATTCAAAGTGCTCTGAAGAAATATTGACCTTCTGCATCCGTCTCGCACGAGCGCGTCACAATGATTCCCCATAACCAACAAAAATTTTAATAATTGTGGTGTGAATTTAAAGTTTTTTCGGAATGTAATATTCTCACTGCATGTTAAGAATAGTAAACAGTCGTCGTCTTGTTTCAGCAGCTTCCACTTTACACTGTGCCAGTTAGATAAAATAAGATTTACTATTTTTTCGGGAATGCCAATGGTGCGATAAGTTGCCACTATATAGTAGATATCAGTTTGTTGTTTTACACTACAACATATGCGTGCAATGCATAAATTTAAAAGCGTATCACTGCTATAGATAACTGACATCTTTACTTCAAAGATTGTAGGTAACTTACTGTACTTTAATAATTGTCCGGTATTAATATAAACAGATGGGAATCCGGAGCCGTTCGCCTACGTTTGCAGCGTGAAATCACTTAATTTGCGTGAAGAGTTGGGTCTTCGCGGTTGACTGGCGATTATAATACACTTACTTAACAAACGCTCGATTTCATTTCGATACTAAATGCATCCGGGTCGTATTCAAAACGACATAATGTTATATGTAAATAATAACTCGTCTTCTCTAGAATCATATTGTGGCTTGTTTTTTGTTGCTTAATTATTACAATAGCGGCATCGGCAAAATGCGCTCCTTAGCTCTATCTCGCGAGATGGACTCAATAATTAGCGTGAAGACTTCGCGGTAGGCCGGCGATTATAATAATATGCTTACTTCATCGATGGTCATTTTTTGCCCATATTAAACGCATTCGAGGCGCAATCTGTAACAAGTGTATTACATATATGCAAATGCTTTACGTTTGCTGTTAATAAATATCCGGCATTAGTATAAACAGATGACATCTGGGGCCGTTCGCCTACTTTTGCAGCGGTAAATAACTTAATTTGCGCGAATAGTTTAGGTACTCTTCGCGGTTGGCTGGCGATTATAAATACAATTACCTAATGGACTCTCGATTTCATTTCGATGCTAAATGCATCCGGGTCCTTATAAAACAGCATAATGTTATTATATGCAAATGCATTACACGCGGCCTTCGCGCTCGACTGGCGATTTCCGGGTTGTATAAGAAGAAAACGGCATCTATTGTCAAGTGCATTGGCATTATGCAATAAGCTGGCTAAACTGCATGAAACCGAAATGTCTTTTTTTGGACTTAATTATTGCAGCCTTGCCTTTTTATGCGCGTCGCTAGTGCGATCGTAACAATACGCGTGCAATTCCTTTAGAAAGATTTCCTATAAATACAGTTGGCCGGCCTGCGACTATTACACATTGTTTTTTGAATTTGTGTGCTCGAGTCGTTCGTTCGAGGCTCCTTTAAGTGCGGTCGCATAAGAAAGCGCCTCAGGATGAATGACAAAGTCATCTTCGAGCACTTACTGCAAAGAAAAGACGCATTTCCGCCAAATAAGCCCATACAGTTTGTGGATCAAGAATTGCCGCCCCATTTGCAGACATTTGAAGAATTCTGGCTGTGCTACAAAATTAAAGTTTACGATTGCGGACAATCGATCTGCGTCTATTGGACGGATGAATATGTAAGTCATTTTTTTTTGCTGATAATAATAAGCTATTACTGTTTTTGTTAGGTTGTAGATGAAGATGTATAAGCTCTAAAGATGAGTTTCGACTGCGGCGTTTGCGGCAAAAGTTTTAGCCGAAAATATACATTAAAAAGGCACCCGTGCACAATAGTTTTTTCCACATTATCGCCTCCTTCTGCAACAGGCGATCGGTTTGCCTGTCCTGTGTGCGCCAAATCTTTTTATAGCGACCCTTTTCTTCAACGACATCTCCTAAAAGCTCATATAAATGCAAAAAAGCGAAAGCGTGACGATGTTGATGAATCGCCCGACTCGCCGAAAAAGAAGCTAAAAGTAGCTTCGTCTTTGCCAAGCGGACAACATCCAAACGAAGCGGGGACATCGCGGTCAGGGCTAGAATACGCCTGCGACACATGCAATGTAAAATTATCAACAGCCTATCAATATAGGGGACATCTGCGCTCCCAAAGGCATCGCGCTAACAATATAACAAGGCTGCAAGACGATGGGGTGAGCGAAATGGCGAGCGCCTTTAAAAATCGCATCAAAAGCTACAGAATTGACAGCACGGAGTGTGCCGATATTCCCACATTTTTGGACAATGTGAAAGCGAAGGTGTGTAAGCTAATGGGGGATTTGGCGTTTTTATTAAACCGCAAATAGCAGCAGCAGAAGCGGCCGCAGCCGACGACGGTGATGACGACCCTGACGAAACTGCGCAACATCGGCATTTTGGTGAAATAAAATCCTTTAACACCAAATACGTTATTATTGACGGTGGCACTAATTTGAGCGAAGTTTACGACACGCTAGGAAGTAATATTCAAAAGAAAGCGGACGAGATGGCCGAAAAGGACAGCGGTTGGAGTTTAGCGCGCGTTTCGCACCTTGAAGTAAATATCAACAAGTTTTCGCCGCTAGGCGGCGCTTCCTACATCGACCTACCGCCCGATATCAAGAAAAAGAAGGCTTGTATTAATGTAAAAAAGAGGGACAATGCTTGCTTCGCATGGAGCATAGTTGCAGGGATCGTACCGCCGGAAGATCACGCCGATCGCCTTACGTCCTACCCTCATTATTCGGACGTATTGAATTTAGAAGGGATAACATTCCCAGTGAAATTAAAAGACATTCCTCGCGTTGAAAACCTAAATAATTTAAGCATAAATATATACGGTTTAGAATACAATACTGCTACTAAGGAGCATATTGTGGTAGGGCCACTTTTTTTTACTAAGTTAGAGCGAGATGTGCATGTCAATTTGTTACTATATGAGAAAGACGATGATGTCGGTTCCGCACATTATGTATTAGTTAAGAGCATGTCTAGGTTGGTTTCATCGCAACGCTCCAACGAACAAAGGGGCATATTTTTATGCAACGGCTGTTTAACATTTTTTATGGTCAAGGAACGGCTTGACATCCATCGCCAGTTCGATTGCAACAGGATATGCACGATTTTACCCACCACATGCTTAAAGAAAAATAAATTAGGCGCCTTGGTCCCCGAAAATTTGCTATGTTTTACCAATTTTCAAAAAAAATTGAGCGTGCCTTTTGTAGTTTATGCCGATTTTGAATGTATGCTCCAGCCTATTCAGTCGTGCGCGCCCAATCCCGCCGCCTCTTATACTCGAAGCACTCATGCGCATATTCCCTACAGCTTCGCGTTTCAAATTGTGTGTTCGTTTAACGCGCAATTTAATAGATTTGAAACGTACACCGGTCCAGATTGCGCGGAGGTATTCGTAACTAGACTTTCGGAAATAGTCCGGCAACTGTATGCCGCGCATTTTAAGAAAATCGTTCCCATGACGCGCCTAACGCAAATCGAGCGGGCCCATTTTAATGAAAGCTCGACTTGTCACATTTGCGAAAAGTCGATTGGCAACGGCGACGACGGCAATGGAAAGGTCCGCGACCATTGCCACTTCTCCGGCTCCTACAGAGGCACCGCCCACAATAGCTGCAACTTAAACTATCAAATACGCAGATTTATTCCGATTTTTTTCCACAATCTTTCCGGCTACGACGCGCACCTTTTTATTAAGCAACTAGCTGCGGACGGCGGGAAAATTGACGTAATTCCCCAAAACAAGGAGAATTACATTAGTTTTACAAAATACATAATGGTAGATCAGAGAACAACTAAAGATTCAATTTCTAACATATATTTTCAGATGAGATTTTTAGATTCGTTTCGCTTCATGTCTTCCTCCTTAGACGCATTAGCGGCCAATTTAAAAACTGAAGATTTTCTCAATGTAAAAAAGGCGTTTCCCGACCCGGACCATTTTCTATTGATGAAACGAAAGGGCATATTCCCGTATCAGTATGTCGATTCTTTGGCGCGGTTGGAAGAAACGCAACTACCTTCTCGCGACGACTTTTTTAATTCGCTAACTAACACCGCAATAACGGCGCCAGAATATGCGCACGCAAAAACCGTTTGGGACGCGTTCGGTTGCGAAAAACTTTTGCAGTACTCTGATTTGTATTTAAAAGTGGACGTTTTGTTGCTGGCCGATGTTTTTGAAAAATTTCGCAAAGTTTCACACGACACGTACCAGCTGGACCCTTGCAATTATTTTTCATCTCCCGGTCTATCGTGGGATGCCATGCTAAAATATACCGGAATAGAATTGGAGTTACTAACCGACATGGATATGTGTCAATTTATCAAAAATTCCATTCGCGGCGGTATCTCGCAATGCTCCCGCCGCTATGCGAAGGCAAACAATTCGTACTTGGCGTCCTACGACCGCAATTCGCCAACCACGTATCTGACATATTTGGACGCGAACAATCTATACGCTTGGGCAATGTCGAACCACATGCCGGTTTCGCATTTTAGATGGCTGCCGAGAGCCGAAATGGACGCGTTGTGCGTGGAGCGCGTGGCCGATACGTCGGATGTGGGCTACATTTTTGAAGTTGACATAGAGTATCCGCAAGAATTGCACGATCTCCACAATGAATTGCCCTTTTTAGCGGAGACTCTTGTACCGCCTAACTCAAAATTTAAAGATAAAAAATTACTTCTGACTTTAGGCAACAAGCAAAAATATGCGATCCATTATAGAAATCTGAAGCAAATTTTAGCGCACGGTTTGAAGGTGACGCGCGTCCATAGAGTTTTAGCATTTAAGCAGGCGGCGTGGATGAAGAGCTATATTGACCTTAACACAAGGCTGCGTCAACAGGCCGAAAACAAGTTTGATAAAGATAACTACAAAAAAATGAACAACGCAGTATTCGGCAAGACAATAGAAAATGTGGCGAAGAGGGTTGATGTGAGGCTCGTCACACGTTGGGAGCGTCGGCATAAGAGTAAGGGCGCGGCGCTATTTACGTCGCAACTAAATTTTAAGTCAATATCCATATTTACCGAGAATTTTGCAGCAGTTCAGATGCAAAAACTAAAAATTGTCTATGATAAGCCAATATACTTGGGTTTCTGCGTTCTAGAACTCTCCAAATTACTAATGTATGACTTTTATTATGGCTTTTTAAAACGGCAATATGGGGAAAGAGTTGATCTATGCTATACGGACACCGATAGTTTGATCCTACTAACTCAAACGGAAAATGTATATGCCGATATGAAATTGCACATCGATAAGTTCGACACGTCCAATTACAGCGCTAATAACGCGTTTAACATTCCGCTAATTAATAAGGGCATTTTGGGACTGATGAAAGACGAAAATTGTGGTAAAGTAATGCGCGAATTTGTCGGTTTACGCTCGAAGATGTATGCATTTACTGTCGAGGGGGAAAGTAAGGATGAAAAGAAAGCAAAAGGTATCAAGCAGTATGTTGTTAAGAAAGAAATTAATTTCGATGATTACAAGCGATGTCTATTTGAAAATTGCACTCTATACAAACAGCAGAATTCATTTCGATCGATAAAACATGACATTTTCACTCAAAATCAAAATAAACTGGCCCTCTCTGCGCGCGATGATAAGCGATTTATTTGCGACGATTCAATAAGGACGCTTGCCTGGGGACACTATACGCTCTAGGAAATTTCGCATTTTACGTATTATTAAGTAATTATAAGAGTATTTTTAGTTGCCTTGTGTTGGCCGTTACGTTAAGATGTGTAGCAGTAGTGATAATTATTTTATTGTTGAACTAGACGTGTTCAATAGCGTCAAGAGCACATATACCGAACATCTAAAGAAGTGCATAAACTGGAACGATATTGACGGGGTGAAATATATCTTAAGTAAAATTCAAGTGCCGGAAGAGCTGCTCACCTACGGACGTTTATTCAATACGCCAGTTGCTATAATAGAGGCGCTTTTTGAGTCGAAACTTCTAACTGACACATTTGTGAAGTGCGCTTTAGAGCTACTTTTAGAAGGAACGGACAATAGTAATAATAGTAATTCTAGCGTTATTGAACTGGATGCGGATTATCTTTCTTCGATAGTCGAAAAGACTGAAAAGATACATCGCATTCGTCAATTGGATAAAAACTATCGAAAATGTTTGCTTTTTACGCTGTTGAGTGGCGACGAAAAGAAAAAAGATGTAACGTCGCTCTCAATCAACAATGTCATTAACAATTACAAAAATGTGCGCTATTATTTCGAAAAAAATGTATGCGACGCTTTGTATAATGCGGACAACAACTTTGTAACGACATTACTGAACGCTATTGGCCTTAAGAATGGTTGGCAGTTTCGTTTCGAGCCGACGACACGCCAGTCGCACAAGGACATTCGGAAATGGCTGACGGATAATGTGCAAAGAGGACTCAAAGGACATAATGTCGGTTGGCAGACGGGGCCCGATACGGGCGTTTGGCCCTCTAGCAATCTTCAAGATTACATCGATACCCTAAAAATTATAAACCATCACACCACTCTAAATTTGTAACCTTTGGTTTTTTTGTGCAAATAAATTTTTTTAGTTCGATGACTCGTTTTATTAATTTAGCAATAAGAAAGAAAGAAAAAAAACGACAAGAGATTCACAAAAATAAGTCATTTATTCAACATAATACATAGTTTTTCTGTTATTTAACATTTATAAAAAAAATCACACCTCGACGGCGAAGACGGAGGCGGCAGCGGCGGCGGCAACGACGGCGATGACCACGCTTGCAGCCAATCTCGAAGAAGGTGAGCATTTTGATGGGCGCATTGCAGACTGTTGATGGCGTGTTTGTTGCAGTGATACTTCGCGCCCACGCCATCAGCTCTCGCTCACGCCCCTACCGCGGCTTGAAGTTTTAGCGCCGATAGAGCGGGGCAGCCCATGTTCTCGACATTGAGAACGCTAATATTGGACAGCACTTCTTCTAACCATCTTTTCTTTTGTAGGCCCTTAACGAGAATTTGCGAGCCTTCATCAACTCCTGACGCCCGCAACAGTGCGCATAAATTGGCGTAAGGCGATTCTTCTTGTTCTTCGTCTGCCGTTGCAGCTTGGGCTTCTTGTGCTGCCGCTGCTGCTGCTGGTGGTGCCACTTGTTGTTGTTGATGATGCCAACGACGAGGCGTGTTGTATTGGCGGTAGTTGTTGTTGTCGGCTTGCTTTTGCCACGCGAGTCCGTGTATTTGCGTCGTTACGAAACGCACATGTCGCTGTAGACTTTCTTCCAAATGGGCGAATTTTATGGGTAATTTAAAAAATTTGTGTAATTCACTATGGCCGGAATAAAGGTGGATTAGGGACAATTCTTTGCAAATGAATTCGCTATCTTTCAGTTGGAAGCCTTGCACGTCGACGATCCAAGTGTTCATCATGATGTCCTACAGCGATCTGACCGCGCCCGTTAACGGCGTATACTTTAAAATGCGATCGTGGAGCAGAAGGCAGTAGAGGGCCGTTTTGTCGGGAATATCTTCGCTCGTTTCGAATTCTAGCCGAACGTCTACGGCGCCCGTAGTCACACCTTCATTCTGTCGCGAACAGTCGATTACCACCAGCGTGTGCTCGGAGAAGAACATGTCGGGCGTCAGGAGCGGCTCGCTGCGTCGATTATAGTACGACGCTTGGAATTTCGCATACATCTCGTAGAGAATTGCAAACTGCCTATGTTTGAAGTTGACGTTCAGGGACTCGTAGGGGAACTGCTCGCTGTTGAGAAATAGTTTCACATTTAACAAATTACAATGGTCGAACAGGGTCATATTTTTATTTTGTTGATTTTTTCGATCGGTATGAAAACCTAGAATCGCGTAGCGCGGTTTCTCCAATTGCGAACTCGACTTGATCGTCCACGTATGTTGTCTGGCCTTCGGCAGTAGCGGATAGTCGAACAGATTCCAGCTGCGAAACGCCACGTCCAATTCGCGACCGCTCGAAATGGTATTCAACAGATGGATGCGCTCCAAATCGCCGACCGTTATGTGCGGCACTCGCCACACTATCTTACTTATTGTCACCTTTAGCGTTTCGGTCGTGTCGCTGCTGAAGATCGCGTTCAAGTCGGCGTTACTACGTAAAAGAACGAGCTCTTGACGTATGTTGAGCATCACGCTCGAATGGTCTTCGGCAAAACCGAGCAAATACTTTAACGGCAAGCACACGTTAAAAAAACCGGTGGTCGGATCGACTCGTTCGTACACGTTCAGCTTATGGCCGGCCAGCGCGGCCACTTCCATTTCGTTTTTGTTGAACGACACGAGCGATTTGAGCGTGGTCGCTACGCCGGGGTTTCGCACGCGGTCGACAACGACGCCGCCCATCTCGAAGCGAATCTCCTCGAATAGATGCGCGAAACCATTATTAATTATTTTAGCGGAGGGCGATACCTTGCCGTCGGCCTTCAGCAGCTTGCCCTCTATGTAAATGCAACTGCGACTCGGCAGGGTGAGTACGTCGAGTTGTTGAATCGGAATTCGCACCTCGTCATTATTCGCGTACGAATTTGTCGTATAGGGATGATGGCTGTGGATTTCCGACTTTGTGATCGAATTGTCAAATTCGACTTTTCCCGTTACGTTTAAAATATCCATTAGTAGTCGTTCTGTCGGCCTGCTGGTCGCGCAATTTGAATCCCAATGCTTGCAAGAAACGGCGATTTTCAGGTGTTAGCCGTTCAACAGTTGATGGCGAAGTAAGGGCTTTTAGCGCAGGTTTCGAATTTATAAAGTGATTTTGCCGCCGTAGTGCGCTAGTGGACTCGTCGCCGCTGTCGCAATTCCTCGAATTAAAGTTAAGACCCATTAGACTTAACTACTACCGCTGCTGCGCTGCTCTCGCAGATGAAGTCTTATCGTCACGACCTCCTCTCTGAAATTTGTCGCGAACAGTCGATTACCACCAGCGTGTGCTCGGAGAAGAACATGTCGGGCGTCAGGAGCGGCTCGCTGCGTCGATTATAGTACGACGCTTGGAATTTCGCATACATCTCGTAGAGAATTGCAAACTGCCTATGTTTGAAGTTGACGTTCAGGGACTCGTAGGGGAACTGCTCGCTGTTGAGAAATAGTTTCACATTTAACAAATTACAATGGTCGAACAGGGTCATATTTTTATTTTGTTGATTTTTTCGATCGGTATGAAAACCTAGAATCGCGTAGCGCGGTTTCTCCAATTGCGAACTCGACTTGATCGTCCACGTATGTTGTCTGGCCTTCGGCAGTAGCGGATAGTCGAACAGATTCCAGCTGCGAAACGCCACGTCCAATTCGCGACCGCTCGAAATGGTATTCAACAGATGGATGCGCTCCAAATCGCCGACCGTTATGTGCGGCACTCGCCACACTATCTTACTTATTGTCACCTTTAGCGTTTCGGTCGTGTCGCTGCTGAAGATCGCGTTCAAGTCGGCGTTACTACGTAAAAGAACGAGCTCTTGACGTATGTTGAGCATCACGCTCGAATGGTCTTCGGCAAAACCGAGCAAATACTTTAACGGCAAGCACACGTTAAAAAAACCGGTGGTCGGATCGACTCCTTCGTACACGTTCAGCTTATGGCCGGCCAGCGCGGCCACTTCCATTTCGTTTTTGTTGAACGACACGAGCGATTTGAGCGTGGTCGCTACGCCGGGGTTTCGCACGCGGTCGACAACGACGCCGCCCATCTCGAAGCGAATCTCCTCGAATAGATGCGCGAAACCATTATTAATTATTTTAGCGGAGGGCGATACCTTGCCGTCGGCCTTCAGCAGCTTGCCCTCTATGTAAATGCAACTGCGACTCGGCAGGGTGAGTACGTCGAGTTGTTGAATCGGAATTCGCACCTCGTCATTATTCGCGTACGAATTTGTCGTATAGGGATGATGGCTGTGGATTTCCGACTTTGTGATCGAATTGTCAAATTCGACTTTTCCCGTTACGTTTAAAATATCCATTAGTAGTCGTTCTGTCGGCCTGCTGGTCGCGCAATTTGAATCCCAATGCTTGCAAGAAACGGCGATTTTCAGGTGTTAGCCGTTCAACAGTTGATGGCGAAGTAAGGGCTTTTAGCGCAGGTTTCGAATTTATAAAGTGATTTTGCCGCCGTAGTGCGCTAGTGGACTCGTCGCCGCTGTCGCAATTCCTCGAATTAAAGTTAAGACCCATTAGACTTAACTACTACCGCTGCTGCCTCTGCTCTCGCAGATGAAGTCTTATCGTCACGACCTCCTCTCTGAAATTGATCAAATTATCATCTTGATCCACTATTTTAAGGACAATATTGTCAATATTTTTGGTATTTAGCGGCATGTAGATGACATTTTGCGGCGTCTCGATGATTTTGTAGCCGGGCGGTACGGACGGGAAAAACTCGTGTATCGTATGAGCGGATTTGTCATTCATGTACGCACCGTGTATTACCTTACATTCGATTTTAATCGTATTAATTCGCAGAATATCCACTACGTGTTCGGATTCGTGCGGCGAGTCCGACGCCTTTAACACTTTTGTTTTATCAAAACCAAAAAGAGACCCAATGGAGTTTTTTACATTCCAGTCCACATCTCGATCGCAATCGACGACACATTTTAAGGTATTGTTGTTTGCGCGTATACTAAATTTTACGCCCGATTTCGCCTTCGACTTCTGCCGCTCTTTGGCAAGCTGCGCATTAATTTCTGCGTCGATGTCGGCAAGCTCGTACGAACCAACCGGTATTGTGATTAATAGCCCATCAATTTTCAGCGCATTGTTATTTCGGTCGACATTGGGAATTGCATTATAAGTCTCGAAGTTTACCAAGCCCATTTCGTAGTTACCGTCGCCGCGCAACTCTACGGGCGGATTATAGAATGCCCGTAGAGTGGAATCTCTGGCGCTGAGCGTAAACGTTTGGGTCGTCATCATTGCGCGCGTTTCGGCTGCCGTATGAGCTATCTAGCCGTTTCGCAGGAAATTTAAACACAACGCGCCGCAATTGGTGCTGCCGTAAGACTGATACGGTTTGTGGTTATACTTTATGATTACGTCATTTCCGGCACTCTTAAAATACTTTACTATTTCCTTGCTCGGTCGTAAATTCCCAAAACTATCAAAGTAAACAACAATATTCCCCTTTTTAATGTAGGCCACCCAATGCGTGCCCGGGCCATTGGCGCCATCTAAATTGATTATGCCTCGCTCGTATCTCTTGCTAATGCGTTCGGGTAAAGAGTCACGCATGAAGACGCCGCGAAAGGCGGGAATTCCTCGAGCATACCGTTCTAAATCGATGTTCGTCAATGCAGCCGTCGAGACGGCCTTCTTTTTTTTTTCTTCTTAATCCGCCCCCTTCCTGGTACGGTTTCAGATGTAAGCCCTTTCCCGCGACCGCGATTGCTTCCATCGCCCTATTATGACGCGCTCGCTCCCGAAGTTGTTGCGACGATGCTTTGCTTTCCTTAACCGCCTTAGCGATGGACGATGCGCCTGTCGCTAAAGCTCCTAAAGCGCTCAAACCCGCAAAAATTGGTATTAGAGGCAAAAAGCCGCCGCGTTTAGGTGTCGGGATAATGCGCTTTTTCTTTCGCCTTGCCGCCGCCGCCGCCGCCGTTTTTGAAAATCTAATTCCCCCGCCGGCGCGACTGCTACGAGCGCCGCGACCGTTGCTAGCCATTTGTTTTTGTTGTTCCTGACTCTTCGACGTTCGAATGGTTAATGAATGATTTTAAAAGCGGGCGCCACTTAAAACATACTTTAGTAGGCAATAGAACCGCCATGAGGCTGGTTAAGCAAAAATGCCGTCTGCACGTGAATAATGCCGATATTGAACAACGAAAACAGCGCGCTAATAAACACGGCCCCCTTTTGCCGGCCAGCATTCGCGCAATAATATGCGGCCCGTCCAACTGCGGCAAGACGAACGTAATGCTCAGCCTGCTTGAAGATCCGAACGGTTTGAGATTTGAAAATGTGTACGTGTACTCCAAGTCGCTCTTTCAGCCGAAATATCAATATTTAAGGGATTTAATGCGACCGTTAGTCGGTTATCACGAGTACTCCGAAATCAAAAGTGTTATTTTGATATATTTTGATGACCGGAGAGCCTCAGTGGTGAGATGGTGCCCAAATTCAGTTGCTGCAAAATATTTTTCCCGGAGATCCAAATACAACATATTTATTAGAAAAGTAGGCGGTAGCGGATAATATTCTCTATACGTTCTTTTTCAAATTAAGCTAGTAGCAAGTTGTTCTGGAGTTTAGTCACATGTAAAGGGTAAGTGTATTTTAAAAAATAGATTTTTTTGTCTCAATTATGATAAAATGTATTACGTAAGTGTTTATCGGTAGAAGAGTGTGTAGTTCGAAATTATACCAACCTATGATGTTACTTTTTCTTCACAAGAAATACATATATTCATGCAAAATAGAAACTTTAACAAAATGTTGCGTTCCCGTTTTATTGCTCACTCTTTATGTGAATTGGTTTCCGATTGTGGATTATAGGGTTATATAGGAGTTATTAGGTTATATAATTACGTACCATTTGGATGAGACACTCTGCATTCAAGCCATCCTAAGAATCCATCGCAGGTGCACGGAGGGGATTTAATAAGCCAGCGCCAGACCGACGCTATTTTGTTGGGAATTGCTATAATTTTTTTGTGGCATTGACTTCTCCCATTTACAAGACTGTGTCTAGTTTTATTATTGTTGGCAGAATTTATAAACAAATATTTTCTAGCTTCAAACCACAGATCGCGGTGGCGGGTACATTCTTTCATCATTTGCTTGATGTCCCTGAAAATCCAAAACTCGTTCCAGACTGCGTTGTAAAATGGTTTGAATTTTTCTGTATTTAAAACTGACTGGACTATATTGTTCAGCAAAAAATCTGCCACAAAATACTCGGCAAAAGTTCTATGGACAAATTGAAAACTTTTCTTCGAATTTCTTACATCAACAATCCCGATATTCTGGTCCCAAATGTCCTTTAAAATTTCAGCAAGACCGGTGTCTGATGTTAGTCCCTTTAGAATAACATTCTTCTCTCCAAATATTTCCACCAGCGCTAGTTCACGGTGCTGCTTCATTGATTTTACAATTGATGAGTACGCAACATTTTGACTTAATCCTCTTCTCTTATTGTATGTTTTATGTTTTATCTCGATAAATAACTTGTACATTTCTGCTTTCGTAATATCGTCGCGATTTTCATGGTCTACGTATATTGCTGATATCATATGCAAATGCAGAGAGTAGTTAATTTTCACCGATTCTACACCAACTAAAGTTGGTGCAGAAGTTTCGATGCAACCTGTCGATGCGCGCGCCACCTGTCGGCGGCGTCATGAGTTAATTTTCACCGATTCTACACCAACTAAAGTTGGTTCGAAGTTTCGTCGCGCGCGCGCCACCTGTCGGCGGCGTCATGTATTAAATTTGAATTTGTGTGGATGTAGGTTTTTTAAAAAAGTGACCGGGCCCGCGCGACGGCTCGAACTCGCGCCGCCGCGAATGCAAGTCGGGCGCGCTAATCCTCGCGGCCACGCGGTCTCCTTGCTACGATCGCTTCTAATTCGAATGATACGGCACCGCGGTCGCCGAGCGCGCGCGACCGTCGACGGAATTGGCCGATCGCAGCGCGGTAGCCCCGCGCGGGGAGCGGGCAACGGTCTGTCGTCTTTGAAATAAAAAAGGCTGCGTGTTTAAACATATTTATTGTATATAAACGCATAATAAAAAAATGGTGCACATTTTATTTGAATATTTTCTTGTTGATTTTGCGTCGTCGCCGCCTTTGGTGTTGCCGCATGCCTAATCCCAATTTGCGGTTAGCCTTCATGGCAGATGTTACCAGCCAGGCGCTAATCTTTTCGCCGGCCGATGCCGAGGGATGCTTAACGCGCGCCCAAGCCGCTTCCTCCAGAATCTTATCTGCCGCATGTCTCTTGCTCAGTTCCTTGTGTTGATGGTACGCCAGATCGTGGCTTTTGCAGGCAATATCGAGCCCGTTGATTCCGCGGTCGCCGCGCGAAAGTCTCTCGTGAAGTTTGGTGCCGGGTCCGCAGAATTGGTAGCCGCCGGGAATGTTAAGCTCCACGGGCAACTTATCGATGAGCGAATTAACAAAGCCTCTTCCGTAGATGGCATTCTTGACTAGCAGCGGCATTATAATGGGCAAAATCATGCGTTTCTTAGATTTTTATACAAGATCGGCTTTAGAAATCCAACTTCTCTCGTCGAGGCCCAACCACTTGACGTACAATCTATTCCCCTTCTTTCTGAGGATTTTCTCCACGAGTTGCACGTCTGGATACTTTGCTTTCTGCAATTCCTGTTCGTAAAATGACCCTAAAATCGGCTCGCCGCCGGCGTCCCGCAATAGGTAAGTTGTGGGATTGGTGTACTGTATCTTATCAACAATAAAGACTTCGTTACTCCAGCTCGGCATGTAGCCCTTTGCAAATAGGCTGCGATATTTTGAAATTCGTACGTAGTCGTTTCGTTTAAATTTTGTAATTAAATTGCTCATTTTGATGTGGGTATAGACACTTTCTAGTAATTGTTTTTCATTTTCGCGGGTAACGTTGATCGGTTTCATCTTAATCGTTGAATGAACCGTATTGTTATATTTTGAAATAACAATTGGCAATAATTTCAACCACGCATAGGATCCCTGCATGCTGAAGTCCTTCCACATCATCGCCTTTAATGTTCTATTCAAACGCTCCACTACCGACGCCTTCATCGCACTATATGTTGAGTAGTGATTGATATTTAGCTGCTTCATTAGCGTTGAGAAGTCGCGATTGTAAAACTCCCTCCCCATATCGGTTTGTAAATTTTTCGGATGACGTCCCGAGGATAGAATTTTCTTCATCGCGTTGGCGACATCTTTGGATGACTTTGTTTTCGTCGGAGCGGCCCATGCAAATTTTGAAAATACATCGATAACAACGAGAATATATTTGTTGCTGCGATTTTGTCGCGCGTACGGAATCATCTCGACAAGGTCGGCTTGAAATAAATCATCTAGTCCTTTCACGATTACGCGTCTACGTTTGAAGGTCTTTCGAGCCGGTTTGTGCAGTTCGTCGACCACTTGTTGCTTAACGTCGCTCATATTCTATATTTAACGAGCAATTCCACGTACAAATGCGTACTAATTGGTCGATGTCTTCCTGTCAACTTTGTGGTAGATGATGTAATACCGCTATCTAAGCTAAATGTTATTGCATCACCGTTCCGAATAACAGTTCCATTTAAATTGTTCTTTGAAATACCCTTTTTTGATGAATTAATGTGTGTGATTAAGTCGACAGGAAAAACGGTAGCACTTTGGATTTCGCCTCCTTGCTTCAATGGATATTGATACGTAGCGGATCCGTTATCCAATTCGTAATTAAATGTTAATGTCGAATAGTCGAATTTATACGAGCCGCGTATAGGTAAACATATGTATGCGTATAATTCTTTATCCGTCGACGGTGACGGCTGTGATTTTAATTCTTTTGCTCTAGCGGATATATGACGACCAAACTTATCAAGAGTCATGGCAAAAGTGATAGACAAAATTTCAAATTTACGAATTTATACAATGATTCGCGCTTCGCGTAATTCCTCCACGATGCTATTAATTTCGTTGTCGTGACCGTCATTTCCGGCATCTTGCGACGCAAGCAACAGCCTTAAGCGGCTGATGAGTTCATTCGCGTCGTCCCAGAACGCGTATTCAATCGGTTTGTTATTGTAGCTCATCAGACCGCGCCCGCCGTATTGACTCGCGCTGCTGCTGCTGCCGCTAGCCCAAGTGCTGGCTCTTGCTCTTCCCGCCGCCGCCGCCTTCGGACGCGCACTTTTGGGCGTCGATTGATCGTAAATGAGTGGAGCGATAACTTTACGATATTTGTCGCCGGCATTACCGGCAATTTGTTTATTCGGATCGTGATTCACTCGCGCCGCGTTTGTCATTAATACCATTTCGCGATAATTCCGTTGATCCTCCTTTGTATCGTTGATGGGATTTTTCTTGAATATTAATTCGTAAAGCCCCGGCGTTCCTTTAAACTCCTGCCCGTTAACGACAATATTATCACTTTGACCGCTAAATTGTAATTCAGAGGAGCCAAGGTAGAATTTATCAAGTTCGGGATCATGACGGACGCCCACACGACTATGGTCGTACACGTTTTTCGTATCCCTAATAAATCCCTCAATATACTCTCTAGGTAAGGGGGCGAATTGATCCATATACTCCACGAACGAGTCTTCGGTTGTTTCCATCTCGCGTTGACGAGTCGGCGTGATTGTGCTTTCGTCAGGGTCGATATACGCTTCGAACGTTTCTTCTGCTTCTTCTTCTCCCGCTCGCCCAACATTTGGCGCAATCATTTGAAATACGTCGTCGTCGTCTTCCTCTAAAGGCAATGATGTTCGGCCCCTCTGTTTCTTCTTCTTCGTCTGCTGTGGCGCTGCTAATGGCTCCTTTTTTGCCGGTTTCTCACCATCATAATCGCCCTTTTCGATTTCTACTTTTGGCTCTAATTTTGCGGAAGCGGCGGCATTAGTAGTAATTATATTTTGAAGGGTTTCTGTTATTGGCTTATATTTACTCCTAAGTTGTTCTTCGGAGCTTAATTTGCTTTGTTTAAGGGCGGCAAGTTTTTGTTTAATGTTTTTCTTAGCGCGTATTAATCGAGTGGTTATTTCCTTAGAGCTCATGCTTGCGCGCAAAGTTAACAATAATAATAAGAAGGCAAAAACGTCCGAACGTTTACGAGGACCGTCCTCTAATGATGTTTTAGACAGCATTACGGTCGCTTTATGTAACAATCAAAACCTTTTCTATATCGACCGTTGTTCACGTCATTGTCCTTACTGATAACTAGGAAACTGTACTTATCGTCCCAACATAAGGCGCACATTTTTTTAAAGTCGGCAAAACTTGAAAAATCTGAATTGCTTGCGGCATCCTGAAAAATGTGTCGCAAATTTAGATCATCCATTGGGAAAATAATCAACAAATTGGCATTGTCGCGAATGAGATGTTTGGGAATGTGCGTATACGTTTGGCATAAATAGAAGCTGTCTATGGATTTATGTCGACCCATGCTAAAATAGTCCCTAATGACGGACTGTTTCTGGCATGCCACATCGTCGAAAATGAAAACGGAGTTTGGCCTGGCCTCGGAAGGATGAATTATGTCGGCGTCGTCGGAGTACTCGTGATAACCGACTAACGGTCGCATTAAATCCCTTAAATATTGATATTTCGGCTGAAAGAGCGACTTGGAGTACACGTACACATTTTCAAATCTCAAACCGTTCGGATCTTCAAGCAGGCTGAGCATTACGTTCGTCTTGCCGCAGTTGGACGGGCCGCATATTATTGCGCGAATGCTGGCCGGCAAAAGGGGGCCGTGTTTATTAGCGCGCTGTTTTCGTTGTTCAATATCGGCATTATTCACGTGCAGACGGCATTTTTGCTTAACCAGCCTCATGGCGGTTCTATTGCCTACTAAAGTATGTTTTAAGTGGCGCCCGCTTTTAAAATCATTCATTAACCATTCGAACGTCGAAGAGTCAGGAACAACAAAAACAAATGGCTAGCAACGGTCGCGGCGCTCGTAGCAGTCGCGCCGGCGGGGGAATTAGATTTTCAAAAACGGCGGCGGCGGCGGCGGCAAGGCGAAAGAAAAAGCGCATTATCCCGACACCTAAACGCGGCGGCTTTTTGCCTCTAATACCAATTTTTGCGGGTTTGAGCGCTTTAGGAGCTTTAGCGACAGGCGCATCGTCCATCGCTAAGGCGGTTAAGGAAAGCAAAGCATCGTCGCAACAACTTCGGGAGCGAGCGCGTCATAATAGGGCGATGGAAGCAATCGCGGTCGCGGGAAAGGGCTTACATCTGAAACCGTACCAGGAAGGGGGCGGATTAAGAAGAAAAAAAAAAGAAGGCCGTCTCGACGGCTGCATTGACGAACATCGATTTAGAACGGTATGCTCGAGGAATTCCCGCCTTTCGCGGCGTCTTCATGCGTGACTCTTTACCCGAACGCATTAGCAAGAGATACGAGCGAGGCATAATCAATTTAGATGGCGCCAATGGCCCGGGCACGCATTGGGTGGCCTACATTAAAAAGGGGAATATTGTTGTTTACTTTGATAGTTTTGGGAATTTACGACCGAGCAAGGAAATAGTAAAGTATTTTAAGAGTGCCGGAAATGACGTAATCATAAAGTATAACCACAAACCGTATCAGTCTTACGGCAGCACCAATTGCGGCGCGTTGTGTTTAAATTTCCTGCGAAACGGCTAGATAGCTCATACGGCAGCCGAAACGCGCGCAATGATGACGACCCAAACGTTTACGCTCAGCGCCAGAGATTCCACTCTACGGGCGTTCTATAATCCGCCCGTTGAGTTGCGCGGCGACGGTAACTACGAAATGGGCTTGGTAAACTTCGAGACTTATAATGCAATTCCCAATGTCGACCGAAATAACAATGCGCTGAAAATTGACGGGCTATTAATCACAATACCGGTTGGTTCGTACGAGCTTGCCGACATCGACGCAGAAATTAATGCGCAGCTTGCCAAAGAGCGGCAGAAGTCGAAGGCAAAATCGGGCGTAAAATTTAGTATACGCGCAAACAACAATACCTTAAAATGTGTCGTTGATTGCGATCGAGATGTAGACTGGAATGTAAAAAACTCCATAGGGTCTCTTTTTGGTTTTGATAAAACAAAAGTGTTAAAGGCGTCGGACTCGCCGCACGAATCCGAACACGTAGTGGATATTCTGCGAATTAATACGATTAAAATCGAATGTAATGTAATACACGGTGCGTACATGAATGACAAATCCGCTCATACGATACACGAGTTTTTCCCGTCCGTACCGCCCGGCTACAAAATCATCGAGACGCCGCAAAATGTCATCTACATGCCGCTAAATACCAAAAATATTGACAATATTGTCCTTAAAATAGTGGATCAAGATGATAATTTGATCAATTTCAGAGAGGAGGTCGTGACGATAAGACTTCATCTGCGAGAGCAGCGCAGCAGCGGTAGTAGTTAAGTCTAATGGGTCTTAACTTTAATTCGAGGAATTGCGACAGCGGCGACGAGTCCACTAGCGCACTACGGCGGCAAAATCACTTTATAAATTCGAAACCTGCGCTAAAAGCCCTTACTTCGCCATCAACTGTTGAACGGCTAACACCTGAAAATCGCCGTTTCTTGCAAGCATTGGGATTCAAATTGCGCGACCAGCAGGCCGACAGAACGACTACTAATGGATATTTTAAACGTAACGGGAAAAGTCGAATTTGACAATTCGATCACAAAGTCGGAAATCCACAGCCATCATCCCTATACGACAAATTCGTACGCGAATAATGACGAGGTGCGAATTCCGATTCAACAACTCGACGTACTCACCCTGCCGAGTCGCAGTTGCATTTACATAGAGGGCAAGCTGCTGAAGGCCGACGGCAAGGTATCGCCCTCCGCTAAAATAATTAATAATGGTTTCGCGCATCTATTCGAGGAGATTCGCTTCGAGATGGGCGGCGTCGTTGTCGACCGCGTGCGAAACCCCGGCGTAGCGACCACGCTCAAATCGCTCGTGTCGTTCAACAAAAACGAAATGGAAGTGGCCGCGCTGGCCGGCCATAAGCTGAACGTGTACGAAGGAGTCGATCCGACCACCGGTTTTTTTAACGTGTGCTTGCCGTTAAAGTATTTGCTCGGTTTTGCCGAAGACCATTCGAGCGTGATGCTCAACATACGTCAAGAGCTCGTTCTTTTACGTAGTAATGCCGACTTGAACGCGATCTTCAGCAGCGACACGACCGAAACGCTAAAGGTGACAATAAGTAAGATAGTGTGGCGAGTGCCGCACATAACGGTCGGCGATTTGGAGCGCATCCATCTGTTGAATACCATTTCGAGCGGTCGCGAATTGGACGTGGCGTTTCGCAGCTGGAATCTGTTCGACTATCCGCTACTGCCGAAGGCCAGACAACATACGTGGGCGATCAAGTCGAGTTCGCAATTGGAGAAACCGCGCTACGCGATTCTAGGTTTTCATACCGATCGAAAAAATCAACAAAATAAAAATATGACCCTGTTCGACCATTGTAATTTGTTAAATGTGAAACTATTTCTCAACAGCGAGCAGTTCCCCTACGAGTCCCTGAACGTCAACTTCAAACATAGGCAGTTTGCAATTCTCTACGAGATGTATGCGAAATTCCAAGCGTCGTACTATAATCGACGCAGCGAGCCGCTCCTGACGCCCGACATGTTCTTCTCCGAGCACACCCTGGTGGTAATCGACTGTTCGCGACAGAATGAAGGTGTGACTACGGGCGCCGTAGACGTTCGGCTAGAATTCGAAACGAGCGAAGATATACCCGACAAAACGGCCCTCTACTGCCTTCTGCTCCACGATCGCATTTTAAAGTATACGCCGTTAACGGGCGCGGTCAGATCGCTGTAGGACATCATGATGAACAGTTGGATCGTCGACGTGCAAGGCTTCCAACTGAAAGATAGCGAATTCATTTGCAAAGAATTGTCCCTAATCCACCTTTATTCCGGCCATACTGAATTACACAAATTTTTTAAATTACCCATAAAATTCGCCCATTTGGAAGAAAGTCTACAGCGACATGTGCGTTTCGTAACGACGCAAATACACGGACTCGCGTGGCAAAAGCAAGCCGACAACAACAACTACCGCCAATACAACACGCCTCGTCGTTGGCATCATCAACAACAACAAGTGGCACCACCAGCAGCAGCAGCGGCAGCACAAGAAGCCCAAGCTGCAACGGCAGACGAAGAACAAGAAGAATCGCCTTACGCCAATTTATGCGCACTGTTGCGGGCGTCAGGAGTTGATGAAGGCTCGCAAATTCTCGTTAAGGGCCTACAAAAGAAAAGATGGTTAGAAGAAGTGCTGTCCAATATTAGCGTTCTCAATGTCGAGAACATGGGCTGCCCCGCTCTATCGGCGCTAAAATTTCAAGCAGCGATAGGGGCGGGAGCGAGAGCTGATGGCGTGGGCGCGAAGTATCACTGCAACAAACACGCCATCAACAGTCTGCAATGCGCCCATCAAAATGCTCACCTTCTTCGAGATTGGCTGCAAGCGTGGTCATCGCCGTCGTTGCCACCGCCACCGCCGCCTCCGCCTTCGCCGTCGGCATCGAGGTGTGATTTTTTTTATAAATGTTAAATAACAGAAAAACTATGTATTATGTTGAATAAATGACTTATTTTTGTGAATCGCTTGTCGTTTTTTTTTCTTTCTTTCTTATTGCTAAATTAATAAAACGAGTCATCGAACTAAAAAAATTTATTTGCACAAAAAAACCAAAGGTTACAAATTTAGAGTGGTGTGATGGTTTATAATTTTTAGGGTATCGATGTAATCTTGAAGATTGCTAGAGGGCCAAACGCCCGTATCGGGCCCCGTCTGCCAACCGACATTATGTCCTTTGAGTCCTCTTTGCACATTATCCGTCAGCCATTTCCGAATGTCCTTGTGCGACTGGCGTGTCGTCGGCTCGAAACGAAACTGCCAACCATTCTTAAGGCCAATAGCGTTCAGTAATGTCGTTACAAAGTTGTTGTCCGCATTATACAAAGCGTCGCATACATTTTTTTCGAAATAATAGCGCACATTTTTGTAATTGTTAATGACATTGTTGATTGAGAGCGACGTTACATCTTTTTTCTTTTCGTCGCCACTCAACAGCGTAAAAAGCAAACATTTTCGATAGTTTTTATCCAATTGACGAATGCGATGTATCTTTTCAGTCTTTTCGACTATCGAAGAAAGATAATCCGCATCCAGTTCAATAACGCTAGAATTACTATTATTACTATTGTCCGTTCCTTCTAAAAGTAGCTCTAAAGCGCACTTCACAAATGTGTCAGTTAGAAGTTTCGACTCAAAAAGCGCCTCTATTATAGCAACTGGCGTATTGAATAAACGTCCGTAGGTGAGCAGCTCTTCCGGCACTTGAATTTTACTTAAGATATATTTCACCCCGTCAATATCGTTCGAGTTTATGCACTTCTTTAGATGTTCGGTATATGTGCTCTTGACGCTATTGAACACGTCTAGTTCAACAATAAAATAATTATCACTACTGCTACACATCTTAACGTAACGGCCAACACAAGGCAACTAAAAATACTCTTATAATTACTTAATAATACGTAAAATGCGAAATTTCCTAGAGCGTATAGTGTCCCCAGGCAAGCGTCCTTATTGAATCGTCGCAAATAAATCGCTTATCATCGCGCGCAGAGAGGGCCAGTTTATTTTGATTTTGAGTGAAAATGTCATGTTTTATCGATCGAAATGAATTCTGCTGTTTGTATAGAGTGCAATTTTCAAATAGACATCGCTTGTAATCATCGAAATTAATTTCTTTCTTAACAACATACTGCTTGATACCTTTTGCTTTCTTTTCATCCTTACTTTCCCCCTCGACAGTAAATGCATACATCTTCGAGCGTAAACCGACAAATTCGCGCATTACTTTACCACAATTTTCGTCTTTCATCAGTCCCAAAATGCCCTTATTAATTAGCGGAATGTTAAACGCGTTATTAGCGCTGTAATTGGACGTGTCGAACTTATCGATGTGCAATTTCATATCGGCATATACATTTTCCGTTTGAGTTAGTAGGATCAAACTATCGGTGTCCGTATAGCATAGATCAACTCTTTCCCCATATTGCCGTTTTAAAAAGCCATAATAAAAGTCATACATTAGTAATTTGGAGAGTTCTAGAACGCAGAAACCCAAGTATATTGGCTTATCATAGACAATTTTTAGTTTTTGCATCTGAACTGCTGCAAAATTCTCGGTAAATATGGATATTGACTTAAAATTTAGTTGCGACGTAAATAGCGCCGCGCCCTTACTCTTATGCCGACGCTCCCAACGTGTGACGAGCCGCACATCAACCCTCTTCGCCACATTTTCTATTGTCTTGCCGAATACCGCGTTGTTCATTTTTTTGTAGTTATCTTTATCAAACTTGTTTTCGGCCTGTTGACGCAGCCTTGTGTTAAGGTCAATATAGCTCTTCATCCACGCCGCCTGCTTAAATGCTAAAACTCTATGGACGCGCGTCACCTTCAAACCGTGCGCTAAAATTTGCTTCAGATTTCTATAATGGATCGCATATTTTTGCTTGTTGCCTAAAGTCAGAAGTAATTTTTTATCTTTAAATTTTGAGTTAGGCGGTACAAGAGTCTCCGCTAAAAAGGGCAAATCATTGTGGAGATCGTGCAATTCTTGCGGATACTCTATGTCAACTTCAAAAATGTAGCCCACATCCGACGTATCGGCCACGCGCTCCACGCACAACGCGTCCATTTCGGCTCTCGGCAGCCATCTAAAATGCGAAACCGGCATGTGGTTCGACATTGCCCAAGCGTATAGATT
Source organism: Melinopterus prodromus (assembly GCA_964023965.1). Taxonomy (NCBI): domain Eukaryota; kingdom Metazoa; phylum Arthropoda; class Insecta; order Coleoptera; family Scarabaeidae; genus Melinopterus; species Melinopterus prodromus. The sequence continues at coordinate 28,448 of CAXIES010000210.1, forward strand.
GTTCGCGTCCAAATATGTCAGATACGTGGTTGGCGAATTGCGGTCGTAGGACGCCAAGTACGAATTGTTTGCCTTCGCATAGCGGCGGGAGCATTGCGAGATACCGCCGCGAATGGAATTTTTGATAAATTGACACATATCCATGTCGGTTAGTAACTCCAATTCTATTCCGGTATATTTTAGCATGGCATCCCACGATAGACCGGGAGATGAAAAATAATTGCAAGGGTCCAGCTGGTACGTGTCGTGTGAAACTTTGCGAAATTTTTCAAAAACATCGGCCAGCAACAAAAAAGCGTCCACTTTTAAATACAAATCAGAGTACTGCAAAAGTTTTTCGCAACCGAACGCGTCCCAAACGGTTTTTGCGTGCGCGTATTCTGGCGCCGTTATTGCGGTGTTAGTTAGCGAATTAAAAAAGTCGTCGCGAGAAGGTAGTTGCGTTTCTTCCAACCGCGCCAAAGAATCGACATACTGATCGTTTCATCAATAGAAAATGGTCCGGGTCGGGAAACGCCTTTTTTACATTGAGAAAATCTTCAGTTTTTAAATTGGCCGCTAATGCGTCTAAGGAGGAAGACATGAAGCGAAACGAATCTAAAAATCTCATCTGAAAATATATGTTAGAAATTGAATCTTTAGTTGTTCTCTGATCTACCATTATGTATTTTGTAAAACTAATGTAATTCTCCTTGTTTTGGGGAATTACGTCAATTTTCCCGCCGTCCGCAGCTAGTTGCTTAATAAAAAGGTGCGCGTCGTAGCCCGAAAGATTGTGGAAAAAAATCGGAATAAATCTGCGTATTTGATAGTTTAAGTTGCAGCTATTGTGGGCGGGGCCTCTGTAGGAGCCGGAGAAGTGGCAATGGTCGCGGACCTTTCCATTGCCGTCGTCGCCGTTGCCAATCGACTTTTCGCAAATGTGACAAGTCGAGCTTTCATTAAAATGGGCCCGCTCGATTTGCGTTAGGCGCGTCATGGGAACGATTTTCTTAAAATGCGCGGCATACAGTTGCCGGACTATTTCCGAAAGTCTAGTTACGAATACCTCCGCGCAATCTGGACCGGTGTACGTTTCAAATCTATTAAATTGCGCGTTAAACGAACACACAATTTGAAACGCGAAGCTGTAGGGAATATGCGCATGAGTGCTTCGAGTATAAGAGGCGGCGGGATTGGGCGCGCACGACTGAATAGGCTGGAGCATACATTCAAAATCGGCATAAACTACAAAAGGCACGCTCAATTTTTTTTGAAAATTGGTAAAACATAGCAAATTTTCGGGGACCAAGGCGCCTAATTTATTTTTCTTTAAGCATGTGGTGGGTAAAATCGTGCATATCCTGTTGCAATCGAACTGGCGATGGATGTCAAGCCGTTCCTTGACCATAAAAAATGTTAAACAGCCGTTGCATAAAAATATGCCCCTTTGTTCGTTGGAGCGTTGCGATGAAACCAACCTAGACATGCTCTTAACTAATACATAATGTGCGGAACCGACATCATCGTCTTTCTCATATAGTAACAAATTGACATGCACATCTCGCTCTAACTTAGTAAAAAAAAGTGGCCCTACCACAATATGCTCCTTAGTAGCAGTATTGTATTCTAAACCGTATATATTTATGCTTAAATTATTTAGGTTTTCAACGCGAGGAATGTCTTTTAATTTCACTGGGAATGTTATCCCTTCTAAATTCAATACGTCCGAATAATGAGGGTAGGACGTAAGGCGATCGGCGTGATCTTCCGGCGGTACGATCCCTGCAACTATGCTCCATGCGAAGCAAGCATTGTCCCTATTTTTTACATTAATACAAGCCTTCTTTTTCTTGATATCGGGCGGTAGGTCGATGTAGGAAGCGCCGCCTAGCGGCGAAAACTTGTTGATATTTACTTCAAGGTGCGAAACGCGCGCTAAACTCCAACCGCTGTCCTTTTCGGCCATCTCGTCCGCTTTCTTTTGAATATTACTTCCTAGCGTGTCGTAAACTTCGCTCAAATTAGTGCCACCGTCAATAATAACGTATTTGGTGTTAAAGGATTTTATTTCACCAAAATGCCGATGTTGCGCAGTTTCGTCAGGGTCGTCATCACCGTCGTCGGCTGCGGCCGCTTCTGCTGCTGCTATTTGCGGTTTAATAAAAACGCCAAACAGTTCCATTTGAAACTTAAAAATTATCATTTTGGCGACGAAATCCCCCATTAGCTTACACACCTTTGCTTTCACAGTGTCCAAAAATGTGGGAATATCGGCACACTCCGTGCTGTCAATTCTGTAGCTTTTGATGCGATTTTTAAAGGCGCTCGCCATTTCGCTCACCCCATCGTCTTGCAGCCTTGTTATATTGTTAGCGCGATGCCTTTGAGAGCGCATATGTCCCCTATATTGATAGGCTGTTGATAATTTTACATTGCAAGTGTCGCAGGCGTATTCTAGCCCTGACCGCGATGTCCCCGCTTCGTTTGGATGTTGGCCGCTTGGCAAAGACGAAGCTACTTTTAGCTTCTTTTTCGGTGAGTCGAGCGATTCGTCAACATCGTCACGCTTTCGCTTTTTTGCATTTATATGAGCTTTTAGGAGATGTCGTTGAAGAAAAGGGTCGCTATAAAAAGATTTGGCGCACACAGGACAGGCAAACCGATCGCCTGTTGCAGAAGGAGGCGATAATGTGGAAAAAACTATTGTGCACGGGTGCCTTTTTAATGTATATTTTCGGCTAAAACTTTTGCCGCAAACGCCGCAGTCGAAACTCATCTTTAGAGCTTATACATCTTCATCTACAACCTAACAAAAACAGTAATAGCTTATTATTATCAGCAAAAAAAATGACTTACATATTCATCCGTCCAATAGACGCAGATCGATTGTCCGCAATCGTAAACTTTAATTTTGTAGCACAGCCAGAATTCTTCAAATGTCTGCAAATGGGGCGGCAATTCTTGATCCACAAACTGTATGGGCTTATTTGGCGGAAATGCGTCTTTTCTTTGCAGTAAGTGCTCGAAGATGACTTTGTCATTCATCCTGAGGCGCTTTCTTATGCGACCGCACTTAAAGGAGCCTCGAACGAACGACTCGAGCACACAAATTCAAAAAACAATGTGTAATAGTCGCAGGCCGGCCAACTGTATTTATAGGAAATCTTTCTAAAGGAATTGCACGCGTATTGTTACGATCGCACTAGCGACGCGCATAAAAAGGCAAGGCTGCAATAATTAAGTCCAAAAAAAGACATTTCGGTTTCATGCAGTTTAGCCAGCTTATTGCATAATGCCAATGCACTTGACAATAGATGCCGTTTTCTTCTTATACAACCCGGAAATCGCCAGTCGAGCGCGAAGGCCGCGTGTAATGCATTTGCATATAATAACATTATGCTGTTTTATAAGGACCCGGATGCATTTAGCATCGAAATGAAATCGAGAGTCCATTAGGTAATTGTATTTATAATCGCCAGCCAACCGCGAAGAGTACCTAAACTATTCGCGCAAATTAAGTTATTTACCGCTGCAAAAGTAGGCGAACGGCCCCAGATGTCATCTGTTTATACTAATGCCGGATATTTATTAACAGCAAACGTAAAGCATTTGCATATATGTAATACACTTGTTACAGATTGCGCCTCGAATGCGTTTAATATGGGCAAAAAATGACCATTGATGAAGTAAGCATATTATTATAATCGCCGGCCTACCGCGAAGTCTTCACGCTAATTATTGAGCCCATCTCGCGAGATAGAGCTAAGGAGCGCATTTTGCCGATGCCGCTATTGTAATAATTAAGCAACAAAAAACAAGCCACAATATGATTCTAGAGAAGACGAGTTATTATTTACATATAACATTATGTCGTTTTGAATACGACCCGGATGCATTTAGTATCGAAATGAAATCGAGCGTTTGTTAAGTAAGTGTATTATAATCGCCAGTCAACCGCGAAGACCCAACTCTTCACGCAAATTAAGTGATTTCACGCTGCAAACGTAGGCGAACGGCTCCGGATTCCCATCTGTTTATATTAATACCGGACAATTATTAAAGTACAGTAAGTTACCTACAATCTTTGAAGTAAAGATGTCAGTTATCTATAGCAGTGATACGCTTTTAAATTTATGCATTGCACGCATATGTTGTAGTGTAAAACAACAAACTGATATCTACTATATAGTGGCAACTTATCGCACCATTGGCATTCCCGAAAAAATAGTAAATCTTATTTTATCTAACTGGCACAGTGTAAAGTGGAAGCTGCTGAAACAAGACGACGACTGTTTACTATTCTTAACATGCAGTGAGAATATTACATTCCGAAAAAACTTTAAATTCACACCACAATTATTAAAATTTTTGTTGGTTATGGGGAATCATTGTGACGCGCTCGTGCGAGACGGATGCAGAAGGTCAATATTTCTTCAGAGCACTTTGAATGCGACAGAGCAATCGATGTGCATCCTACACACGTTCATACATACGCCCCTTGGCAGAATTTGTCAAATGTGCCTTGCCAAAATTAATGGAACGCGTACGGCTTTCGGTTTACAAGAATTTTTGAAGTGGGAAAAATTTGAGCATTACACTCTATATTTTAACTATTACGATGGACATAACGATTTTTTTGATAATTACGTGTTAAACAAAAGATTTTGGTGTTCAGCATGTATCTTAAAGCCTCTTTTTAAGGTTTTTAAACACGGAAGTTGCTTCACATTTTTTCACGAAATGTGCCTATATGAATTAACCGGTCTAGAGTATGTTGCCGACAGCACGTTTGAATTATTTGATAGGTATTATTAACCCAAATTGCACCAACAAATTGTATTACGTAAAAGTTACTTTTTCCCTCTCCTTAATGCGTTAAACAATATAAAAGACGTGCATTTAAAATGCAAAGCAGTTCGATTGAGCCACCGACGTTGCACTATCCAAGCGAATGAAAATGTCCGAGTACAGCCAAGAAGAAATCAATCTGATGCAAAACTTTACCTTGCAGCCGGCAATTCCAGTCGTAACGACTACTACACTAAACAGCCACCAGATCGAAAGTTTTTCCAGTTCAGACGCGGAAAATGCATCCATGCCGGCCAAAAAAACAACAGCGTCCGCCGCCGCCAAGAAATCAGGCGGAAAGCGAAAAACGAAAGGCGATTTAACTCAAAAGCCAAGCAAAATTCCGAAAAAGGCAGTCGTGGAGGAAGAGGAAGAAGATTCAGACCTGGATGAAATCAATAAAGCGGGCATGTGTGCTTCTTCCTTGCCCTTAAAGCCAATCAAGGAATTGCAACTTAATTATCACTACAGAGTCACGGGTATTAGACAATTCACACATCTCCAATGGCCCTCTGTTCTAATTGATTTAGAAGGAGACGACCAGGATGAAAATCAATTTTCCATTTTTCTTCCCAAAAGAGTGGCAGAAAAAATTACTCCAAAATTTTGCGACAGTGTTAGCGCCGGAAATTACTACTTAATTTTTATGGGGCAATTACAACAAGGGAAGCAGCAAAACAAGGCGAATTTGATTCAATTTAAGAAGTTCTAATTGTATTTTGT
>CAXIES010000211.1:0-36343 GCA_964023965.1 Melinopterus prodromus
CGAACCCGAACCCAACTAAACTCCGGGTAAAATTACGAACCCAACTAAAGTCCGGGTAAAAAATACGAACCCTACTAAAAAATCCGGGTAAAATTACGAACCCAACTAAAAGTCCGGGTAAAAAATACGAAACCCAACTAAAAAGTCCGGGTAAAATTGCGATCCCAAGTGAAACTCCGGGTAAAATTACGAACCCACTAAAACTCCGGGTAAAATTACGAACCCAACTAAAAGTCCGGGTAAAAAAATACGAACCCAACTAAAACTCCGGGCAAAAATACTAACCCAACTAAAAAGTCCTGGTAAAAAATACGAACCCAACTAAAACTCCGGGTAAAAATAGGAACCCACTAAAACTCCGGGTAAAAAATACGAACCCAACTAAACTCCGGGTAAAAAATATGAACCCAACTAAAACTACGGGTAAAATTACCAACACAACTAAAACTCCGGGTAAAAATACGAACCCAACTAAAACTCCGGGTAAAAAATACGAACCCAACTAAAACTCCGGGTAAAAAATTCGAACCCAACTAAAACTCCGGGTAAAATTACGAACCCAACTAAAAGTCCGGGTAAAAAATACGAACCCAACTAAAAAGTCCGGGTAAAATACGAACCCAACTAAAACTCCGGGTAAAATTATGAACCCAACTAAAAGTCCGGGTAAAAAATTCGAACCCAACTAAAAAGTCCGGGTAAAATTACGAACCCAACTAAAACTCCGGGTAAAAATACGAACCCAACTAAAACTCCGGGTAAAAAATGCGAACCCAACTAAAACTCCGGGTAAAAATACGAACCCAACTAAAACTCGGGTAAAAATACGAACCCAACTAAAACCCCGGGTAAAAAATACGAACCCAACTAAAACTCCGGGTAAAATTACGAACCCAACTAAACCTCCGGGTGAAATTACGAACCCAAGTAAAACTCCGGGTAAAATGACGAACCCAAGTAAAACTCCGGGTAAAATTACGAACCCAACTAAAACTCCGGGTAAAATTACGAACCCAACTAAAACTCGGGTAAAATTACGAACCCAACTAAAACTCCGGGTAAAATTACGAACCCAACTAAAACTCCGGGTAAAATTACGAACCCAACTAAAACTCCGGGTAAAATTACGAACCCAAGTAAAACTCCGGGTAAAATGACGAACCCAAGTAAAACTCCGGGTAAAATTACGAACCCAACTAAAACTCCGGGTAAAATTACGAACCCAACTAAAACTCCGGGTAAAATTACGAACCCAACTAAAACTCCGGGTAAAAAATACGAACCCAACTAAAAAGTCCGGGTAAAATTACGAACCCAAGTAAAACTCCGGGTAAAATTACGAACCCAACTAAAACTCCGGCTAAAATTACGAACCCAACTAAAAAGTCCGGGTAAAATTACGAACCCAAATAGAAAGTCCGGGTAAAATTACTAACCCAACTAAAACTCCGGGTAAAATTACGAACTCAACTAAAACTCCGGGTAAAATTACGAACCCAACTAAAACTCCGGGTAAAATTACGAACCCAACTAAAAGTCCGGGTAAAAATACGAACCCAACTAAAAAGTCCGGGTAAAATTACGAACCCAACTAAAACTCCGGGTTAAATTACGAACCCAACTAAAACTCCGGGTAAAAATAGGAACCCAACTAAAACTCCGGGTAAAATACGAACCCAACTAAAACTCCGGGTAAAAATACGAACCCAACTAAAACTCCGGGTAAAAAATACGAACCCAACTAAAACTCCGGGTAAAAAATTCGAACCAAACTAAAACTCCGGGTAAAATTACGAACCCAACTAAAAGTCCGGGTAAAAATACGAACCCAACTAAAAAGTCCGGGTAAAATTACGAACCCAACTAAAACTCCGGGTAAAATTACGAACCTAACTAAAACTCCGGGTAAAAAATACGAACCCAACTAAAAAGTCCGGGTAAAATTACGAACCCAACTAAAAAGTCCGGGTAAAATTACGAACCCAACTAAAACTCCGGGGAAAATTACGAACTCAACTAAAACTCCGGGGTAAAATTACGAACCAACTAAAACTCCGGGTAAAATTACGAACCCAACTAAAAGTCCGGGTAAAAAATACGAACCCAACTAAAAAGTCCGGGTAAAATTACGAACCCAACTAAAACTCCGGGTAAAATTACGAACCCAACTAAAACTCCGGGCAAAATTACGAACCCAAGTAAAACTCCGGGTAAAATTACGAACCCAAGTAAAACTCCGGGTAAAATTACGAACCCAACTAAAACTCCGGGTAAAATTACGAACCCAACTAAAACTCCGGGTAAAATTACGAACCCAACTAAAAGTCCGGGTAAAAATACGAACCCAACTATTAACTCAAGACACCGGGTAAAATTACGAACCCAACTAAAACTCCGGGTAAAATTACGAACCCAACTAAAACTCCGGGTAAAATTACGAACCCAACTAAAACTCCAGGTAAAAAATACGAACCCAACTAAAACTCGGGTAAAATTACAAACCCAACTAAAAGTCCGGGTAAAAAATACGAACCCAACTAAAAAGTCCGGGTAAAATTACGAACCCAACTAAAACTCCGGGTAAAAAATACGAACCCAACTAAAAAGTCCGGGTAAAATTACGAACCCAAGTAAAACTCCGGGTAAAATTACGAACCCAACTAAAAACTCCGGGTAAAATTACGAACCCAACTAAAAGTCCGGGTAAAAATACGAACCCTACTAAAAAATCCGGGTAAAATTACGAACCCAACTAAAAGTCCGGGTAAAAAATACGAACCCAACTAAAAAGTCCGGGTAAAATTGCGATCCCAAGTGAAACTCCGGGTAAATTACGAACCCAACTAAAACTCCGGGGTAAAATAACGAAACCCAACTAAAAGTCCGGTAAAAAATACGAACCCAACTAAAACTCCGGGCAAAAATACTAACCCAACTAAAAGTCCTGGTAAAAAATACGAACCCAACTAAAACTCCGGGTAAAAATAGGAACCCAACTAAAACTCCGGGGTAAAAATACGAACCCAACTAAAACTCCGGGTAAAAAATATGAACCCAACTAAAACTACGGGTAAAATTACCAACACAACTAAAAACTCCGGGTAAAAATACGAACCCAACTAAAACTCCGGGTAAAAAATACGAACCCAACTAAAACTCCGGGTAAAAAATTCGAACCCAACTAAAACTCCGGGTAAAATTACGAACCCAACTAAAAGTCCGGGTAAAAAATACGAACCCAACTAAAAAGTCCGGGTAAAATTACGAACCCAACTAAAACTCCGGGTAAAATTACGAACCTAACTAAACTCCGGGTAAAAAATACGACCCAACTAAAAAGTCCGGGTAAAATTACGAACCCAACTAAAAAGTCCGGGTAAAATTACGAACCCAACTAAAACTCCGGGGAAAATTACGAACTCAACTAAAACTCCGGGTAAAATTACGAACCCAACTAAAACTCCGGGTAAAATACGAACCCAACTAAAAGTCCGGGTAAAAAATACGAACCCAACTAAAAAGTCCGGGTAAAATACGAACCCAACTAAAACTCCGGGTAAAATTACGAACCCAACTAAAACTCCGGGCAAAATTACGAACCCAAGTAATACTCCGGGTAAAATTACGAACCCAAGTAAAACTCCGGGTAAAATTACGAACCCAACTAAAACTCCGGGTAAAATTACGAACCCAACTAAAACTCCGGGTAAAATTACGAACCCAACTAAAAGTCCGGGTAAAAATACGAACCCAACTATAACTCAAGACACCGGGTAAAATTACGAACCCAACTAAAACTCCGGGTAAAATTACGAACCCAACTAAAACTCCGGGTAAAATTACGAACCCAACTAAAAGTCCGGGTAAAAAAATACGAACCCAACTAAAAAGTCCGGGTAAAATTACGAACCCAACTAAAACTCCAGGTAAAATTACGAACCTAACTAAAACTCCGGGTAAAAAAATACGAACCCAACTAAAAAGTCCGGGTAAAATTACGAACCCAACTAAAAAGTCCGGGTAAAATTACGAACCCAACTAAAACTCCGGGGAAAATTACGAACTCAACTAAAACTCCGGGTAAAATTACGAACCCAACTAAAACTCCGGGTAAAATTACGAACCCAACTAAAAGTCCGGGTAAAATTACGAACCCAACTAAAACTCCGGGTAAAATTACGACCCAACTAAAACTCCGGGCAAAATTACGAACCCAAGTAAAACTCCGGGTAAAATTACGAACCCAAGTAAAACTCCGGGTAAAATTACGAACCCAACTAAAACTCCGGGGTAAAATTACGAACCCAACTAAAACTCCGGGTAAAATTACGAACCCAACTAAAAGTCCGGGTAAAAATACGAACCCAACTATTAACTCAAGACACCGGGGTAAAATTACGAACCCAACTAAAACTCCGGGTAAAATTACGAACCCAACTAAAACTCCGGGTAAAAATTACGAACCCAACTAAAAGTCCGGGTAAAAAATACGAACCCAACTAAAAAGTCCGGGTAAAATTACGAACCCAACTAAAACTCCGGGTAAAATTATGAACCCAACTAAAAGTCCGGGTAAAAAATTCGAACCCAACTAAAAAGTCCGGGTAAAATTACGAACCCAACTAAAACTCCGGGTAAAAATACGAACCCAACTAAAACTCCGGGTAAAAAATGCGAACCCAACTAAAACTCCGGGTAAAAATACGAACCCAACTAAAACTCCGGGTAAAAATACGAACCCAACTAAAACCCCGGGGTAAAAAATACGAACCCAACTAAAACTCCGGGGTAAAATTACGAACCCAACTAAACCTCCGGGTGAAATTACGAACCCAAGTAAAACTCCGGGTAAAATGACGAACCCAAGTAAAACTCCGGGTAAAATTACGAACCCAACTAAAACTCCGGTTAAAATTACGAACCCAACTAAAACTCCGGGTAAAATTACGAACCCAACTAAAACTCCGGGTAAAATTACGAACCCAACTAAAACTCGGGTAAAATTACGAACCCAACTAAAACTCCGGGTAAAATTACGAACCCAAGTAAAACTCCGGTAAAAATGACGAACCCAAGTAAAACTCCGGGTAAAATTACGAACCCAACTAAAACTCCGGGTAAAATTACGAACCCAACTAAAACTCCGGGTAAATTACGAACCCAACTAAAACTCCGGGTAAAAAAATACGAACCCAACTAAAAAGTCCGGGTAAAATTACGAACCCAAGTAAAACTCCGGGTAAAATTACGAACCCAACTAAAACTCCGGCTAAAATTACGAACCCAACTAAAAAGTCCGGGTAAAATTACGAACCCAAATAGAAAGTCCGGGTAAAATTACTAACCCAACTAAAACTCCGGGTAAAATTACGAACTCAACTAAAACTCCGGGTAAAATTACGAACCCAACTAAAACTCCGGGTAAAATTACGAACCCAACTAAAAGTCCGGGTAAAAATACGAACCCAACTAAAAAGTCCGGGTAAAATTACGAACCCAACTAAAACTCCGGGTAAAATTACGAACCCAACTAAAACTCCGGGTAAAAATAGGAACCCAACTAAAACTCCGGGTAAAAATACGAACCCAACTAAAACTCCGGGTAAAAATACGAACCCAACTAAAACTCCGGGTAAAAAATACGAACCCAACTAAAACTCCGGGTAAAAAATTCGAACCAAACTAAAACTCCGGGTAAAATTACGAACCCAACTAAAAGTCCGGGTAAAAAATACGAACCCAACTAAAAAGTCCGGGTAAAATTACGAACCCAACTAAAACTCCGGGTAAAATTACGAACCTAACTAAAACTCCGGGTAAAAAATACGAACCCAACTAAAAAGTCCGGGTAAAATTACGAACCCAACTAAAAAGTCCGGGTAAAATTACGAACCCAACTAAAACTCCGGGGAAAATTACGAACTCAACTAAAACTCCGGGTAAAATTACGAACCCAACTAAAACTCCGGGTAAAATTACGAACCCAACTAAAAGTCCGGGTAAAAAATACGAACCCAACTAAAAAGTCCGGGTAAAATTACGAACCCAACTAAAACTCCGGGTAAAATTACGAACCCAACTAAAACTCCGGGCAAAATTACGAACCCAAGTAAAACTCCGGGTAAAATTACGAACCCAAGTAAAACTCCGGGTAAAATTACGAACCCAACTAAAACTCCGGGTAAAATTACGAACCCAACTAAAACTCCGGGTAAAATTACGAACCCAACTAAAAGTCCGGGTAAAAATACGAACCCAACTATTAACTCAAGACACCGGGTAAAATTACGAACCCAACTAAAACTCCGGGTAAAATTACGAACCCAACTAAAACTCCGGGTAAAATTACGAACCCAACTAAAAGTCCGGGTAAAAAATACGAACCCAACTAAAAAGTCCGGGTAAAATTACGAACCCAACTAAAACTCCGGGTAAAATTATGAACCCAACTAAAAGTCCGGGTAAAAAATTCGAACCCAACTAAAAAGTCCGGGTAAAATTACGAACCCAACTAAAACTCCGGGTAATAATACGAACCCAACTAAAACTCCGGGTAAAAAATGCGAACCCAACTAAAACTCCGGGTAAAAATACGAACCCAACTAAAACTCCGGGTAAAAATACGAACCCAACTAAAACCCCGGGTAAAAAATACGAACCCAACTAAAACTCCGGGTAAAATTACGAACCCAACTAAAACTCCGGGTGAAATTACGAACCCAAGTAAAACTCCGGGTAAAATGACGAACCCAAGTAAAACTCCGGGTAAAATTACGAACCCAACTAAAACTCCGGGTAAAATTACGAACCCAACTAAAACTCCGGGTAAAATTACGAACCCAACTAAAACTCCGGGTAAAATTACGAACCCAACTAAAACTCCGGGTAAAATTACGAACCCAACTAAAACTCCGGGTAAAATTACGAACCCAAGTAAAACTCCGGGTAAAATGACGAACCCAAGTAAAACTCCGGGTAAAATTACGAACCCAACTAAAACTCCGGGTAAAATTACGAACCCAACTAAAACTCCGGGTAAAATTACGAACCCAACTAAAAGTCCGGGTAAAAAATACGAACCCAACTAAAAAGTCCGGGTAAAATTACGAACCCAAGTAAAACTCCGGGTAAAATTACGAACCCAACTAAAACTCCGGGTAAAATTACGAACCCAACTAAAAAGTCCGGGTAAAATTACGAACCCAAATAAAAAGTCCGGGTAAAATTACTAACCCAACTAAAACTCCGGGTAAAATTACGAACTCAACTACAACTCCGGGTAAAATTACGAACCCAACTAAAACTCCGGGTAAAATTACGAACCCAACTAAAAGTCCGGGTAAAAATACGAACCCAACTAAAAAGTCCGGGTAAAATTACGAACCCAACTAAAACTCCGGGTAAAATTACGAACCCAACTAAAACTCCGGGTAAAATTACGAACCCAACTAAAACTCCGGGTAAAATTACGAACCCAACTAAAACTCCGGGTAAAATTACGAACCCAACTAAAAAGTGCGGGTAAAATTACGAACCCAACTAAAACTCCGGGTAAAAAATACGAACCAAACAAAAAAGTCCGGGTAACATTTAGAACCCAACTAAAACTCCGGGTAAAAAAATACGAACCCAACTAAAACTCCGGGCAAAAATACTAACCCAACTAAAAAGTCCGGGTAAACAATACGAACCCAACTAAAACTCCGGGTAAAAATACGAACCCAACTAAAGCTCCGGGTAAAAATACGAACCCAACTAAAACTCCGGGTAAAAAATACGAACCCAACTAAAACTCCTGGTAAAAATACGAACCCAACTAAAACTCCGGGTAAAAAATACGAACCCAACTAAAACTCCGGGTAAAAAATACGAACCCAACCAAAACTCCGGGCAAAAATACTAACCCAACTAAAAAGTCCGGGTAAAAAATACGAACCCAACTAAAACTCCGGGTAAAAATACGAACCCAACTAAAACTCCGGGTAAAAATACGAACCCAACTAAAACTCCGGATAAAAAATACGAACCCAACTAAAACTCCAGGTAAAAAATACGAACCCAACTAAAACTCCGGCTAAAATTACGAACCCAACTAAAAGTCCGGGTAAAAAATACGAACCCAACTAAAAAGTCCAGGTAAAATTACGAACCCAACTAAAACTGCGGGTAAAAAATACGAACCCAACTAAAAAGTCCGGGCAAAATTACGAACCCAAGTAAAACTCCGGGTAAAATTACGAACCCAACTAAAACTCCGGGTAAAATTACGAACCCAACTAAAAGTCCGGGTAAAAAATACGAACCCAACTAAAAAGTCCGGGTAAAATTACGAACCCAACTAAAAGTCCGGGTAAAAAATACGAACCCAACTAAAAAGTCCGGGTAAAATAGCGATCCCAAGTGAAACTCCGGGTAAAATTACGAACCCAACTAAAACTCCGGGTAAAATTACGAACCCAACTAAAAGTCCGGGTAAAAAATACGAACCCAACTAAAACTCCGGGCAAAAATACTAACCCAACTAAAAAGTCCGGGTAAAAAATACGAACCCAACTAAAACTCCGGGTAAAAATACGAACCCAACTAAAACTCCGGGTAAAAATACGAACCCAACTAAAACTCCGGGTAAAAAATATGAACCCAACTAAAACTCCGGGTAAAATTACCAACACAACTAAAACTCCGGGTAAAAATACGAACCCAACTAAAACTCCGGGTAAAAAATACGAACCCAACTAAAACTCCGGGTAAAAAATTCGAACCCAACTAAAACTCCGGGTAAAATTACGAACCCAACTAAAAGTCCGGGTAAAAAATACGAACCCAACTAAAAAGTCCGGGTAAAATTACGAACCCAACTAAAACTCCGGGTAAAATTACGAACCTAACTAAAACTCCGGGTAAAAAATACGAACCCAACTAAAAAGTCCGGGTAAAATTACGAACCCAACTAAAAAGTCCGGGTAAAATTACGAACCCAACTAAAACTCCGGGTAAAATTACGAACCCAACTAAAACTCCGGGTAAATTACGAACCCAACTAAAAGTCCGGGTAAAAATACGAACCCAACTATTAACTCAAGACACCGGGTAAAATTACGAACCCAACTAAAACTCCGGGTAAAATTACGAACCCAACTAAAACTCCGGGTAAAATTACGAACCCAACTAAAAGTCCGGGTAAAAAATACGAACCCAACTAAAAAGTCCGGGTAAAATTACGAACCCAACTAAAACTCCGGGTAAAATTATGAACCCAACTAAAAGTCCGGGTAAAAAATTCGAACCCAACTAAAAAGTCCGGGTAAAATTACGAACCCAACTAAACCTCCGGGTAAAAATACGAACCCAACTAAAACTCCGGGTAAAAAATACGAACCCAACTAAAACTCCGGGTAAAAATACGAACCCAACTAAAACTCCGGGTAAAAATACGAACCCAACTAAAACCCCGGGTAAAAAATATGAACCCAACTAAAACTCCGGGTAAAATTACGAACCCAACTAAAAGTCCGGGTAAAAATACGAACCCAACTATTAACTCAAGACTCCGGGTAAAATTACGAACCCAACTAAAACTCCGGGTAAAATTACGAACCCAACTAAAACTCCGGGTAAAATTACGAACCCAACTAAAAGTCCGGGTAAAAAATACGAACCCAACTAAAAATTCCGGGTAAAATTACGAACCCAACTAAAAGTCCGGGTAAAAAATTTGAACCCAACTAAAAAGTCCGGGTAAAATTACGAACCCAACTAAAACTCCGGGTAAAAATACGAACCCAACCAAAACTCCGGGTAAAAAATACGAACCCAACTAAAACTCCGGGTAAAAATACGAATCCAACTAAAACTCCGGGTAAAAATACTAACCCAACTAAAACTCCGGGTAAAAAATACGAACCCAACTAAAACTCCGGCTAAAAAATGCGAACCCAACTAAAACTCCGGGCAAAAATACTAACCCAACTAAAAAGTCCGGGTAAAAAATACGAACCAACTAAAACTCCGGGTAAAAATACGAACCCAACTAAAACTCCGGGTAAAAATACGAACCCAACTAAAACTCCGGGTAAAAAATACGAACCCAACTAAAACTCCGGGTAAAAAATACGAACCCAACTAAAAGGTCCGGTAAAAAAATATGAACCCAACTAAAACTCCGGGTAAAATTACCAACACAACTAAAAAGTCCGGGTAAAATTACGAACCCAACTAAAACTCCGGGTAAAATTACGAACCCAACTAAAACTCCGGGTAAAAAATACGAACCCAACTAAAAAGTCCGGGTAAAATTACGAACCTAACTAAAACTCCGGGTAAAATTACGAACTCAACTAAAGCTCCGGGTAAAATTACGAACCCAACTAAAACTCCGGGTAAAAATACGAACCCAACTAAAACTCCGGGTAAAAATACGAACCCAACTAAAACTCCGGGTAAAAAATACGAAACCAACTAAAACTCCGGGTAAAAAATACGAACCCAACTAAAAAGTCCGGTAAAAAAATATGAACCCAACTAAAACTCCGGGTAAAATTACCAACACAACTAAAACTCCGGGTTAAAATACGAACCCAACTAAAACTCCGGGTAAAAAATACGAACCCAACTAAAACTCCGGGTAAAAAATACGAACCCAACTAAAACTCCGGGTAAAATTACGAACCCAACTAAAAGTCCGGGTACAAAATACGAACCCAACTAGAAAGTCCGGGTAAAATTACGAACCGAAGTAAAACTCCGGGTAAAATTACGAACCCAACTAAAACTCCGGGTAAAAAATACGAACCCAACTAAAAAGTCCGGGTAAAATTACGAACCCAACTAAAAAGTCCGGGTAAAATTACGAACCCAACTAAAACTCCGGGTAAAATTACGAACTCAACTAAAACTCCGGGTAAAATTACGAACCCAACTAAAACTCCGGGTAAAATTACGAACCCAACTAAAAGTCCGGGTAAAAAATACGAACCCAACTAAAAAGTCCGGGTAAAATTACGAACCCAACTAAAACTCCGGGTAAAATTACGAACCCAACTAAAACTCCGGGTAAAATTACGAACCCAACTAAAACTCCGGGTAAAATTACGAACCCAACTAAAACTCCGGGTAAAATTACGAACCCAACTAAAAGTCCGGGTAAAAATACGAACCCAACTATTAACTCAAGACACCGGGTAAAATTACGAACCCAACTAAAACTCCGGGTAAAATTACGAACCCAACTAAAACTCCGGGTAAAATTACGAACCCAACTAAAAGTCCGGGTAAAAAATACGAACCCAACTAGAAAGTCCGGGTAAAATTACGAACCCAACTAAAACTCCGGGTAAAATTATGAACCCAACTAAAAGTCCGGGTAAAAAATTCGAACCCAACTAAAAAGTCCGGGTAAAATTACGAACCCAACTAAAACTCCGGGTAAAAATACGAACCCAACTAAAACTCCGGGTAAAAAATACGAACCCAACTAAAACTCCGGGTAAAAATACAAACCCAACTAAAACTCCGGGTAAAAATACGAACCCAACTAAAACCCCGGGTAAAAAATACGAACCCAACTAAAACTCCGGGTAAAATTACGAACCCAACTAAAAGTCCGGGTAAAAATACGAACCCAACTATTAACTCAAGACTCCGGGTAAAATTACGAACCCAACTAAAACTCCGGGTAAAATTACGAACCCAACTAAAACTCCGGGTAAAATTACGAACCCAACTAAAAGTCCGGGTAAAAAATACGAACCCAACTAAAAAGTCCGGGTAAAATTACGAACCCAACTAAAAGTCCGGGTAAAAAATTCGAACCCAACTAAAAAGTCCGGGTAAAATTACGAACCCAACTAAAACTCCGGGTAAAAATACGAACCCAACTAAAACTCCGGGTAAAAAATACGAACCCAACTAAAACTCCGGGTAAAAATACGAACCCAACTAAAACTCCGTGTAAAAATACTAACCCAACTAAAACTCCGGGTAAAAAATACGAACCCAACTAAAACTCCGGCTAAAAAATACGAACCCAACTAAAACTCCGGGCAAAAATACTAACCCAACTAAAAAGTCCGGGTAAAAAATACAAACCCAACTAAAACTCCGGGTAAAAATACGAACCCAACTAAAACTCCGGGTAAAAATACGAACCCAACTAAAACTCCGGGTAAAAAATACGAACCCAATTAAAACTCCGGGTAAAAAATACGAACCCAACTAAAAGGTCCGGTAAAAAAATATGAACCCAACTAAAACTCCGGGTAAAATTACCAACACAACTAAAAAGTCCGGGTAAAATTACGAACAAAACTAAAACTCCGGGTAAAATTACGAACCCAACTAAAACTCCGGGTAAAAAATACGAACCCAACTAAAAAGTCCGGGTAAAATTACGAACCCAACTAAAAAGTCCGGGTAAAATTACGAACCTAACTAAAACTCCGGGTAAAATTACGAACTCAACTAAAACTCCGGGTAAAATTACGAACCCAACTAAAACTCCGGGTAAAAATACGAACCCAACTAAAACTCCGGGTAAAAATACGAACCCAACTAAAACTCCGGGTGAAAAATACGAAACCAACTAAAACTCCGGGTAAAAAAATACGAACCCAACTAAAAAGTCCGGTAAAAAATATGAACCCAACTAAAACTCCGGGTAAAATTACCAACACAACTAAAACTCCGGGTAAAAATACGAACCCAACTAAAACTCCGGGTAAAAAATACGAACCCAACTAAAACTCCGGGTAAAAAATACGAACCCAACTAAAACTCCGGGTAGAATTACGAACCCAACTAAAAGTCCGGGTAAAAAATACGAACCCAACTAAAAAGTCCGGGTAAAATTACGAACCCAACTAAAAGTCCGGGTAAAAAATACGAACCCAACTCAAAAGTCCGGGTAAAATTACGAACCCAACTAAAACTCCGGGTAAAATTACGAACCCAACTAAAACTCCGGGTAAAAAATACGAACCCAACTAAAAAGTCCGGGTAAAATTACGAACCCAACTAAAAAGTCCGGGTAAAATTACGAACCCAACTAAAACTCCGGGTAAAATTACGAACTCAACTAAAACTCCGGGTAAAATTACGAACCCAACTAAAACTCCGGGTAAAATTACGAACCCAACTAAAACTCCGGGTAAAATTACGAACCCAACTAAAAGTCCGGGTAAAAATACGAACCCAACTATTAACTCAAGACACCGGGTAAAATTACGAACCCAACTAAAACTCCGGGTAAAATTACGAACCCAACTAAAACTCCGGGTAAAATTACGAACCCAACTAAAAGTCCGGGTAAAAAATACGAACCCAACTAAAAAGTCCGGGTAAAATTACGAACCCAACTAAAACTCCGGGTAAAATTAAGAACCCAACTAAAAGTCCGGGTAAAAAATTCGAACCCAACTAAAAAGTCCGGGTAAAATTACGAACCCAACTAAAACTCCGGGTAAAAATACGAACCCAACTAAAACTCCGGGTAAAAAATACGAACCCAACTAAAACTCCGGGTAAAAATACGAACCCAACTAAAACTCCGGGTAAAAATACGAACCCAACTAAAACCCCGGGTAAAAAATACGAACCCAACTAAAACTCCGGGTAAAATTACGAACCCAACTAAAAGTCCGGGTAAAAATACGAACCCAACTATTAACTCAAGACTCCGGGTAAAATTACGAACCCAACTAAAACTCCGGGTAAAATTACGAACCTAACTAAAACTCCGGGTAAAATTACGAACCCAACTAAAAGTCCGGGTAAAAAATACGAACCCAACTAAAATGTCCGGGTAAAATTACGAACCCAACTAAAAGTCCGGGTAAAAAATTCGAACCCAACTAAAAAGTCCGGGTAAAATTACGAACCCAACTAAAACTCCGGGTAAAAATACGAACCCAACTAAAACTCCGGGTAAAAAATACGAACCCAACTAAAACTCCGGGTAAAAATACGAACCCAACTAAAACTCCGGGTAAAAATACTAACCCAACTAAAACTCCGGGTAAAAAATACGAACCCAACTAAAACTCCGGCTAAAAAATACGAACCCAACTAAAACTCCGGGCAAAAATACTAACCCAACTAAAAAGTCCGGGTAAAAAATACGAACCCAACTAAAACTCCGGGTAAAAATACGAACCCAACTAAAACTCCGGGTAAAAATACGAACCCAACTAAAACTCCGGGTAAAAAATACGAACCCAACTAAAACTCCGGGTAAAAAATACGAACCCAACTAAAAGGTCCGGTAAAAAAATATGAACCCAACTAAAACTCCGGGTAAAATTACCAACACAACTAAAAAGTCCGGGTAAAATTACGAACCCAACTAAAACTCCGGGTAAAATTACGAACCCAACTAAAACTCCGGGTAAAAAATTCGAACCCAACTAAAAAGTCCGGGTAAAATTACGAACCCAACTAAAACTCCGGGTAAAAATACGAACCCAACTAAAACTCCGGGTAAAAAATACGAACCCAACTAAAACTCCGGGTAAAAATACGAACCCAACTAAAACTCCGGGTAAAAATACGAACCCAACTAAAACCCCGGGTAAAAAATACGAACCCAACTAAAACTCCGGGTAAAATTACGAACCCAACTAAAGTCCGGGTAAAAATACGAACCCAACTATTAACTCAAGACTCCGGGTAAAATTACGAACCCAACTAAAACTCCGGGTAAAATTACGAACCTAACTAAAACTCCGGGTAAAATTACGAACCCAACTAAAAGTCCGGGTAAAAAATACGAACCCAACTAAAAAGTCCGGGTAAAATTACGAACCCAACTAAAAGTCCGGGTAAAAAATTCGAACCCAACTAAAAAGTCCGGGTAAAATTACGAACCCAACTAAAACTCCGGGTAAAAATACGAACCCAACTAAAACTCCGGGTAAAAAATACGAACCCAACTAAAACTCCGGGTAAAAATACGAACCCAACTAAAACTCCGGGTAAAAATACTAACCCAACTAAAACTCCGGGTAAAAAATACGAACCCAACTAAAACTCCGGCTAAAAAATACGAACCCAACTAAAACTCCGGGCAAAAATACTAACCCAACTAAAAAGTCCGGGTAAAAAATACGAACCCAACTAAAACTCCGGGTAAAAATACAAACCCAACTAAAACTCCGGGTAAAAATACGAACCCAACTAAAACTCCGGGTAAAAAATACGAACCCAACTAAAACTCCGGGTAAAAAATACGAACCCAACTAAAAGGTCCGGTAAAAAAATATGAACCCAACTAAAACTCCGGGTAAAATTACCAACACAACTAAAAAGTCCGGGTAAAATTACGAACCCAACTAAAACTCCGGGTAAAATTACGAACCCAACTAAAACTCCGGGTAAAAAATACGAACCCAACTAAAAAGTCCGGGTAAAATTACGAACCCAACTAAAAAGTCCGGGTAAAATTACGAACCTAACTAAAACTCCGGGTAAAATTACGAACTCAACTAAAACTCCGGGTAAAATTACGAACCCAACTAAAACTCCGGGTAAAAATACGAACCCAACTAAAACTCCGGGTAAAAATACGATCCCAACTAAAACTCCGGGTAAAAAATACGAAACCAACTAAAACTCCGGGTAAAAAATACGAACCCAACTAAAAAGTCGGTAAAAAATATGAACCCAACTAAAACTCCGGGTAAAATTACCAACACAACTAAAACTCCGGGTAAAAATACGAACCCAACTAAAACTCCGGGTAAAAAAATACGAACCCAACTAAAACTCCGGGTAAAAAATACGAACCCAACTAAAACTCCGGTAAAATTACGAACCCAACTAAAAGTCCGGGTAAAATTACGAACCCAAGTAAAACTCCGGGTAAAATTACGAACCCAAGTAAAACTCCGGGTAAAATTACGAACCCAACTAAAACTCCGGGTAAAATTACGAACCCAACTAAAACTCCGGGTAAATTACGAACCCAACTAAAAGTCCGGGTAAAAATACGAACCCAACTAAAAAGTCCGGGTAACTCAAGACTCCGGGTAAAATTACGAACCCAACTAAAACTCCGGGTAAAAATACGAACCCAACTAAAACTCCGGGTAAAAATACGAACCAACTAAAACTCCGGGTAAAAAATACGAAACCAACTAAAACTCCGGGTAAAAAATACGAACCCAACTAAAAAGTCCGGTAAAAAATATGAACCCAACTAAAACTCCGGGTAAAATTACCAACACAACTAAAACTCCGGGTAAAAATACGAACCCAACTAAAAAGTCCGGGTAAAAAATACGAACCCAACTAAAACTCCGGGTAAAAATACGAACCCAACTAAAACTCCGGGTAAAAATACGAACCCAACTAAAACTCCGGGTAAAAAATACGAACCCAACTAAAACTCCGGGTAAAAAATACGAACCCAACTAAAAGGTCCGGTAAAAAAATATGAACCCAACTAAAACTCCGGGTAAAATTACCAACACAACTAAAAAGTCCGGGTAAAATTACGAACCCAACTAAAACTCCGGGTAAAATTACGAACCCAACTAAAACTCCGGGTAAAAAATTCGAACCCAACTAAAAAGTCCGGGTAAAATTACGAACCCAACTAAAACTCCGGGTAAAAATACGAACCCAACTAAAACTCCGGGTAAAAAATACGAACCCAACTAAAACTCCGGGTAAAAATACGAACCCAACTAAAACTCCGGGTAAAAATACGAACCCAACTAAAACCCCGGGTAAAAAATACGAACCCAACTAAAACTCCGGGTAAAATTACGAACCCAACTAAAAGTCCGGGTAAAAATACGAACCCAACTATTAACTCAAGACTCCGGGTAAAATTACGAACCCAACTAAAACTCCGGGTAAAATTACGAACCTAACTAAAACTCCGGGTAAAATTACGAACCCAACTAAAAGTCCGGGTAAAAAATACGAACCCAACTAAAAAGTCCGGGTAAAATTACGAACCCAACTAAAAGTCCGGGTAAAAAATTCGAACCCAACTAAAAAGTCCGGGTAAAATTACGAACCCAACTAAAACTCCGGGTAAAAATACGAACCCAACTAAAACTCCGGGTAAAAAATACGAACCCAACTAAAACTCCGGGTAAAAATACGAACCCAACTAAAACTCCGGGTAAAAATACTAACCCAACTAAAACTCCGGGTAAAAAATACGAACCCAACTAAAACTCCGGCTAAAAAATACGAACCCAACTAAAACTCCGGGCAAAAATACTAACCCAACTAAAAAGTCCGGGTAAAAAATACGAACCCAACTAAAACTCCGGGTAAAAATACGAACCCAACTAAACTCCGGGTAAAAATACGAACCCAACTAAAACTCCGGGTAAAAAATACGAACCCAACTAAAACTCCGGGTAAAAAATACGAACCCAACTAAAAGGTCCGGTAAAAAAATATGAACCCAACTAAAACTCCGGGTAAAATTACCAACACAACTAAAAAGTCCGGGTAAAATTACGAACCCAACTAAAACTCCGGGTAAAATTACGAACCCAACTAAAACTCCGGGTAAAAAATACGAACCCAACTAAAAAGTCCGGGTAAAATTACGAACCCAACTAAAAAGTCCGGGTAAAATTACGAACCTAACTAAAACTCCGGGTAAAATTACGAACTCAACTAAAACTCCGGGTAAAATTACGAACCCAACTAAAACTCCGGGTAAAAATACGAACCCAACTAAAACTCCGGGTAAAAATACGATCCCAACTAAAACTCCGGGTAAAAAATACGAAACCAACTAAAACTCCGGTAAAAAATACGAACCCAACTAAAAAGTCCGGTAAAAAATATGAACCCAACTAAAACTCCGGGTAAAATTACCAACACAACTAAAACTCCGGGTAAAAATACGAACCCAACTAAAACTCCGGGTAAAAAATACGAACCCAACTAAAACTCCGGGTAAAAAATACGAACCCAACTAAAACTCCGGGTAAAATTACGAACCCAACTAAAAGTCCGGGTAAAAAATACGAACCCAACTAAAAAGTCCGGGTAAAATTACGAACCCAACTAAAACTCCGGGTAAAATTACGAACTCAACTAAAACTCCGGGTAAAATTACGAACCCAACTAAAACTCCGGGTAAAATTACGAACCCAACTAAAAGTCCGGGTAAAAAATACGAACCCAACTAAAAAGTCCGGGTAAAATTACGAACCCAACTAAAACTCCGGGTAAAATTACGAACCCAACTAAAACTCCGGGTAAAATTACGAACCCAAGTAAAACTCCGGGTAAAATTACGAACCCAAGTAAAACTCCGGGTAAAATTACGAACCCAACTAAAACTCCGGGTAAAATTACGAACCCAACTAAAACTCCGGGTAAAATTACGAACCCAACTAAAAGTCCGGGTAAAAATACGAACCCAACTAAAAAGTCCGGGTAACTCAAGACTCCGGGTAAAATTACGAACCCAACTAAAACTCCGGGTAAAAATACGAACCCAACTAAAACTCCGGGTAAAAATACGAACCAACTAAAACTCCGGGTAAAAAATACGAAACCAACTAAAACTCCGGGTAAAAAATACGACCCAACTAAAAAGTCCGGTAAAAAATATGAACCCAACTAAAACTCCGGGTAAAATTACCAACACAACTAAAACTCCGGGTAAAAATACGAACCCAACTAAAAGTCCGGGTAAAAAATACGAACCCAACTAAAACTCCGGTAAAAAATACGAACCCAACTAAAACTCCGGCTAAAAAATACGAACCCAACTAAAACTCCGTGCAAAAAATACTAACCCAACTAAAAAGTCGGGGTAAAAAATACGAACCCAACTAAAACTCCGGGTAAAAATACGAACCCAACTAAAACTCCGGGTAAAATTACGAACCCAACTAAAAGTCCGGGTAAAAAATACGAACCCAACTAAAAAGTCCGGGTAAAATTACGAACCCAACTAAAAGTCCGGGTAAAAATTCGAACCCAACTAAAAAGTCGGGTAAAATTACGAACCCAACTAAAACTCCGGGTAAAAATACGAACCCAACTAAAACTCCGGGTAAAAAATACGAACCCAACTAAAACTCCGGGTAAAAATACGAACCAACTAAAACTCCGGGTAAAAATACTAACCCAACTAAAACTCCGGGTAAAAAATACGAACCCAACTAAAACTCCGGCTAAAAAATACGAACCCAACTAAAACTCCGGGCAAAAATACTAACCCAACTAAAAAGTCCGGGTAAAAAATACGAACCCAACTAAAACTCCGGGTAAAAATACGAACCCAACTAAAACTCCGGGTAAAAATACGAACCCAACTAAAACTCCGGGTAAAAAATACGAACCCAACTAAAACTCCGGGTAAAAAATACGAACCCAACTAAAAGGTCCGGTAAAAAAATATGAACTCAACTAAAACTCCGGGTAAAATTACCAACACAACTAAAAAGTCCGGGTAAAATTACGAACCCAACTAAAACTCCGGGTAAAATTACGAACCCAACTAAAACTCCGGGTAAAAAATACGAACCCAACTAAAAAGTCCGGGTAAAATTACGAACCCAACTAAAAAGTCCGGGTAAAATTACGAACCTAACTAAAACTCCGGGTAAAATTACGAACTCAACTAAAACTCCGGGTAAAATTACGAACCCAACTAAAACTCCGGGTAAAAATACGAACCCAACTAAAACTCCGGGTAAAAATACGATCCCAACTAAAACTCCGGGTAAAAAATACGAAACCAACTAAAACTCCGGGTAAAAAATACGAACCCAACTAAAAAGTCCGGTAAAAAATATGAACCCAACTAAAACTCCGGGTAAAATTACCAACACAACTAAAATCCGGGTAAAAATACGAACCCAACTAAAACTCCGGGTAAAAAATACGAACCCAACTAAAACTCCGGGTAAAATTACGAACCCAACTAAAAGTCCGGGTAAAAAATACGAACCCAACTAAAAAGTCCGGGTAAAATTACGAACCCAACTAAAACTCCGGGTAAAATTACGAACCCAACTAAAACTCCGGGTAAAAAATACGAACCCAACTAAAAATTCCGGGTAAAATTACGAACCCAACTAAAAAGTCCGGGTAAAATTACGAACCCAACTAAAACTCCGGGTAAAATTACGAACTCAACTAAAACTCCGGGTAAAATTGCGAACCCAACTAAAACTCCGGGTAAAATTACGAACCCAACTAAAAGTCCGCGTAAAAAATACGAACCCAACTAAAAAGTCCGGGTAAAATTACGAACCCAACTAAAACTCCGGGTAAAATTACGAACCCAACTAAAACTCCGGGTAAAATTACGAACCCAAGTAAAACTCCGGGTAAAATTACGAACCCAAGTAAAACTCCGGGTAAAATTACGAACCCAACTAAAACTCCGGGTAAAATTACGAACCCAACTAAAACTCCGGGTAAAATTACGAACCCAACTAAAAGTCCGGGTAAAAATACGAACCCAACTAAAAAGTCCGGGTAACTCAAGACTCCGGGTAAAATTACGAACCCAACTAAAACTCCGGGTAAAAATACGAACCCAACTAAAACTCCGGGTAAAAATACGAACCAACTAAAACTCCGGGTAAAAAATACGAAACCAACTAAAACTCCGGGTAAAAAATACGAACCCAACTAAAAAGTCCGGTAAAAAATATGAACCCAACTAAAACTCCGGGTAAAATTACCAACACAACTAAAACTCCGGGTAAAAATACGAACCCAACTAAAAGTCCGGATAAAAAATACGAACCCAACTAAAACTCCGGGTA
The DNA here is from genome assembly GCA_964023965.1 of Melinopterus prodromus. Classification (NCBI taxonomy): domain Eukaryota; kingdom Metazoa; phylum Arthropoda; class Insecta; order Coleoptera; family Scarabaeidae; genus Melinopterus; species Melinopterus prodromus. The sequence goes on from CAXIES010000211.1 coordinate 20,757, forward strand.
AAAAATACGAACCCAACAAAAACTCCGGGTAAAATTACGAACCCAACTAAAAGTCCGGGTAAAAAATACGAACCCAACTAAAAAGTCCGGGTAAAATTACGAACCCAACTAAAACTCCGGGTAAAATTACGAACCCAACTAAAACTCCGGGTAAAAAATACGAACCCAACTAAAAAGTCCGGGTAAAATTACGAACCCAACTAAAAAGTCCGGGTAAAATTACGAACCCAACTAAAACTCCGGGTAAAATTACGAACTCAACTAAAACTCCGGGTTAAATTACGAACCCAACTAAAACTCCGGGTAAAATTACGAACCCAACTAAAAGTCCGGGTAAAAAATACGAACCCAACTAAAAAGTCCGGGTAAAATTACGAACCCAACTAAAACTCCGGGTAAAATTACGAACCCAACTAAAACTCCGGGTAAAATTACGAACCCAAGTAAAACTCCGGGTAAAATTACGAACCCAAGTAAAACTCCGGGTAAAATTACGAACCCAACTAAAACTCCGGGTAAAATTACGAACCCAACTAAAACTCCGGGTAAAATTACGAACCCAACTAAAAGTCCGGGTAAAAATACGAACCCAACTAAAAGGTCCGGGTAACTCAAGACTCCGGGTAAAATTACGAACCCAACTAAAACTCCGGGTAAAATTACGAACCCAACTAAAACTCCGGGTAAAATTACGAACCCAACTAAAAGTCCGGGTACAAAATACGAACCCAACTAAAAGGTCCGGGTAAAATTACGAACCCAACTAAAACTCCGGGTAAAATTATGAACCCAACTAAAAGTCCGGGTAAAAAATTCGAACCCAACTAAAAAGTCCGGGTAAAATTACGAACCCAACTAAAACTCCGGGTAAGATTACGAACCCAACTAAAAAGTCCGGGTAAAATTACGAACCCAACTAAAAAGTCCGGGTAAAATTACAAACCCAACTAAAAAGTCCGGGTAAAATTACGAACCCAACTAAAACTCCGGGTAAAATTATGAACTCAACTAAAACTCCGGGTAAAATTACGAACCCAACTAAAACTCCGGGTAAAATTACGAACCCAACTAAAAGTCCGGGTAAAAAATACGAACCCAACTAAAAAGTCCGGGTAAAATTACGAACCCAACTAAAACTCCGGGTAAAATTACGAACCCAAGTAAAACTCCGGGTAAAATTACGAACCCAAGTAAAACTCCGGGTAAAATTACGAACCCAACTAAAACTCCGGGTAAAATTACGAACCCAACTAAAAGTCCGGGTAAAAAATACGAACCCAACTAAAAAGTCCGGGTAAAATTACGAACCCAAGTAAAACTCCGGGTAAAATTACGAACCCAACTAAAACTCCGGGTAAAATTACGAACCCAACTAAAAAGTCCGGGTAAAATTACGAAGCCAAATAAAAAGTCCGGGTAAAATTACTAACCCAACTAAAACTCCGGGTAAAATTACGAACTCAACTAAAACTCCGGGTAAAATTACGAACCCAACTAAAACTCCGGGTGAAATTACGAACCCAACTAAAAGTCCGGGTAAAAAATCCGAACCCAACTAAAAAGTCCGGGTGAAATTACGAACCCAACTAAAACTCCGGGTAAAATTACGAACCCAACTAAAACTCCGGGTAAAATTACCAACCTAACTAAAACTCCGGGTAAAATTACGAACCCAACTAAAACTCCGGGTAAAATTACGAACCCAACTAAAAAGTGCGGGTAAAATTACGAACCCAACTAAAACTCCGGGTAAAATTACGAACCCAACTAAAACTCCGGGTAAAATTACGAACCCAACTAAAAGTCCGGGTAAAAAATACGAACCCAACTAAAAAGTCCGGGTAAAATTACGAACCCAACTAAAAGTCCGGGTAAAAAATTCGAACCCAACTAAAAAGTCCGGGTAAAATTACGAACCCAACTAAAACTCCGGGTAAAAATACGAACCCAACTAAAACTCCGGGTAAAAAATACGAACCCAAGTAAAACTCTGGGTAAAATTACGAACCCAAGTAAAACTACGGGTAAAATTACGAACCCAACTAAAACTCCGGGTAAAATTACGAACCCAACTAAAACTCCGGGTAAAATTACGAACCCAACTAAAAGTCCGGGTAAAAATACGAACCAAACTAAAAAGTCCGGGTAACTCAAGACTCCGGGTAAAATTACGAACCCAACTAAAACTCCGGGACAAATTACGATCCCAACTAAAACTCCGGGTAAAATTACGAACCCAACTAAAAGTCCGGGTACAAAATACGAACCCAACTAAAAGGTCCGGGTAAAATTACGAACCCAACTAAAACTCCGGGTAAAATTATGAACCCAACTAAAAGTCCGGGTAAAAAATTCGAACCCAACTAAAAAGTCCGGGTAAAATTACGAACCCAACTAAAACTCCGGGTAAGATTACGAACCCAACTAAAAAGTCCGGGTAAAATTACGAACCCAACTAAAAAGTCCGGGTAAAATTACGAACCCAACTAAAAAGTCCGGGTAAAATTACGAACCCAACTAAAACTCCGGGTAAAATTACGAACTCAACTAAAACTCCGGGTAAAATTACGAACCCAACTAAAACTCCGGGTAAAATTACGAACCCAACTAAAAGTCCGGGTAAAAAATACGAACCCAACTAAAAAGTCCGGGTAAAATTACGAACCCAACTAAAACTCCGGGTAAAATTACGAACCCAACTAAAACTCCGGGTAAAATTACGAACCCAAGTAAAACTCCGGGTAAAATTACGAACCCAAGTAAAACTCCGGGTAAAATTACGAACCCAACTAAAACTCCGGGTAAAATTACGAACCCAACTAAAACTCCGGGTAAAATTACGAACCCAACTAAAAGTCCGGGTAAAAAATACGAACCCAACTAAAAAGTCCGGGTAAAATTACGAACCCAAGTAAAACTCCGGGTAAAATTACGAACCCAACTAAAACTCCGGGTAAAATTACGAACCCAACTAAAAAGTCCGGGTAAAATTACGAACCCAAATAAAAAGTCCGGGTAAAATTACTAACCCAACTAAAACTCCGGGTAAAATTACGAACTCAACTAAAACTCCTGGTAAAATTACGAACCCAACTAAAACTCCGGGTGAAATTACGAACCCAACTAAAAGTCCGGGTAAAAAATACGAACCCAACTAAAAAGTCCGGTTGAAATTACGAACCAAACTAAAACTCCGGGTAAAATTACGAACCCAACTAAAACTCCGGGTAAAATTACGAACCTAACTAAAACTCCGGGTAAAATTACGAACCCAACTGAAACTCCGGGTAAAATTACGAACCCAACTAAAACTCCGGGTAAAAAATACGAACCAAACAAAAAAGTCCGGGTAACATTTAGAACCCAACTAAAACTCCGGGTAAAAAAATACGAACCCAACTAAAACTCCGGGCAAAAATACTAACCCAACTAAAAAGTCCGGGTAAAAAATACGAACCCAACTAAAACTCCGGGTAAAAATACGAACCCAACTAAAGCTCCGGGTATAAATACGAACCCAACTAAAACTCCGGGTAAAAAATACGAACCCAACTAAAACTCCGGGTAAAAATACGAACCCAACTAAAACACCGGGTAAAAATACGAACCCAACTAAAACTCCGGGTAAAAAATACGAACCCAACTAAAACTCCGGGTAAAAAATACGAACCCAACTAAAACTCCGGGCAAAAATACTAACCCAATTAAAAAGTCCGGGTAAAAAATACGAACCCAACTAAAACTCCGGGTAAAAATACGAACCCAACTAAAACTCCGGGTAAAAATACGAACCCAACTAAAACTCCGGATAAAAAATACGAACCCAACTAAAACTCCGGGTAAAAAATACGAACCCAACTAAAAAGTCCGGTAAAAAATATGAACTCAACTAAAACTCCGGGTAAAATTACCAACACAACTAAAACTCCGTGTAAAAATACGAACCCAACTAAAACTCCGGGTAAACAATACGAACCCAACTAAAACTCCGGGTAAAAAATACGAACCCAACTAAAACTCCGGGTAAAATTACGAACCCAACTAAAAGTCCGGGTAAAAAATACGAACCCAACTACAAAGTCCGGGTAAAATTACGAACCCAACTAAAACTCCGGGTAAAAAATACGAACCCAACTAAAAAGTCCGGGTAAAATTACGAACCCAAGTAAAACTCCGGGTAAAATTACGAACCCAACTAAAACTCCGGGTAAAATTACGAACCCAACTAAAAGTCCGGGTAAAAAATACGAACCCAACTAAAAAGTCCGGGTAAAATTACGAACCAAACTAAAAGTCCGGGTAAAAAATACGAACCCAACTAAAAAGTCCGGGTAAAATTACGAACCCAAGTGAAACTCCGGGTAAAATTACGAACCCAACTAAAACTCCGGGTAAAATTACGAACCCAACTAAAAGTCCGGGTAAAAAATACGAACCCAACTAAAACTCCGGGCAAAAATACTAACCGAACTAAAAAGTCCGGGTAAAAAATACGAACCCAACTAAAACTCCGGGTAAAAATACGAACCCAACTCCGGGTAAAATTACCAACACAACTAAAACTCCGGGTAAAAATACGAACCCAACTAAAAGTCCGGGTAAAAAATACGAACCCAACTAAAAAGACCGGGTAAATTTACGAACCCAACTAAAACTCCGGGTAAAATTACGAACCCAACTAAAACTCCGGGTAAAAAATACGAACACAACTAAAAAGTCCGGGTAAAATTACGAACCCAACTAAAAAGTCCGGGTAAAATTACGAACCCAACTAAAACTCCGGGTAAAATTACGAACTCAACTAAAACTCCGGGTAAAATTACGAACCCAACTAAAACTCCGGGTAAAATTACGAACCCAACTAAAAGTCCGGGTAAAAAATACGAACCCAACTAAAAAGTCCGGGTAAAATTACGAACCCAACTAAAACTCCGGGTAAAATTACGAACCCAACTAAAACTCCGGGTAAAATTACGAACCCAAGTAAAACTCCGGGTAAAATTACGAACCCAAATAAAACTCCGGGTAAAATTACGAACCCAACTAAAACTCCGGGTAAAATTATGAACCCAACTAAAACTCCGGGTAAAATTACGAACCCAACTAAAAGTCCGGGTAAAAATACGAACCCAACTATTAACTCAAGACTCCGGGTAAAATTACGAACCCAACTAAAACTCCGGGTAAAATTACGAACCCAACTAAAACTCAGGGTAAAATTACGAACCCAACTAAAAGTCCGGGTAAAAAATACGAACCCAACTAAAAAGTCCGGGTAAAATTACGAACCCAACTAAAAGTCCGGGTAAAAAATTCGAACCCAACTAAAAAGTCCGGGTGAAATTACGAACCAAACTAAAACTCCGGGTAAAATTACGAACCCAACTAAAACTCCGGGTAAAATTACGAACCTAACTAAAACTCCGGGTAAAATTACGAACCCAACTGAAACTCCGGGTAAAATTACGAACCCAACTAAAACTCCGGGTAAAAAATACGAACCAAACAAAAAAGTCCGGGTAACATTTAGAACCCAACTAAAACTCCGGGTAAAAAAATACGAACCCAACTAAAACTCCGGGCAAGAATACTAACCCAACTAAAAAGTCCGGGTAAAAAATACGAACCCAACTAAAACTCCGGGTAAAAATACGAACCCAACTAAAGCTCCGGGTATAAATACGAACCCAACTAAAACTCCGGGTAAAAAATACGAACCCAACTAAAACTCCGGGTAAAAATACGAACCCAACTAAAACACCGGGTAAAAATACGAACCCAACTAAAACTCCGGGTAAAAAATACGAACCCAACTAAAACTCCGGGTAAAAAATACGAACCCAACTAAAACTCCGGGCAAAAATACTAACCCAATTAAAAAGTCCGGGTAAAAAATACGAACCCAACTAAAACTCCGGGTAAAAATACGAACCCAACTAAAACTCCGGGTAAAAATACGAACCCAACTAAAACTCCGGATAAAAAATACGAACCCAACTAAAACTCCGGGTAAAAAATACGAACCCAACTAAAAAGTCCGGTAAAAAATATGAACTCAACTAAAACTCCGGGTAAAATTACCAACACAACTAAAACTCCGTGTAAAAATACGAACCCAACTAAAACTCCGGGTAAACAATACGAACCCAACTAAAACTCCGGGTAAAAAATACGAACAATACTAAAACTCCGGGTAAAATTACGAACCCAACTAAAAGTCCGGGTAAAAAATACGAACCCAACTACAAAGTCTGGGTAAAATTACGAACCCAACTAAAACTCCGGGTAAAAAATACGAACCCAACTAAAAAGTCCGGGTAAAATTACGAACCCAAGTAAAACTCCGGGTAAAATTACGAACCCAACTAAAACTCCGGGTAAAATTACGAACCCAACTAAAAGTCCGGGTAAAAAATACGAACCCAACTAAAAAGTCTGGGTAAAATTACGAACCCAACTAAAAGTCCGGGTAAAAAATACGAACCCAACTAAAAAGTCCGGGTAAAATTACGAACCCAAGTGAAACTCCGGGTAAAATTACGAACCCAACTAAAACTCCGGGTAAAATTACGAACCCAACTAAAAGTCCGGGTAAAAAATACGAACCCAACTAAAACTCCGGGCAAAAATACTAACCCAACTAAAAAGTCCGGGTAAAAAATACGAACCCAACTAAAACTCCGGGTAAAAATACGAACCCAACTCCGGGTAAAATTACCAACACAACTAAAACTCCGGCTAAAAATACGAACCCAACTAAAAGTCCGGGTAAAAAATACGAACCCAACTAAAAAGTCCGGGTAAATTTACGAACCCAACTAAAATTCCGGGTAAAATTACGAACCCAACTAAAACTCCGGGTAAAAAATACGAACACAACTAAAAAGTCCGGGTAAAATTACGAACCCAACTAAAAAGTCCGGGTAAAATTACGAACCCAACTAAAACTCCGGGTAAAATTACGAACTCAACTAAAACTCCGGGTAAAATTACGAACCCAACTAAAACTCCGGGTAAAATTACGAACCCAACTAAAAGTCCGGGTAAAAAATACGAACCCAACTAAAAAGTCCGGGTAAAATTACGAACCCAACTAAAACTCCGGGTAAAATTACGAACCCAACTAAAACTCCGGGTAAAATTACGAACCCAAGTAAAACTCCGGGTAAAATTACGAACCCAAATAAAACTCCGGGTAAAATTACGAACCCAACTAAAACTCCGGGTAAAATTATGAACCCAACTAAAACTCCGGGTAAAATTACGAACCCAACTAAAAGTCCGGGTAAAAATACGAACCCAACTATTAACTCAAGACTCCGGGTAAAATTACGAACCCAACTAAAACTCCGGGTAAAATTACGAACCCAACTAAAACTCAGGGTAAAATTACGAACCGAACTAAAAGTCCGGGTAAAAAATACGAACCCAACTAAAAAGTCCGGGTAAAATTACGAACCCAACTAAAAGTCCGGGTAAAAAATTCGAACCCAACTAAAAAGTCCGGGTAAAATTACGAACCCAACTAAAACTCCGGGTAAAAATACGAACCCAACTAAAACTCCGGGTAAAAAATACGAACCCAACTAAAACTCCGGGTAAAAATACGAACCCAACTAAAACTCCGGGTAAAAATACGAACCCAACTAAAACTCCGGGTAAAAAATACGAACCCAACTAAAACTCCGGCTAAAAAATACGAACCCAACTAAAACTCCGGGCAAAAATACTAACCCAACTAAAAAGTCCGGGTAAAAAATACGAACCCAACTAAAACTCCGGGTAAAAATACGAACCCAACTAAAACTCCGGGTAAAAAATACGAACCCAACTAAAACTCCGGGCAAAAATACTAACCCAATTAAAAAGTCCGGGTAAAAAATACGAACCCAACTAAAACTCCGGGTAAAAATACGAACCCAACTAAAACTCCGGGTAAAAATACGAACCCAACTAAAACTCCGGATAAAAAATACGAACCCAACTAAAACTCCGGGTAAAAAATACGAACCCAACTAAAAAGTCCGGTAAAAAATATGAACTCAACTAAAACTCCGGGTAAAATTACCAACACAACTAAAACTCCGTGTAAAAATACGAACCCAACTAAAACTCCGGGTAAACAATACGAACCCAACTAAAACTCCGGGTAAAAAATACGAACCCAACTAAAACTCCGGGTAAAATTACGAACCCAACTAAAAGTCCGGGTAAAAAATACGAACCCAACTACAAAGTCCGGGTAAAATTACGAACCCAACTAAAACTCCGGGTAAAAAATACGAACCCAACTAAAAAGTCCGGGTAAAATTACGAACCCAAGTAAAACTCCGGGTAAAATTACGAACCCAACTAAAACTCCGGGTAAAATTACGAACCCAACTAAAAGTCCGGGTAAAAAATACGAACTCAACTAAAAAGTCCGGGTAAAATTACGAACCAAACTAAAAGTCCGGGTAAAAAATACGAACCCAACTAAAAAGTCCGGGTAAAATTACGAACCCAAGTGAAACTCCGGGTAAAATTACGAACCCAACTAAAACTCCGGGTAAAATTACGAACCCAACTAAAAGTCCGGGTAAAAAATACGAACCCAACTAAAACTCCGGGCAAAAATACTAACCCAACTAAAAAGTCCGGGTAAAAAATACGAACCCAACTAAAACTCCGGGTAAAAATACGAACCCAACTCCGGGTAAAATTACCAACACAACTAAAACTCCGGGTAAAAATACGAACCCAACTAAAAGTCCGGGTAAAAAATACGAACCCAACTAAAAAGTCCGGGTAAATTTACGAACCCAACTAAAACTCCGGGTAAAATTACGAACCCAACTAAAACTCCGGGTAAAAAATACGAACACAACTAAAAAGTCCGGGTAAAATTACGAACCCAACTAAAAAGTCCGGGTAAAATTACGAACCCAACTAAAACTCCGGGTAAAATTACGAACTCAACTAAAACTCCGGGTAAAATTACGAACCCAACTAAAACTCCGGGTAAAATTACGAACCCAACTAAAAGTCCGGGTAAAAAATACGAACCCAACTAAAAAGTCCGGGTAAAATTACGAACCCAACTAAAACTCCGGGTAAAATTACGAACCCAACTAAAACTCCGGGTAAAATTACGAACCCAAGTAAAACTCCGGGTAAAATTACGAACCCAAATAAAACTCCGGGTAAAATTACGAACCCAACTAAAACTCCGGGTAAAATTATGAACCCAACTAAAACTCCGGGTAAAATTACGAACCCAACTAAAAGTCCGGGTAAAAATACGAACCCAACTATTAACTCAAGACTCCGGGTAAAATTACGAACCCAACTAAAACTCCGGGTAAAATTACGAACCCAACTAAAACTCAGGGTAAAATTACGAACCCAACTAAAAGTCCGGGTAAAAAATACGAACCCAACTAAAAAGTCCGGGTAAAATTACGAACCCAACTAAAAGTCCGGGTAAAAAATTCGAACCCAACTAAAAAGTCCGGGTGAAATTACGAACCAAACTAAAACTCCGGGTAAAATTACGAACCCAACTAAAACTCCGGGTAAAATTACGAACCTAACTAAAACTCCGGGTAAAATTACGAACCCAACTGAAACTCCGGGTAAAATTACGAACCCAACTAAAACTCCGGGTAAAAAATACGAACCAAACAAAAAAGTCCGGGTAACATTTAGAACCCAACTAAAACTCCGGGTAAAAAAATACGAACCCAACTAAAACTCCGGGCAAAAATACTAACCCAACTAAAAAGTCCGGGTAAAAAATACGAACCCAACTAAAACTCCGGGTAAAAATACGAACCCAACTAAAGCTCCGGGTATAAATACGAACCCAACTAAAACTCCGGGTAAAAAATACGAACCCAACTAAAACTCCGGGTAAAAATACGAACCCAACTAAAACACCGGGTAAAAATACGAACCCAACTAAAACTCCGGGTAAAAAATACGAACCCAACTAAAACTCCGGGTAAAAAATACGAACCCAACTAAAACTCCGGGCAAAAATACTAACCCAATTAAAAAGTCCGGGTAAAAAATACGAACCCAACTAAAACTCCGGGTAAAAATACGAACCCAACTAAAACTCCGGGTAAAAATACGAACCCAACTAAAACTCCGGATAAAAAATACGAACCCAACTAAAACTCCGGGTAAAAAATACGAACCCAACTAAAAAGTCCGGTAAAAAATATGAACTCAACTAAAACTCCGGGTAAAATTACCAACACAACTAAAACTCCGTGTAAAAATACGAACCCAACTAAAACTCCGGGTAAACAATACGAACCCAACTAAAACTCCGGGTAAAAAATACGAACCCAACTAAAACTCCGGGTAAAATTACGAACCCAACTAAAAGTCCGGGTAAAAAATACGAACCCAACTACAAAGTCTGGGTAAAATTACGAACCCAACTAAAACTCCGGGTAAAAAATACGAACCCAACTAAAAAGTCCGGGTAAAATTACGAACCCAAGTAAAACTCCGGGTAAAATTACGAACCCAACTAAAACTCCGGGTAAAATTACGAACCCAACTAAAAGTCCGGGTAAAAAATACGAACCCAACTAAAAAGTCCGGGTAAAATTACGAACCCAACTAAAAGTCCGGGTAAAAAATACGAACCCAACTAAAAAGTCCGGGTAAAATTACGAACCCAAGTGAAACTCCGGGTAAAATTACGAACCCAACTAAAACTCCGGGTAAAATTACGAACCCAACTAAAAGTCCGGGTAAAAAATACGAACCCAACTAAAACTCCGGGCAAAAATACTAACCCAACTAAAAAGTCCGGGTAAAAAATACGAACCCAACTAAAACTCCGGGTAAAAATACGAACCCAACTCCGGGTAAAATTACCAACACAACTAAAACTCCGGGTAAAAATACGAACCCAACTAAAAGTCCGGGTAAAAAATACGAACCCAACTAAAAAGTCCGGGTAAATTTACGAACCCAACTAAAATTCCGGGTAAAATTACGAACCCAACTAAAACTCCGGGTAAAAAATACGAACACAACTAAAAAGTCCGGGTAAAATTACGAACCCAACTAAAAAGTCCGGGTAAAATTACGAACCCAACTAAAACTCCGGGTAAAATTACGAACTCAACTAAAACTCCGGGTAAAATTACGAACCCAACTAAAACTCCGGGTAAAATTACGAACCCAACTAAAAGTCCGGGTAAAAAATACGAACCCAACTAAAAAGTCCGGGTAAAATTACGAACCCAACTAAAACTCCGGGTAAAATTACGAACCCAACTAAAACTCCGGGTAAAATTACGAACCCAAGTAAAACTCCGGGTAAAATTACGAACCCAAATAAAACTCCGGGTAAAATTACGAACCCAACTAAAACTCCGGGTAAAATTATGAACCCAACTAAAACTCCGGGTAAAATTACGAACCCAACTAAAAGTCCGGGTAAAAATACGAACCCAACTATTAACTCAAGACTCCGGGTAAAATTACGAACCCAACTAAAACTCCGGGTAAAATTACGAACCCAACTAAAACTCAGGGTAAAATTACGAACCCAACTAAAAGTCCGGGTAAAAAATACGAACCCAACTAAAAAGTCCGGGTAAAATTACGAACCCAACTAAAAGTCCGGGTAAAAAATTCGAACCCAACTAAAAAGTCCGGGTAAAATTACGAACCCAACTAAAACTCCGGGTAAAAATACGAACCCAACTAAAACTCCGGGTAAAAAATACGAACCCAACTAAAACTCCGGGTAAAAATACGAACCCAACTAAAACTCCGGGTAAAAATACGAACCCAACTAAAACTCCGGGTAAAAAATACGAACCCAACTAAAACTCCGGCTAAAAAATACGAACCCAACTAAAACTCCGGGCAAAAATACTAACCCAACTAAAAAGTCCGGGTAAAAAATACGAACCCAACTAAAACTCCGGGTAAAAATACGAACCCAACTAAAACTCCGGGTAAAAATACGAACCCAACTAAAACTCCGGGTAAAAAATACGAACCCAACTAAAACTCCGGGTAAAAAATACGAACCCAACTAAAAAGTCCGGTAAAAAATATGAACCCAACTAAAACTCCGGGTAAAATTACCAACACAGCTAAAAAGTCCGGGTAAAATTACGAACCCAACTAAAACTCCGGGTAAAATTACGAACCCAACTAAAACTCCGGGTAAAAAATACGAACCCAACTAAAAAGTCTGGGTAAAATTACGAACCCAACTAAAAAGTCCGGGTAATATTACGAACCCAACTAAAACTCCGGGTAAAATTACGAACTCAACTAAAACTCCGGGTAAAATTACGAACCCAACTAAAACTCGGTAAAATTACGAACCCAACTAAAAGTCCGGGTAAAAAAACGATCCCAACTAAAAAGTCCGGGTAAAATTACGAACCCAACTAAAATTCCGGGTAAAATTACGAACCCAACTAAAACTCCGGGTAAAAATACGAACCCAACTAAAAGTCCGGGTAAAATTACGAACCCAACTAAAAAGTCCGGGTAAAATACGAACCCAACTAAAACTCCGGGTAAAATTACGAACTCAACTAAAACTCCGGGTAAAATTACGAACCCAACTAAAACTCCGGGTAAAATTACGAACCCAACTAAAAGTCCGGGTAAAAAATACGAACCCGACTAAAAAGTCCGGGTAAAATTACGAACCCAACTAAAACTCGGGTAAATTACGAACCCAACTAAAACTCCGGGTAAAATTACGAACCCAAGTAAAACTCCGGGTAAAATTACGAACCCAAGTAAAACTCCGGGGTAAAATTCCGAACCCAACTAAAACATCCGGGTAAAATTACGAACCCAACTAAAACTCCGGGTAAAATTACGAACCCAACTAAAAGTCCGGGTAAAAATACGAACCCAACTATTAACTCAAGACTCCGGGTAAACTTACGAACCCAACTAAAACTCCGGTAAAATTACGAACCCAACTAAAACTCAGGGTAAAATTAAGAACCCAACTAAAAGTCCGGGTAAAAAATACGAACCCAACTAAAAAGTCCGGGTAAAATTACGAACTCAACTAAAAGTCCGGGTAAAAAATTCGAACCCAACTAAAAAGTCCGGGTAAAATTACGAACCCAACTAAAACTCCGGGTAAAAATACGAACCCAACTAAAACTCCGGGTAAAAAATACGAACCCAACTAAAACTCCGGGTAAAAATACGAACCCAACTAAAACTCCGGGTAAAAATACGAACCCAACTAAAACTCCGGCTAAAAAATACGAACCCAACTAAAACTCCGGGCAAAAATACTAACCCAACTAAAAAGTCCGGGTAAAAATACGAGCCCAACTAAAACTCCGGGTAAAAATACGAACCCAACTAAAACTCCGGGTAAAAATACGAACCCAACTAAAACTCCGGGTAAAAAATACGAACCCAACTAAAACTCCGGGTAAAAAATACGAATCCAACTAAAAGTCCGGTAAAAAATATGAACCCAAGTAAAACTCCGGGTAAAATTACCAACACAGCTAAAAAGTCGGGTAAATTACGAACCCAACTAAAACTCCGGGTAAAATTACGAACCCAACTAAAACTCCGGGTAAAAAATACGAACCCAACTAAAAAGTCTGGTAAATTACGAACCCAACTAAAAGTCCGGGTAAATTGCGAACCCAACTAAAACTCCGGGTAAAATTACGAACTCAACTAAAACTCCGGGTAAAATTACGAACCCAACTAAAACTCTGGGTAAAATTACGAACCCAACTAGAAGTCCGGGTAAAAAATACGAACCCAACTAAAAAGTCCGGGTAAAATTACGAACCCAACTAAAACTCCGGGTAAAATTACGAACCCAACTAAAACTCCGGGTAAAATTACGAACCCAAGTAAAACTCCGGGTAAAATTACGAACCCAACTAAAACTCCGGGTAAAATTACGAACCCAACTAAAAGTCCGGGTAAAAAATACGAACCAACTACAAAGTCCGGGTAAAATTACGAACCCAACTAAAACTCCGGGTAAAAAATACGAACCCAACTAAAAAGTCCGGGTAAAATTACGAACCCAAGTAAAAACTCCGGGTAAAATTACGAACCCAACTAAAACTCCGGGTAAAATTACGAACCCAACTAAAAGTCCGGTAAAAAATACGAACCCAACTAAAAAGTCCGGGTAAAATTACGAACCCAACTAAAAGTCCGGGTAAAAAATACGAACCCAACTAAAAAGTCCGGGTAAAATTACGAACCCAAGTGAAACTCCGGGTAAAATTACGAACCCAACTAAAACTCCGGGTAAAATTACGAACCCAACTAAAAGTCCGGGTAAAAAATACGAACCCAACTAAAACTCCGGCAAAAATACTAACCCAACTAAAAAGTCCGGGTAAAAAATACGAACCCAACTAAAACTCCGGGTAAAAATACGAACCCAAACTCCGGTAAAATTACCAACACAACTAAAACTCCGGGTAAAAATACGAACCCAACTAAAACTCCGGGTAAAAAATACGAACCCAACTAAAACTCCGGGTAAAAAATTCGAACCCAACTAAAACTCCGGGTAAAATTACGAACCCAACTAAAGTCCGGGTAAAAAATACGAACCCAACTAAAAAGTCCGGGTAAAATTACGAACCCAACTAAAACTCCGGGTAAAATTACGAACCCAACTAAAACTCCGGGTAAAAAATACGAACCCAACTAAAAGTCCTGGTAAAATTACGAACCCAACTAAAAAGTCCGGGTAAAATTACGAACCCAACTAAAACTCCGGGTAAAATTACGAACTCAACTAAAACTCCGGGTAAAATTACGAACCCAACTAAAACTCCGGTAAAATTACGAACCCAACTAAAAGTCCGGGTAAAAAATACGAACCCAACTAAAAAGTCCGGGTAAAATTACGAACCCAACTAAAACTCCGGGTAAAATTACGAACCCAACTAAAACTCCGGGTAAAATTACGAACCCAAGTAAAACTCCGGGTAAAATTACGAACCCAAGTAAAACTCCGGGTAAAATTACGAACCCAACTAATACTCCGGGTAAAATTACGAACCCAACTAAAACTCCGGGTAAAATTACGAACCCAACTAAAAGTCCGGGTAAAAATACGAACCCAACTATTAACTCAAGACTCCGGGTAAAATTACGAACCCAACTAAAACTCCGGGTAAAATTACGAACCCAACTAAAACTCAGGTAAAATTACGAACCCAACTAAAAGTCCGGGTAAAAAATACGAACCCAACTAAAAGTCCGGGTAAAATTACGAACCCAACTAAAAGTCCGGGTAAAAAATTCGAACCCAACTAAAAAGTCCGGTAAAATTACGAACCCAACTAAAACTCCGGGTAAAAATACGAACCCAACTAAAACTCCGGGTAAAAAATACGAACCCAACTAAAACTCCGGGTAAAAATACGAACCCAACTAAAACTCCGGGTAAGAATACGAACCCAACTAAAACTCCGGGTAAAAATACGAACCCAACTAAAACTCCGGCTAAAAATACGAACCCAACTAAAACTCCGGGCAAAAATACTAACCCAACTAAAAAGTCCGGGTAAAAAATACGAACCCAACTAAAACTCCGGGTA
>CAXIES010000212.1:0-79090 GCA_964023965.1 Melinopterus prodromus
CCCGGAGTTTTAGTTGGGTTCGTAATTTTACCCGGAGTTTTAGTTGGATTCGTAATTTTACCCGGAGTTTTACTTGGGTTCGTAATTTTACCCGGAGTTTTACTTGGGTTCGTAATTTTACCCGGAGTTTTAGTTGGGTTCGTAATTTTACCCGGAGTTTTAGTTGGGTTCGTAATTTTACCCGGACTTTTTAGTTGGGTTCGTATTTTTTACCCGGACTTTTAGTTGGGTTCGTAATTTTACCCGGAGTTTTAGTTGGGTTCGTAATTTTACCCGGAGTTTTAGTTGAGTTAGTAATTTTACCCGGAGTTTTAGTTGGGTTCGTAATTTTACCCGGACTTTTTAGTTGGGTTCGTAATTTTACACGGAGTCTTAAGTTAGGTTCGTATTTTTTATCCGGACTTTTTAGTTGGGTTCGTATTTTTTACCCGAAGTTTTAGTTGGGTTCGTAATTTTACCCGGAGTTTTAGTTGGGTTCGCAATTTTACCCGGACTTTTTAGTTGGGTTCGTATTTTTTACCCGGACTTTTAGTTGGGTTCGTAATTTTACCCGGAGTTTTAGTTGGGTTCGTAATTTTACCCGGAGTTTTAGTTGGGTTCGGAATTTTACCCGGACTTTTTAGTTGGGTTCGTAATTTTACCCGGACTTTTTAGTTGGGTTCGTAATTTTACCCGGACTTTTAGTTGGGTTCGTAATTTTACCCGGAGTTTTAGTTGGGTTCGTAATTTTACCCGGAGTTTTAGTTGCGTTCGTAATTTTACCCGGAATTGTACTTGGGTTCGTAATTTTTCCCGGAGTTTTACTTGGGTTCGTAATTTTACCCGGAGTTTTAGTTGGGTTCGTAATTTTACCCGGAGTTTTAGGTGGGTTCGTAATTTTACCCGGACTTTTTAGTTGGGTTCGTATTTTTTACCCGGACTTTTAGTTGGGTTCGTAATTTTACCCGGAGTTTTAGTTGGGTTCGTAATTTTACCCGGAGTTTTAGTTGAGTTCGTAATTTTACCCGGAGATTTAGTTGGGTTCGTAATTTTACCCGGACTTTTTAGTTGGGTTCGTAATTTTACCCGGACTTTTTAGTTGGGTTCGTAATTTTACCCGGAGTCTTAAGTTAGGTTCGTATTTTTTATCCGGACTTTTTAGTTGGGTTCGTATTTTTTACCCGGAGTTTTAGTTGGGTTTGTAATTTTACCCGGAGTTTTAGTTGGATTCGTATTTTTTACCCGGACTTTTTAGTTGGGTTAGTATTTTTACCCGGAGTTTTAGTTGGGTTCGTATTTTTACCCGGAGTTTTAGTTGGGTTCGTATTTTTACCCGGAGTTTTAGTTGGGTTCGTAATTTTAGCCGGAGTTTTAGTTGGGTTCGTATTCTTTACCCGGACTTTTTAGTTGGGTTCGTAATTTTACCCGGAGTTTTAGTTGGGTTCGTAATTTTACCCGGAGTTTTAGTTGGGTTCGTAATTTTACCCGGAGGTTTAGTTGGGTTCGTAATTTTACCGGGCTTTTTAGTTGGGTTCGTATTTTTTACCCGGACTTTTAGTTGGGTTCGTAATTTTACCCGGAGTTTTAGTTGGGTTCGTAATTTTACCCGGAGTTTTAGTTGAGTTGGTAATTTTACCCGGAGTTTTAGTTGGGTTCGTAATTTTACCCGGACTTCTTATTTGGGTTCGTAATTTTACCCGGACTTTTTAGTTGGGTTCGTAATTTTACCCGGAGTTTTAGTTGGGTTCGTAATTTTACCCGGAGTTTTACTTGGGTTCGTAATTTTACCCGAACTTTTTAGTTGGGTTCGTATTTTTTACCCGGACTTTTAGTTGGGTTCGTAATTTTACCCGGAGTTTTAGTTGGGTTCGTAATTTTACCCGGAGTTTTACTTGGGTTCGTAATTTTACCCGGAGTTTTACTTGGGTTCGTAATTTTACCCGGAGTTTTAGTTGGGTTCGTAATTTTACCCGGAGTTTTAGTTGGGTTCGTAATTTTACCCGGACTTTTTAGTTGGGTTCGTATTTTTTACCCGGACCTTTAGTTGGGTTCGTATTTTTTACCCGGAGTTTTAGTTGGGTTCGTATTTTTTACCCGGACTTTTTAGTTGGGTTAGTATTTTTACCCGGAGTTTTAGTTGGGTTCGTATTTTTACCCGGAGTTTTAGTTGGGTTCGTATTTTTACCCGGAGTTTTAGTTGGGTTCGTAATTTTAGCCGGAGTTTTAGTTGGGTTCGTATTCTTTACCCGGACTTTTTAGTTGGGTTCGTAATTTTACCCGGAGTTTTAGTTGGGTTCGTAATTTTACCCGGAGTTTTAGTTGGGTTCGTAATTTTACCCGGAGGTTTAGTTGGGTTCGTAATTTTACCCGGACTTTTTAGTTGGGTTCGTATTTTTTACCCGGACTTTTAGTTGGGTTCGTAATTTTACCCGGAGGTTTAGTTGGGTTCGTAATTTTACCCGAACTTTTTAGTTGGGTTCGTATTTTTTACCCGGACTTTTAGTTGGGTTCGTAATTTTACCCGGAGTTTTAGTTGGGTTCGTAATTTTACCCGGAGTTTTAGTTGCGTTCGTAATTTTACCCGGAGTTGTACTTGGGATCGTAATTTTACCCGGAGTTTTACTTGGGTTCGTAATTTTACCCAGAGTTTTAGTTGGGTTCGTAATTTTACCCGGAGTTTTAGTTGGGTTCGTAATTTTACCCGGACTTTTTAGTTGGGTTCGTATTTTTTACCCGGACTTTTAGTTGGGTTCGTAATTTTACCCGGAGTTTTAGTTGGGTTCGTAATTTTACCCGGAGTTTTAGTTGAGTTCGTAATTTTACCCGGAGTTTTAGTTGGGTTCGTAATTTTACCCGGACTTTTTAGTTGGGTTCGTAATTTTACCCGGACTTTTTAGTTGGGTTCGTAATTTTACAAGGAGTCTTAAGTTAGGTTCGTATTTTTTATTCGGACTTTTTAGTTGGGTTCGTATTTTTTACCCGGAGTTTTAGTTGGGTTCGTAATTTTACCCGGAGTTTTAGTTGGGTTCGTATTTTTTACCCGGACTTTTTAGTTGGGTTAGTATTTTTACCCGGAGTTTTAGTTGGGTTCGTATTTTTACCCGGAGTTTTAGTTGGGTTCGTATTTTTACCCGGAGTTTTAGTTGGGTTCGTAATTTTAGCCGGAGTTTTAGTTGGGTTCGTATTCTTTACCCGGACTTTTTAGTTGGGTTCGTAATTTTACCCGGAGTTTTAGTTGGGTTCGTAATTTTACCCGGAGTTTTAGTTGGGTTCGTAATTTTACCCGGAGGTTTAGTTGGGTTCGTAATTTTACCCGGACTTTTTAGTTGGGTTCGTATTTTTTACCCGGACTTTTAGTTGGGTTCGTAATTTTACCCGGAGTTTTAGTTGGGTTCGTAATTTTACCCGGAGTTTTAGTTGAGTTGGTAATTTTACCCGGAGTTTTAGTTGCGTTCGTAATTTTACCCGGACTTTTTATTTGGGTTCGTAATTTTACCCGGACTTTTTAGTTGGGTTCGTAATTTTACCCGGAGTTTTAGTTGGGTTCGTAATTTTACCCGGAGTTTTAGTTGGGTTCGTAATTTTACCCGGAGTTTTAGTTGGGTTCGTAATTTTACCCGGACTTTTTAGTTGGGTTCGTATTTTTTACCCGGACTTTTAGTTGGGTTCGTATTTTTTACCCGGAGTTTTAGTTGGGTTCGTATTTTTTACCCGGACTTTTTAGTTGGGTTAGTATTTTTACCCGGAGTTTTAGTTGGGTTCGTATTTTTACCCGGAGTTTTAGTTGGGTTCGTATTTTTTACCCGGACTTTTTAGTTGGGTTAGTATTTTTACCCGGAGTTTTAGTTGGGTTCGTATTTTTACCCGGAGTTTTAGTTGGGTTCGTATTTTTACCCGGAGTTTTAGTTGGGTTCGTAATTTTAGCCGGAGTTTTAGTTGGGTTCGTATTCTTTACCCGGACTTTTTAGTTGGGTTCGTAATTTTACCCGGAGTTTTAGTTGGGTTCGTAATTTTACCCGGAGTTTTAGTTGGGTTCGTAATTTTACCAGGAGGTTTAGTTGGATTCGTAATTTTACCCGGACTTTTTAGTTGGGTTCGTATTTTTTACCCGGACTTTTAGTTGGGATCGTAATTTTACCCGGAGTTTTAGTTGGGTTCGTAATTTTACCCGGACTTTTTAGTTGGGTTCGTATTTTTTACCCGGACTTTTAGTTGGGTTCGTAATTTTACCCGGAGTTTTAGTTGGGTTCGTATTTTTTACCCGGAGTTTTAGTTGGATTCGTATTTTTTACAAGGAGTTTTAGTTGGGTTCGTATTTTTACCCGGAGTTTTAGTTGTGTTGGTAATTTTACCCGGAGTTTTAGTTGGGTTCATATTTTTTACCGGACTTTTTAGTTGGGTTCGTATTTTTTACC
Source organism: Melinopterus prodromus (assembly GCA_964023965.1). NCBI lineage: Eukaryota > Metazoa > Arthropoda > Insecta > Coleoptera > Scarabaeidae > Melinopterus > Melinopterus prodromus. The sequence continues at coordinate 4,395 of CAXIES010000212.1, forward strand.
AGAAGTTTTAGTTGGGTTTTTATTTTTTACCCGGAGTTTTACTTGGGTTCGTAATTTTACCCGAACTTTTTAGTTGGGTTCGTATTTTTTACCCGGACTTTTAGTTGGGTTCGTAATTTTACCCGGAGTTTTAGTTGGGTTCGTAATTTTACCCGAAGTTTTAGTTGCGTTCGTAATTTTACCCGGAGTTGTACTTGGGATCGTAATATTACCCGGAGTTTTACTTGGGTTCGTAATTTTGCCCGGAGTTTTAGTTGGGTTCGTAATTTTACCCGGAGTTTTAGTTGGGTTCGTAATTTTACCCGGACTTTTTAGTTGGGTTCGTACTTTTTACCCGGACTTTTAGTTGGGTTCATAATTTTACCCGGAGTTTTAATTGGGTTCGTAATTTTACCCGGAGTTTTAGTTGAGTTCGTAATTTTACCCGGAGTTTTAGTTGGGTTCGTAATTTTACCCGGACTTTTTAGTTGGGTTCGTAATTTTACCCGGACTTTTTAGTTGGGTTCGTAATTTTACCCGGAGTCTTAAGTTAGGTTCGTATTTTTTATCCGGACTTTTTAGTTGGGTTCGTATTTTTTACCCGGAGTTTTAGTTGGGTTCGTAATTTTACCCGGAGTTTTAGTTGGGTTCGTATTTTTTACCCGGACTTTTTAGTTGGGTTAGTATTTTTACCCGGAGTTTTAGTTGGGTTCGTATTTTTACCCGGAGTTTTAGTTGGGTTTGTATCTTTACCCGTAGTTTTAGTTGGGTTCGTAATTTTAGCCGGAGTTTTAGTTGGGTTCGTATTCTTTACCCGGACTTTTTAGTTGGGTTCGTAATTTTACCCGGAGTTTTAGTTGGGTTCGTAATTTTACCCGGAGTTTTAGTTGGGTTCGTAATTTTACCCGGAGGTTTAGTTGGGTTCGTAATTTTACCCGGACTTTTTAGTTGGGTTCGTATTTTTTACCCAGACTTTTAGTTGGGTTCGTAATTTTACCCGGAGTTTTAGTTGGGTTCGTAATTTTACCCGGAGTTTTAGTTGAGTTGGTAATTTTACCCGGAGTTTTAGTTGGGTTCGTAATTTTACCCGGAGTTTTAGTTGAGTTGGTAATTTTACCCGGAGTTTTAGTTGGGTTCGTAATTTTACCCGGAGTTTTACTTGGGTTCGTAATTTTACCCGAACTTTTTAGTTGGGTTCGTATTTTTTACCCGGACTTTTAGTTGGGTTCGTAATTTTACCCGGACTTTTTAGTTGGGTTCGTAATTTTACCCGGACTTTTTAGTTGGGTTCGTAATTTTACCCGGAGTTTTAGTTGGGTTCGTAATTTTACCCGGAGTTTTACTTGGGTTCGTAATTTTACCCGAACTTTTTAGTTTGGTTCGTATTTTTTACCCGGACTTTTAGTTGGGTTCGTAATTTTACCCGGAGTTTTAGTTGGGTTCGTAATTTTACCCGGAGTTTTAGTTGGGTTCGTAATTTTACCCGGAGTTTTACTTGGGTTCGTAATTTTACCCGGAGTTTTACTTGGGTTCGTAATTTTACCCGGAGTTTTAGTTGGGTTCGTAATTTTACCCGGAGTTTTAGTTGGGTTCGTAATTTTACCCGGACTTTTTAGTTGGGTTTGTATTTTTTACCCGGACTTTTAGTTGGGATCGTAATTTTACCCGGAGGGTTAGTTGGGTTCGCAATTTTACCCGGACTTTTTATTTGGGTTCGTAATTTTACCCGGACTTTTTAGTTGGGTTCGTAATTTTACCCGGAGTTTTAGTTGGGTTCGTAATTTTACCCGGAGTTTTACTTGGGTTCGTAATTTTACCCGAACTTTTTGGTTGGGTTCGTATTTTTTACCTGGACTTTTAGTTGGGTTCGTAATTTTACCCGGAGTTTTAGTTGGGTTCGTAATTTTACCCGGAGTTTTAGTTGGGTTCGTAATTTTACACGGAGTTTTACTTGGGTTCGTAATTTTACCCGGAGTTTTACTTGGGTTCGTAATTTTACCCGGAGTTTTAGTTGGGTTCGTAATTTTACCCGGAGTTTTAGTTGGGTTCGTAATTTTACCCGGACTTTTTAGTTGGGTTCGTATTTTTTACCCGGACTTTTAGTTGGGATCGTAATTTTACCCGAAGGGTTAGTTGGGTTCGCAATTTTACCCGGACTTTTTAGTTGGGTTCGTAATTTTACCCGGACTTTTTAGTTGGGTTCGTAATTTTACCCGGACTTTTTAGTTGGGTTCGTATTTTTTACCCGGACTTTTAGTTGGGTTCGTAATTTTACCCGGAGTTTTCGTTGGGTTCGTAATTTTACCCGGAGTTTTAGTTGGGTTCGTAATTTTACCCAGAGTCTTGAGTTACCCGGACTTTTTAGTTGGGTTCGTATTTTTACCCGGACTTTTAGTTGGGTTCGTAATTTTACCCGGAGTTTTAGTTGGGTTCGTAATTTTACCCGGAGTTTTAGTTGGATTCGTAATTTTACCCGGAGTTTTAGTTGGGTTCGTAATTTTACCCGGAGTTTTACTTGGGTTCGTAATTTTACCCGGAGTTTTAGTTGGGTTCGTAATTTTACCCGGAGTTTTAGTTGGTTTCGTAATTTTACCCGGACTTTTTAGTTGGGTTCGTATTTTTTACCCGGACTTTTAGTTGGGTTCGTAATTTTACCCGGAGTTTTAGTTGGGTTCGTAATTTTACCCGGAGTTTTAGTTGAGTTAGTAATTTTACCCGGAGTTTTAGTTGGGTTCGTAATTTTACCCGGACTTTTTAGTTGGGTGCGTAATTTTACCCGGAGTCTTAAGTTAGGTTCGTATTTTTTATCCGGACTTTTTAGTTGGGTTCGTATTTTTTACCCGAAGTTTTAGTTGGGTTCGTAATTTTACACGGAGTTTTAGTTGGGTTCGCAATTTTACCCGGAGTTTTTAGTTGGGTTCGTATTTTTTACCCGGACTTTTAGTTGGGTTCGTAATTTTACCCGGAGTTTTAGTTGGGTTCGTAATTTTACCCGGAGTTTTAGTTGGGTTCGGAATTTTACCCGGACTTTTTAGTTGGGTTCGTAATTTTACCCGGACTTTTTAGTTGGGTTCCTAATTTTACCCGGACTTTTAGTTGGGTTCGTAATTTTACCCGGAGTTTTAGTTGGGTTCGTAATTTTACCCGGAGTTTTAGTTGCGTTCGTAATTTTACCCGGAGTTGTACTTGGGTTCGTAATTTTTCCCGGAGTTTTACTTGGGTTCGTAATTTTACCCGGAGTTTTAGTTGGGTTCGTAATTTTACCCGGAGTTTTAGTTGGGTTCGTAATTTTACCCGGACTTTTTAGTTGGGTTCGTATTTTTTACCCGGACTTTTAGTTGGGTTCGTAATTTTACCCGGAGTTTTAGTTGCGTTCGTAATTTTACCCGGAATTTTAGTTGAGTTCGTAATTTTACCCGGAGTTTTAGTTGGGTTCGTAATTTTACCCGAACTTTTTAGTTGGGTTAGTAATTTTACCCGGACTTTTTAGTTGGGTTCGTAATTTTACCCGGAGTCTTAAGTTAGGTTCGTATTTTTTATCCGGACTTTTTAGTTGGGTTCGTATTTTTTACCCGGAGTTTTAGTTGGGTTCGTAATTTTACTCGGAGTTTTAGTTGGGTTCGTATTTTTTACCCGGACTTTTTAGTTGGGTTAGTATTTTTACCCGGAGTTTTAGTTGGGTTCGTATTTTTACCCGGAGTTTTAGTTGAGTTCGTATTTTTACCCGGAGTTTTAGTTGGGTTCGTAATTTTAGCCGGAGTTTTAGTTGGGTTCGTATTCTTTACCCGGACTTTTTAGTTGGGTTCGTAATTTTACCCGGAGTTTTAGTTGGGTTCGTAATTTTACCCGGAGTTTTAGTTGGGTTCGTAATTTTACCCGGAGGTTTAGTTGGGTTCGTAATTTTACCCGGACTTTTTAGTTGGGTTCGTATTTTTTACCCGGACTTTTAGTTGGGTTCGTAATTTTACCCGGAGTTTTAGTTGGGTTCGTAATTTTACCCGGAGTTTTAGTTGGGTTCGTAATTTTACCCGGAGTTTTAGTTGAGTTGGTAATTTTACCCGGAGTTTTAGTTGGGTTCGTAATTTTACCCGGACTTTTTGTTTGGGTTCGTAATTTTACCCGGACTTTTTAGTTGGGTTCGTAATTTTACCCGGAGTTTTAGTTGGGTTCGTAATTTTACCCGGAGTTTTACTTGGGTTCGTAATTTTACCCGAACTTTTTAGTTGGGTTCGTATTTTTTACCCGGACTTTTAGTTGGGTTCGTAATTTTACCCGGAGTTTTAGTTGGGTTCGTAATTTTACCCGGAGTTTTACTTGGGTTCGTAATTTTACCCGGAGTTTTACTTGGGTTCGTAATTTTACCCGGAGTTTTAGTTGGGTTCGTAATTTTACCCGGAGTTTTAGTTGGGTTCGTAATTTTACCCGGACTTTTTAGTTGGGTTCGTATTTTTTACCCGGACTTTTAGTTGGGTTCGTATTTTTTACCCGGAGTTTTAGTTTGGTTCGTATTTTTTACCCGGACTTTTTAGTTGGGTTAGTATTTTTACCCGGAGTTTTAGTTGGGTTCGTATTTTTACCCGGAGTTTTAGTTGGGTTCGTATTTTTACCCGGAGTTTTAGTTGGGTTCGTAATTTTAGCCGGAGTTTTAGTTGGGTTCGTATTCTTTACCCGGACTTTTTAGTTGGGTTCGTAATTTTACCCGGAGTTTTAGTTGGGTTCGTAATTTTACCCGGACTTTTTAGTTGGGTTCGTATTTTTTACCCGGACTTTTAGTTGGGTTCGTAATTTTACCCGGAGTTTTAGTTGGGTTCGTAATTTTACCCGGAGTTTTAGTTGAGTTCGTAATTTTACCCGGAGTTTTAGTTGGGTTCGTAATTTTACCCGGACTTTTTAGATGGGTTCGTAATTTTACCCGGACTTTTTAGTTGGGTTCGTAATTTTACCCGGAGTCTTAAGTTAGGTTCGTATTTTTTATTCGGACTTTTTAGTTGGGTTCGTATTTTTTACCCGGAGTTTTAGTTGGGTTCGTAATTTTACCCGGAGTTTTAGTTGGGTTCGTATTTTTTACCCGGACTTTTTAGTTGGGTTAGTATTTTTACCCGGAGTTTTAGTTGGGTTCGTATTTTTACCCGGAGTTTTAGTTGGGTTCGTATTTTTACCCGGAGTTTTAGTTGGGTTCGTAATTTTAGCCGGAGTTTTAGTTGGGTTCGTATTCTTTACCCGGACTTTTTAGTTGGGTTCGTAATTTTACCCGGAGTTTTAGTTGGGTTCGTAATTTTACCCGGAGTTTTAGTTGGGTTCGTAATTTTACCCGGAGGTTTAGTTGGGTTCGTAATTTTACCCGGACTTTTTAGTTGGGTTCGTATTTTTTACCCGGACTTTTAATTGGGTTCGTAATTTTACCCGGAGTTTTAGTTGGGTTCGTAATTTTACCCGGAGTTTTACTTGGGTTCGTAATTTTACCCGAACTTTTTAGTTGGGTTCGTATTTTTTACCCGGACTTTTAGTTGGGTTCGTAATTTTACCCGGAGTTTTAGTTGGGTTCGTAATTTTACCCGGAGTTTTACTTGGGTTCGTAATTTTACCCGGAGTTTTACTTGGGTTCGTAATTTTACCCGGAGTTTTAGTTGGGTTCGTAATTTTACCCGGAGTTTTAGTTGGGTTCGTAATTTTACCCGGACTTTTTAGTTGGGTTCGTATTTTTTACCCGGACTTTTAGTTGGGTTCGTATTTTTTACCCGGAGTTTTAGTTTGGTTCGTATTTTTTACCCGGACTTTTTAGTTGGGTTAGTATTTTTACCCGGAGTTTTAGTTGGGTTCGTATTTTTACCCGGAGTTTTAGTTGGGTTCGTATTTTTACCCGGAGTTTTAGTTGGGTTCGTAATTTTAGCCGGAGTTTTAGTTGGGTTCGTATTCTTTACCCGGACTTTTTAGTTGGGTTCGTAATTTTACCCGGAGTTTTAGTTGGGTTCGTAATTTTACCCGAAGTTTTAGTTGGGTTCGTAATTTTACCCGGAGGTTTAGTTGGGCTCGTAATTTTACCCGGACTTTTTAGTTGGGTTCGTATTTTTTACCCGGACTTTTAGTTGGGTTCGTAATTTTACCAGGAGTTTTAGTTGGGTTCGTAATTTTACCCGGACTTTTTATTTGGGTTCGTAAGTTTACCCGGACTTTTTAGTTGGGTTCGTAATTTTACCCGGAGTTTTAGTTGGGTTCGTAATTTTACCCGGAGTTTTACTTGGGTTCGTAATTTTACCCGAACTTTTTAGTTGGGTTCGTATTTTTTACCCGGACTTTTAGTTGGGTTCGTAATTTTACCCGGAGTTTTAGTTGGGTTCGTAATTTTACCCGGAGTTTTAGTTGCGTTCGTAATTTTACCCGGAGTTGTACTTGGGATCGTAATTTTACCCGGAGTTTTACTTGGGTTCGTAATTTTACCCGGAGTTTTAGTTGGGTTCGTAATTTTACCCGGAGTTTTAGTTGGGTTCGTAATTTTACCCGGACTTTTTAGTTGGGTTCGTATTTTTTACCCGGACTTTTAGTTGGGTTCGTAATTTTACCCGGAGTTTTAGTTGGGTTCGTAATTTTACCCGGAGTTTTAGTTGAGTTCGTAATTTTACCCGGAGTTTTAGTTGGGTTCGTAATTTTACCCGGACTTTTTAGATGGGTTCGTAATTTTACCCGGACTTTTTAGTTGGGTTCGTAATTTTACCCGGAGTCTTAAGTTAGGTTCGTATTTTTTATTCGGACTTTTTAGTTGGGTTCGTATTTTTTACCCGGAGTTTTAGTTGGGTCCGTAATTTTACCCGGAGTTTTAGTTGGGTTCGTATTTTTTACCCGGACTTTTTAGTTGGGTTAGTATTTTTACCCGGAGTTTTAGTTGGGTTCGTATTTTTACCCGGAGTTTTAGTTGGGTTCGTATTTTTACCCGGACTTTTTAGTTGGGTTCGTAATTTTACCCGGAGTTTTAGTTGGGTTCGTAATTTTACCCGGAGTTTTAGTTGGGTTCGTAATTTTACCCGGAGGTTTAGTTGGGTTCGTAATTTTACCCGGACTTTTTAGTTGGGTTCGTATTTTTTACCCGGACTTTTAATTGGGTTCGTAATTTTACCCGGAGTTTTAGTTGGGTTCGTAATTTTACCCGGAGTTTTAGTTGAGTTGGTAATTTTACCCGGAGTTTTAGTTGGGTTCGTAATTTTACCCGGACTTTTTATTTGGGTTCGTAATTTTACCCGGACTTTTTAGTTGGGTTCGTAATTTTACCCGGAGTTTTAGTTGGGTTCGTAATTTTACCCGGAGTTTTACTTTGGTTCGTAATTTTACCCGAACTTTTTAGTTGGGTTCGTATTTTTTACCCGGACTTTTAGTTGGGTTCGTAATTTTACCCGGAGTTTTAGTTGGGTTCGTAATTTTACCCGGAGTTTTAGTTGGGTTCGTAATTTTACCCGGAGTTTTACTTGGGTTCGTAATTTTACCCGGAGTTTTACTTGGGTTCGTAATTTTACCCGGAGTTTTAGTTGGGTTCGTAATTTTACCCTGAGTTTTAGTTGGGTTCGTAATTTTACCCGGACTTTTTAGTTGGGTTCGTATTTTTTACCCGGACTTTTTAGTTGGGTTCGTATTTTTTACCCGGAGTTTTAGTTGGGTTCGTATTTTTTACCCGGACTTTTTAGTTGGGTTAGTATTTTTACCCGGAGTTTTAGTTGGGTTCGTGTTTTTACCCGGAGTTTTAGTTGGGTTCGTATTTTTACCCGGAGTTTTAGTTGGGTTCGTAATTTTAGCCGGAGTTTTAGTTGGGTTCGTATTCTTTACCCGGACTTTTTAGTTGGGTTCGTAATTTTACCCGGAGTTTTAGTTGGGTTCGTAATTTTACCCGGAGTTTTAGTTGGGTTCGTAATTTTACCAGGAGGTTTAGTTGGGTTCGTAATTTTACCCGGACTTTTTAGTTGGGTTCGTATTTTTTACCCGGACTTTTAGTTGGGTTCGTAATTTTACCCGGAGTTTTAGTTGGGTTCGTAATTTTACCCGGACTTTTTAGTTGGGTTCGTATTTTTTACCCGGACTTTTAGTTGGGTTCGTAATTTTACCCGGAGTTTTAGTTGGGTTCGTATTATTTACCCGGAGTTTTAGTTGGATTCGTATTTTTTACAAGGAGTTTTAGTTGGGTTCGTATTTTTACCCGGAGTTTTAGTTGTGTTGGTAATTTTACCCGGAGTTTTAGTTGGGTTCATATTTTTTACCGGACTTTTTAGTTGGGTTCGTATTTTTTACCAGAAGTTTTAGTTGGGTTCTTATTTTTTACCCGGAGTTTTAGTTGGGTTCGTATTTTTACCCGGAGTTTTAGTTGGGTTCGTATTTTTACCCGGAGTTTTAGTTGGGTTCGTAATTTTACCCGGAGTTTTAGTTGGGTTCGTAATTTTACCCGGAGTTTTAGTTGAGTTGGTAATTTTACCCGGAGTTTTAGTTGGGTTCGTAATTTTACCCGGACTTTTTATTTGGGTTCGTAATTTTACCCGGACTTTTTAGTTGGGTTCGTAATTTTACCCGGAGTTTTAGTTGGGTTCGTAATTTTACCCGGAGTTTTACTTGGGTTCGTAATTTTACCCGAACTTTTTAGTTGGGTTCGTATTTTTTACCCGGACTTTTAGTTGGGTTCGTAATTTTACCCGGAGTTTTAGTTGGGTTCGTAATTTTACCCGGAGTTTTAGTTGCGTTCGTAATTTTACCCGGAGTTGTACTTGGGATCGTAATTTTACCCGGAGTTTTACTTGGGTTCGTAATTTTACCCGGAGTTTTAGTTGGGTTCGTAATTTTACCCGGAGTTTTAGTTGGGTTCGTAATTTTACCCGGACTTTTTGGTTGGGTTCGTATTTTTTACCCGGACTTTTAGTTGGGTTCGTAATTTTACCCGGAGTTTTAGTTGGGTTCGTAATTTTACCCGGAGTTTTAGTTGAGTTCGTAATTTTACCCGGAGTTTTAGTTGGGTTCGTAATTTTACCCGGACTTTTTAGTTGGGTTCGTAATTTTACCCGGACTTTTTAGTTGGGTTCGTAATTTTACCCGGAGTCTTAAGTTAGGTTCGTATTTTTTATTCGGACTTTTTAGTTGGGTTCGTATTTTTTACCCGGAGTTTTAGGTGGGTTCGTAATTTTACCCGGAGTTTTAGTTGGGTTCGTATTTTTTACCCGGAATTTTTAGTTGGGTTAGTATTTTTACCCGGAGTTTTAGTTGGGTTCGTATTTTTACCCGGAGTTTTAGTTGGGTTCGTATTTTTACCCGGAGTTTTAGTTGGGTTCGTAATTTTATCCGGAGTTTTAGTTGGGTTCGTATTCTTTACCCGGACTTTTTAGTTGGGTTCGTAATTTTACCCGGAGTTTTAGTTGGGTTCGTAATTTTACCCGGAGTTTTAGTTGGGTTCGTAATTTTACCCGGAGGTTTAGTTGGGCTCGTAATTTTACCCGGACTTTTTAGTTGGGTTCGTATTTTTTACCCGGACTTTTAGTTGGGTTCGTAATTTTACCCGGAGTTTTAGTTGGGTTCGTAATTTTACCCGGAGTTTTAGTTGAGTTGGTAATTTTACCCGGAGTTTTAGTTGGGTTCGTAATTTTACCCGGACTTTTTATTTGGGTTCGTAATTTTACCCGGACTTTTTAGTTGGGTTCGTAATTTTACCCGGAGTTTTAGTTGGGTTCGTAATTTTACCCGGAGTTTTACTTTGGTTCGTAATTTTACCCGAACTTTTTAGTTGGGTTCGTATTTTTTACCCGGACTTTTAGTTGGGTTCGTAATTTTACCCGGAGTTTTAGTTGGGTTCGTAATTTTACCCGGAGTTTTACTTGGGTTCGTAATTTTACCCGGAGTTTTACTTGGGTTCGTAATTTTACCCGGCGTTTTAGTTGGGTTCGTAATTTTACCGGACTTTTTAGTTGGGTTCGTATTTTTTACCCGGACTTTTAGTTGGGTTCGTATTTTTTACCCGGAGTTTTAGTTGGGTTCGTATTTTTTACCCGGACTTTTTAGTTGGGTTAGTATTTTTACCCGGAGTTTTAGTTGGGTTCGTATTTTTACCCGGAGTTTTAGTTGGGTTCGTATTTTTACCCGGAGTTTTAGTTGGGTTCGTAATTTTAGCCGGAGTTTTAGTTGGGTTCGTATTCTTTACCCGGACTTTTTAGTTGGGTTCGTAATTTTACCCGGAGTTTTAGTTGGGTTCGTAATTTTACCCGGAGTTTTAGTTGGGTTCGTAATTTTACCAGGAGGTTTAGTTGGGTTCGTAATTTTACCCGGACTTATTAGTTGGGTTCGTATTTTTTACTCGGACTTTTAGTTGGGTTCGTAATTTTACCCGGAGTTTTAGTTGGGTTCGTAATTTTACCCGGACTTTTTAGTTGGGTTCGTATTTTTTACCCGGAATTTTTAGTTGGGTTAGTATTTTTACCCGGAGTTTTAGTTGGGTTCGTATTTTTACCCGGAGTTTTAGTTGGGTTCGTATTTTTACCCGGAGTTTTAGTTGGGTTCGTAATTTTATCCGGAGTTTTAGTTGGGTTCGTATTCTTTACCCGGACTTTTTAGTTGGGTTCGTAATTTTACCCGGAGTTTTAGTTGGGTTCGTAATTTTACCCGGAGTTTTAGTTGGGTTCGTAATTTTACCCGGAGGTTTAGTTGGGTTCGTAATTTTACCCGGACTTTTTAGTTGGGTTCGTATTTTTTACCCGGACTTTTAGTTGGGTTCGTAATTTTACCCGGAGTTTTAGTTGGGTTCGTAATTTTACCCGGAGTTTTAGTTGAGTTGGTAATTTTACCCGGAGTTTTAGTTGGGTTCGTAATTTTACCCGGACTTTTTATTTGGGTTCGTAATTTTACCCGGACTTTTTACTTGGGTTCGTAATTTTACCCGGAGTTTTAGTTGGGTTCGTAATTTTACTCGGAGTTTTACTTTGGTTCGCAATTTTACCCGAACTTTTTAGTTGGGTTCGTATTTTTTACCCGGACTTTTAGTTGGGTTCGTAATTTTACCCGGAGTTTTAGTTGGGTTCGTAATTTTACCCGGAGTTTTAGTTGGGTTCGTAATTTTACCCGGAGTTTTACTTGGGTTCGTAATTTTACCCGGAGTTCTACTTGGGTTCGTAATTTTACCCGGAGTTTTACTTGGGTTCGTAATTTTACCCGGAGTTTTAGTTGGGTTCGTATTTTTACCCGGAGTTTTAGTTGGGTTCGTATTTTTACCCGGAGTTTTAGTTGGGTTCGTAATTTTATCCGGAGTTTTAGTTGGGTTCGTATTCTTTACCCGGACTTTTTAGTTGGGTTCGTAATTTTACCCGGAGTTTTAGTTGGGTTCGTAATTTTACCCGGAGTTTTAGTTGGGTTCGTAATTTTACCCGGAGGTTTAGTTGGGCTCGTAATTTTACCCGGACTTTTTAGTTGGGTTCGTATTTTTTACCCGGACTTTTAGTTGGGTTCGTAATTTTACCCGGAGTTTTAGTTGGGTTCGTAATTTTACCCGGAGTTTTAGTTGAGTTGGTAATTTTACCCGGAGTTTTAGTTGGGTTCGTAATTTTACCCGGACTTTTTATTTGGGTTCGTAATTTTACCCGGACTTTTTAGTTGGGTTCGTAATTTTACCCGGAGTTTTAGTTGGGTTCGTAATTTTACCCGGAGTTTTACTTTGGTTCGTAATTTTACCCGAACTTTTTAGTTGGGTTCGAATTTTTTACCCGGACTTTTAGTTGGGTTCGTAATTTTACCCGGAGTTTTAGTTGGGTTCGTAATTTTACCCGGAGTTTTACTTGGGTTCGTAATTTTACCCGGAGTTTTACTTGGGTTCGTAATTTTACCCGGAGTTTTAGTTGGGTTCGTAATTTTACCCGGACTTTTTAGTTGGGTTCGTATTTTTTACCCGGACTTTTAGTTGGGTTCGTATTTTTTACCCGGAGTTTTAGTTGGGTTCGTATTTTTTACCCGGACTTTTTAGTTGGGTTAGTATTTTTACCCGGAGTTTTAGTTGGGTTCGTATTTTTACCCGGAGTTTTAGTTGGGTTCGTATTTTTACCCGGAGTTTTAGTTGGGTTCGTAATTTTAGCCGGAGTTTTAGTTGGGTTCGTATTCTTTACCCGGACTTTTTAGTTGGGTTCGTAATTTTACCCGGAGTTTTAGTTGGGTTCGTAATTTTACCCGGAGTTTTAGTTGGGTTCGTAATTTTACCAGGAGGTTTAGTTGGGTTCGTAATTTTACCCGGACTTATTAGTTGGGTTCGTATTTTTTACTCGGACTTTTAGTTGGGTTCGTAATTTTACCCGGAGTTTTAGTTGGGTTCGTAATTTTACCCGGACTTTTTAGTTGGGTTCGTATTTTTTACCCGGAATTTTTAGTTGGGTTAGTATTTTTACCCGGAGTTTTAGTTGGGTTCGTATTTTTACCCGGAGTTTTAGTTGGGTTCGTATTTTTACCCGGAGTTTTAGTTGGGTTCGTAATTTTATCCGGAGTTTTAGTTGGGTTCGTATTCTTTACCCGGACTTTTTAGTTGGGTTCGTAATTTTACCCGGAGTTTTAGTTGGGTTCGTAATTTTACCCGGAGTTTTAGTTGGGTTCGTAATTTTACCCGGAGGTTTAGTTGGGTTCGTAATTTTACCCGGACTTTTTAGTTGGGTTCGTATTTTTTACCCGGACTTTTAGTTGGGTTCGTAATTTTACCCGGAGTTTTAGTTGGGTTCGTAATTTTACCCGGAGTTTTAGTTGAGTTGGTAATTTTACCCGGAGTTTTAGTTGGGTTCGTAATTTTACCCGGACTTTTTATTTGGGTTCGTAATTTTACCCGGACTTTTTAGTTGGGTTCGTAATTTTACCCGGAGTTTTAGTTGGGTTCGTAATTTTACTCGGAGTTTTACTTTGGTTCGCAATTTTACCCGAACTTTTTAGTTGGGTTCGTATTTTTTACCCGGACTTTTAGTTGGGTTCGTAATTTTACCCGGAGTTTTAGTTGGGTTCGTAATTTTACCCGGAGTTTTAGTTGGGTTCGTAATTTTACCCGGAGTTTTACTTGGGTTCGTAATTTTACCCGGAGTTCTACTTGGGTTCGTAATTTTACCCGGAGTTTTACTTGGGTTCGTAATTTTACCCGGAGTTTTAGTTGGGTTCGTAATTTTACCCGGACTTTTTAGTTGGGTTCGTATTTTTTACCCGGACTTTTAGTTGGGTTCGTATTTTTTACCCGGAGTTTTAGTTGGGTTCGTATTTTTTACCCGGACTTTTTAGTTGGGTTAGTATTTTTACCCGGAGTTTTAGTTGGGTTCGTATTTTTACCCGGAGTTTTAGTTGGGTTCGTATTTTTACCCGGAGTTTTAGTTGGGTTCGTAATTTTAGCCGGAGTTTTAGTTGGGTTCGTATTCTTTACCCGGACTTTTTAGTTGGGTTCGTAATTTTACCCGGAGTTTTAGTTGGGTTCGTAATTTTACGCGGAGTTTTAGTTGGGTTCGTAATTTTACCAGGAGGTTTAGTTGGGTTCGTAATTTTACCCGGACTTATTAGTTGGGTTCGTATTTTTTACCCGGACTTTTAGTTGGGTTCGTAATTTTACCCGGAGTTTTAGTTGGGTTCGTAATTTTACCCGGACTTTTTAGTTGGGTTCGTATTTTTTACCCGGACTTTTAGTTGGGTTCGTAATTTTACCCGGAGTTTTAGTTGGGCTCGTATTTTTTACAAGGAGTTTTAGTTGGGTTCGTATTTTTACCCGGAGTTTTAGTTGTGTTGGTAATTTTACCCGGAGTTTTAGTTGGGTTCATATTTTTTACCGGACTTTTTAGTTGGGTTCGTATTTTTTACCAGAAGTTTTAGTTGGGTTCTTATTTTTTACCCGGAGTTTTAGTTGGGTTCGTATTTTTACCCGGAGTTTTAGTTGGGTTCGTATTTTTACCCGGAGTTTTAGTTGGGTTCGTAATTTTATCCGGAGTTTTAGTTGGGTTCGTATTTTTTACCCGGACTTTTTAGTTGGGTTAGTATTTTTGCCCGGAGTTTTAGTTGGGTTCGTATTTTTTTACCCGGAGTTTTAGTTGGGTTCTAAATGTTACCCGGACTTTTTTGTTTGGTTCGTATTTTTTACCCGGAGTTTTAGTTGGGTTCGTAATTTTACCCGGACTTTTTAGTTGGGTTCGTAATTTTACCCGGAGTTTTAGTTGGGTTCGTAATTTTACCCGAAGTTTTAGTTGGGTTCGTAATTTTACCCGGAGTTTTAGTTGGGTTCGTAATTTTACCCGGAGTTTTACTTGGGTTCGTAATTTTACCCGAACTTTTTAGTTGGGTTCGTATTTTTTACCCGGACTTTTAGTTGGGTTCGTAATTTTACCCGGAGTTTTAGTTGGGTTCGTAATTTTACCCGGAGTTTTAGTTGCGTTCGTAATTTTACCTGGAGTTGTACTTGGGATCGTAATTTTACCCGGAGTTTTACTTGGGTTCGTAATTTTACCCGGAGTTTTAGTTGGGTTCGTAATTTTACCAGGAGTTTTAGTTGGGTTCGTAATTTTACCCGGACTTTTTAGTTGGGTTCGTATTTTTTACCCGGACTTTTAGTTGGGTTCGTAATTTTACCCGGAGTTTTAGTTGGGTTCGTAATTTTACCCGGAGTTTTAGTTGAGTTCGTAATTTTACCCGGAGTTTTAGTTGGGTTCGTAATTTTACCCGGACTTTTTAGTTGGGTTCGTAATTTTACCCGGAGTTTTAGTTGGGTTCGTAATTTTACCCGGAGTTTTAGTTGGGTTCGTAATTTTACCCGGAGGTTTAGTTGGGTTCGTAATTTTACCCGGACTTTTTAGTTGGGTTCGTATTTTTTACCCGGACTTTTAGTTGGGTTCGTAATTTTACCCGGAGTTTTAGTTGGGTTCGTAATTTTACCCGGAGTTTTAGTTGAGTTGGTAATTTTACCCGGAGTTTTAGTTGGGTTCGTAATTTTACCCGGACTTTTTATTTGGGTTCGTAATTTTACCCGGACTTTTTAGTTGGGTTCGTAATTTTACCCGGAGTTTTAGTTGGGTTCGTAATTTTACTCGGAGTTTTACTTTGGTTCGCAATTTTACCCGAACTTTTTAGTTGGGTTCGTATTTTTTACCCGGACTTTTAGTTGGGTTCGTAATTTTACCCGGAGTTTTAGTTGGGTTCGTAATTTTACCCGGACTTTTAGTTGGGTTCGTAATTTTACCCGGAGTTTTAGTTGGGCTCGTATTTTTTACAAGGAGTTTTAGTTGGGTTCGTATTTTTACCCGGAGTTTTAGTTGTGTTGGTAATTTTACCCGGAGTTTTAGTTGGGTTCATATTTTTTACCGGACTTTTTAGTTGGGTTCGTATTTTTTACCAGAAGTTTTAGTTGGGTTCTTATTTTTTACCCGGAGTTTTAGTTGGGTTCGTATTTTTACCCGGAGTTTTAGTTGGGTTCGTATTTTTACCCGGAGTTTTAGTTGGGTTCGTAATTTTATCCGGAGTTTTAGTTGGGTTCGTATTTTTTACCCGGACTTTTTAGTTGGGTTAGTATTTTTGCCCGGAGTTTTAGTTGGGTTCGTATTTTTTTACCCGGAGTTTTAGTTGGGTTCTAAATGTTACCCGGACTTTTTTGTTTGGTTCGTATTTTTTACCCGGAGTTTTAGTTGGGTTCGTAATTTTACCCGGACTTTTTAGTTGGGTTCGTAATTTTACCCGGAGTTTTAGTTGGGTTCGTAATTTTACCCGAAGTTTTAGTTGGGTTCGTAATTTTACCCGGAGTTTTAGTTGGGTTCGTAATTTTACCCGGAGTTTTACTTGGGTTCGTAATTTTACCCGAACTTTTTAGTTGGGTTCGTATTTTTTACCCGGACTTTTAGTTGGGTTCGTAATTTTACCCGGAGTTTTAGTTGGGTTCGTAATTTTACCCGGAGTTTTAGTTGCGTTCGTAATTTTACCTGGAGTTGTACTTGGGATCGTAATTTTACCCGGAGTTTTACTTGGGTTCGTAATTTTACCCGGAGTTTTAGTTGGGTTCGTAATTTTACCCGGAGTTTTAGTTGGGTTCGTAATTTTACCCGGACTTTTTAGTTGGGTTCGTATTTTTTACCCGGACTTTTAGTTGGGTTCGTATTTTTTACCCGGACTTTTTAGTTGGGTTAGTATTTTTACCCGGAGTTTTAGTTGGGTTCGTATTTTTACCCGGAGTTTTAGTTGGGTTCGTATTTTTACCCGGAGTTTTAGTTGGGTTCGTAATTTTAGCCGGAGTTTTAGTTGGGTTCGTATTCTTTACCCGGACTTTTTAGTTGGGTTCGTAATTTTACCCGGAGTTTTAGTTGGGTTCGTAATTTTACGCGGAGTTTTAGTTGGGTTCGTAATTTTACCAGGAGGTTTAGTTGGGTTCGTAATTTTACCCGGACTTATTAGTTGGGTTCGTATTTTTTACCCGGACTTTTAGTTGTGTTCGTAATTTTACCCGGAGTTTTAGTTGGGTTCGTAATTTTACCCGGACTTTTTAGTTGGGTTCGTATTTTTTACCCGGACTTTTAGTTGGGTTCGTAATTTTACCCGGAGTTTTAGTTGGGCTCGTATTTTTTACAAGGAGTTTTAGTTGGGTTCGTATTTTTACCCGGAGTTTTAGTTGTGTTGGTAATTTTACCCGGAGTTTTAGTTGGGTTCATATTTTTTACCGGACTTTTTAGTTGGGTTCGTATTTTTTACCAGAAGTTTTAGTTGGGTTCTTATTTTTTACCCGGAGTTTTAGTTGGGTTCGTATTTTTACCCGGAGTTTTAGTTGGGTTCGTATTTTTACCCGGAGTTTTAGTTGGGTTCGTAATTTTATCCGGAGTTTTAGTTGGGTTCGTATTTTTTACCCGGACTTTTTAGTTGGGTTAGTATTTTTGCCCGGAGTTTTAGTTGGGTTCGTATTTTTTTACCCGGAGTTTTAGTTGGGTTCTAAATGTTACCCGGACTTTTTTGTTTGGTTCGTATTTTTTACCCGGAGTTTTAGTTGGGTTCGTAATTTTACCCGGACTTTTTAGTTGGGTTCGTAATTTTACCCGGAGTTTTAGTTGGGTTCGTAATTTTACCCGAAGTTTTAGTTGGGTTCGTAATTTTACCCGGAGTTTTAGTTGGGTTCGTAATTTTACCCGGAGTTTTACTTGGGTTCGTAATTTTACCCGAACTTTTTAGTTGGGTTCGTATTTTTTACCCGGACTTTTAGTTGGGTTCGTAATTTTACCCGGAGTTTTAGTTGGGTTCGTAATTTTACCCGGAGTTTTAGTTGCGTTCGTAATTTTACCTGGAGTTGTACTTGGGATCGTAATTTTACCCGGAGTTTTACTTGGGTTCGTAATTTTACCCGGAGTTTTAGTTGGGTTCGTAATTTTACCCGGAGTTTTAGTTGGGTTCGTAATTTTACCCGGACTTTTTAGTTGGGTTCGTATTTTTTACCCGGACTTTTAGTTGGGTTCGTAATTTTACCCGGAGTTTTAGTTGGGTTCGTAATTTTACCCGGAGTTTTAGTTGAGTTCGTAATTTTACCCGGAGTTTTAGTTGGGTTCGTAATTTTACCCGGACTTTTTAGTTGGGTTCGTAATTTTACCCGGAGTTTTAGTTGGGTTCGTAATTTTACCCGGAGTTTTAGTTGGGTTCGCAATTTTACCCGGAGGTTTAGTTGGGTTCGTAATTTTACCCGGACTTTTAGTTGGGTTCGTATTTTTTACCCGGACTTTTAGTTGGGTTCGTAATTTTACCCGGAGTTTTAGTTGGGTTCGTAATTTTACCCGGAGTTTTAGTTGAGTTGGTAATTTTACCCGGAGTTTTAGTTGGGTTCGTAATTTTACCCGGACTTTTTATTTGGGTTCGTAATTTTACCCGGACTTTTTAGTTGGGTTCGTAATTTTACCCGGAGTTTTAGTTGGGTTCGTAATTTTACTCGGAGTTTTACTTTGGTTCGCAATTTTACCCGAACTTTTTAGTTGGGTTCGTATTTTTTACCCGGACTTTTAGTTGGGTTCGTAATTTTACCCGGAGTTTTAGTTGGGTTCGTAATTTTACCCGGAGTTTTAGTTGGGTTCGTAATTTTACCCGGAGTTTTACTTGGGTTCGTAATTTTACCCGGAGTTCTACTTGGGTTCGTAATTTTACCCGGAGTTTTACTTGGGTTCGTAATTTTACCCGGAGTTTTAGTTGGGTTCGTAATTTTACCCGGACTTTTTAGTTGGGTTCGTATTTTTTACCCGGACTTTTAGTTGGGTTCGTATTTTTTACCCGGAGTTTTAGTTGGGTTCGTATTTTTTACCCGGACTTTTTAGTTGGGTTAGTATTTTTACCCGGAGTTTTAGTTGGGTTCGTATTTTTACCCGGAGTTTTAGTTGGGTTCGTATTTTTACCCGGAGTTTTAGTTGGGTTCGTAATTTTAGCCGGAGTTTTAGTTGGGTTCGTATTCTTTACCCGGACTTTTTAGTTGGGTTCGTAATTTTACCCGGAGTTTTAGTTGGGTTCGTAATTTTACGCGGAGTTTTAGTTGGGTTCGTAATTTTACCAGGAGGTTTAGTTGGGTTCGTAATTTTACCCGGACTTATTAGTTGGGTTCGTATTTTTTACCCGGACTTTTAGTTGTGTTCGTAATTTTACCCGGAGTTTTAGTTGGGTTCGTAATTTTACCCGGACTTTTTAGTTGGGTTCGTATTTTTTACCCGGACTTTTAGTTGGGTTCGTAATTTTACCCGGAGTTTTAGTTGGGCTCGTATTTTTTACAAGGAGTTTTAGTTGGGTTCGTATTTTTACCCGGAGTTTTAGTTGTGTTGGTAATTTTACCCGGAGTTTTAGTTGGGTTCATATTTTTTACCGGACTTTTTAGTTGGGTTCGTATTTTTTACCAGAAGTTTTAGTTGGGTTCTTATTTTTTACCCGGAGTTTTAGTTGGGTTCGTATTTTTACCCGGAGTTTTAGTTGGGTTCGTATTTTTACCCGGAGTTTTAGTTGGGTTCGTAATTTTATCCGGAGTTTTAGTTGGGTTCGTATTTTTTACCCGGACTTTTTAGTTGGGTTAGTATTTTTGCCCGGAGTTTTAGTTGGGTTCGTATTTTTTTACCCGGAGTTTTAGTTGGGTTCTAAATGTTACCCGGACTTTTTTGTTTGGTTCGTATTTTTTACCCGGAGTTTTAGTTGGGTTCGTAATTTTACCCGGACTTTTTAGTTGGGTTCGTAATTTTACCCGGAGTTTTAGTTGGGTTCGTAATTTTACCCGAAGTTTTAGTTGGGTTCGTAATTTTACCCGGAGTTTTAGTTGGGTTCGTAATTTTACCCGGAGTTTTACTTGGGTTCGTAATTTTACCCGAACTTTTTAGTTGGGTTCGTATTTTTTACCCGGACTTTTAGTTGGGTTCGTAATTTTACCCGGAGTTTTAGTTGGGTTCGTAATTTTACCCGGAGTTTTAGTTGCGTTCGTAATTTTACCTGGAGTTGTACTTGGGATCGTAATTTTACCCGGAGTTTTACTTGGGTTCGTAATTTTACCCGGAGTTTTAGTTGGGTTCGTAATTTTACCCGGAGTTTTAGTTGGGTTCGTAATTTTACCCGGACTTTTTAGTTGGGTTCGTATTTTTTACCCGGACTTTTAGTTGGGTTCGTAATTTTACCCGGAGTTTTAGTTGGGTTCGTAATTTTACCCGGAGTTTTAGTTGAGTTCGTAATTTTACCCGGAGTTTTAGTTGGGTTCGTAATTTTACCCGGA
Source organism: Melinopterus prodromus (assembly GCA_964023965.1). Lineage (NCBI taxonomy): Eukaryota > Metazoa > Arthropoda > Insecta > Coleoptera > Scarabaeidae > Melinopterus > Melinopterus prodromus. The sequence continues at coordinate 24,073 of CAXIES010000212.1, forward strand.
CTTTTTAGTTGGGTTCGTAATTTTACCCGGAGTTTTAGTTGGGTTCGTAATTTTACCCGGAGTTTTAGTTGGGTTCGTAATTTTACCCGGAGGTTTAGTTGGGTTCGTAATTTTACCCGGACTTTTTAGTTGGGTTCGTATTTTTTACCCGGACTTTTAGTTGGGTTCGTAATTTTACCCGGAGTTTTAGTTGGGTTCGTAATTTTACCCGGAGTTTTAGTTGAGTTGGTAATTTTACCCGGAGTTTTAGTTGGGTTCGTAATTTTACCCGGACTTTTTATTTGGGTTCGTAATTTTACCCGGACTTTTTAGTTGGGTTCGTAATTTTACCCGGAGTTTTAGTTGGGTTCGTAATTTTACTCGGAGTTTTACTTTGGTTCGCAATTTTACCCGAACTTTTTAGTTGGGTTCGTATTTTTTACCCGGACTTTTAGTTGGGTTCGTAATTTTACCCGGAGTTTTAGTTGGGTTCGTAAGTTTACCCGGAGTTTTAGTTGGGTTCGTAATTTTACCCGGAGTTTTACTTGGGTTCGTAATTTTACCCGGAGTTCTACTTGGGTTCGTAATTTTACCCGGAGTTTTACTTGGGTTCGTAATTTTACCCGGAGTTTTAGTTGGGTTCGTAATTTTACCCGGACTTTTTAGTTGGGTTCGTATTTTTTACCCGGACTTTTAGTTGGGTTCGTATTTTTTACCCGGAGTTTTAGTTGGGTTCGTATTTTTTACCCGGACTTTTTAGTTGGGTTAGTATTTTTACCCGGAGTTTTAGTTGGGTTCGTATTTTTACCCGGAGTTTTAGTTGGGTTCGTATTTTTACCCGGAGTTTTAGTTGGGTTCGTAATTTTAGCCGGAGTTTTAGTTGGGTTCGTATTCTTTACCCGGACTTTTTAGTTGGGTTCGTAATTTTACCCGGAGTTTTAGTTGGGTTCGTAATTTTACGCGGAGTTTTAGTTGGGTTCGTAATTTTACCAGGAGGTTTAGTTGGGTTCGTAATTTTACCCGGACTTATTAGTTGGGTTCGTATTTTTTACCCGGACTTTTAGTTGGGTTCGTAATTTTACCCGGAGTTTTAGTTGGGTTCGTAATTTTACCCGGACTTTTTAGTTGGGTTCGTATTTTTTACCCGGACTTTTAGTTGGGTTCGTAATTTTACCCGGAGTTTTAGTTGGGCTCGTATTTTTTACAAGGAGTTTTAGTTGGGTTCGTATTTTTACCCGGAGTTTTAGTTGTGTTGGTAATTTTACCCGGAGTTTTAGTTGGGTTCATATTTTTTACCGGACTTTTTAGTTGGGTTCGTATTTTTTACCAGAAGTTTTAGTTGGGTTCTTATTTTTTACCCGGAGTTTTAGTTGGGTTCGTATTTTTACCCGGAGTTTTAGTTGGGTTCGTATTTTTACCCGGAGTTTTAGTTGGGTTCGTAATTTTATCCGGAGTTTTAGTTGGGTTCGTATTTTTTACCCGGACTTTTTAGTTGGGTTAGTATTTTTGCCCGGAGTTTTAGTTGGGTTCGTATTTTTTAACCCGGAGTTTTAGTTGGGTTCTAAATGTTACCCGGACTTTTTTGTTTGGTTCGTATTTTTTACCCGGAGTTTTAGTTGGGTTCGTAATTTTACCCGGACTTTTTAGTTGGGTTCGTAATTTTACCCGGAGTTTTAGTTGGGTTCGTAATTTTACCCGAAGTTTTAGTTGGGTTCGTAATTTTACCCGGAGTTTTAGATGGGTTCGTAATTTTACCCGGAGTTTTACTTGGGTTCGTAATTTTACCCGAACTTTTTAGTTGGGTTCGTATTTTTTACCCGGACTTTTAGTTGGGTTCGTAATTTTACCCGGAGTTTTAGTTGGGTTCGTAATTTTACCCGGAGTTTTAGTTGCGTTCGTAATTTTACCTGGAGTTGTACTTGGGATCGTAATTTTACCCGGAGTTTTAGTTGGGTTCGTAATTTTACCCGGAGTTTTAGTTGAGTTCGTAATTTTACCCGGAGTTTTAGTTGGGTTCGTAATTTTACCCGGACTTTTTAGTTGGGTTCGTAATTTTACCCGGACTTTTTAGTTGGGTTCGTAATTTTACCCGGAGTCTTAAGTTAGGTTCGTATTTTTTATTCGGACTTTTTAGTTGGGTTCGTATTTTTTACCCGGAGTTTTAGTTGGGTTCGTAATTTTACCCGGAGTTTTAGTTGGGTTCGTATTTTTTACCCGGACTTTTTAGTTGGGTTAGTATTTTTACCCGGAGTTTTAGTTGGGTTCGTATTTTTACCCGGAGTTTTAGTTGGGTTCGTATTTTTACCCGGAGTTTTAGTTGGGTTCGTAATTTTAGCCGGAGTTTTAGTTGGGTTCGTATTCTTTACCCGGACTTTTTAGTTGGGTTCGTAATTTTACCTGGAGTTTTAGTTGGGTTCGTAATTTTACCCGGAGTTTTAGTTGGGTTCGTAATTTTACCCGGAGGTTTAGTTGGGTTCGTAATTTTACCCGGACTTTTTAGTTGGGTTCGTATTTTTTACCCGGACTTTTAGTTGGGTTCGTAATTTTACCCGAAGTTTTAGTTGGGTTCGTAATTTTACCCGGAGTTTTAGTTGAGTTGGTAATTTTACCCGGAGTTTTAGTTGGGTTCGTAATTTTACCCGGACTTTTTATTTGGGTTCGTAATTTTACCCGGACTTTTTAGTTGGGTTCGTAATTTTACCCGGAGTTTTAGTTGGGTTCGTAATTTTACCCGGAGTTTCACTTTGGTTCGTAATTTTACCCGAACTTTTTAGTTGGGTTCGTATTTTTTACCCGGACTTTTAGTTGGGTTCGTAATTTTACCCGGAGTTTTAGTTGGGTTCGTAATTTTACCCGGAGTTTTAGTTGGGTTCGTAATTTTACCCGGAGTTTTACTTGGGTTCGTAATTTTACCCGGAGTTTTACTTGGGTTCGTAATTTTACCCGGAGTTTTAGTTGGGTTTGTAATTTTACCCGGAGTTTTAGTTGGGTTCGTAATTTTACCCGGACTTTTTAGTTGGGTTCGTATCTTTACCCGGACTTTTAGTTGGGTTCGTATTTTTTACCCGGAGTTTTAGTTGGGTTCGTATTTTTTACCCGGACTTTTTAGTTGGGTTAGTATTTTTAACCGGAGTTTTAGTTGGGTTCGTATTTTTACCCGGAGTTTTAGTTGGGTTCGTATTTTTACCCGGAGTTTTAGTTGGGTTCGTAATTTTAGCCGGAGTTTTAGTTGGGTTCGTATTCTTTACCCGGACTTTTTAGTTGGGTTCGTAATTTTACCCGGAGTTTTAGTTGGGTTCGTAATTTTACCCGGAGTTTTAGTTGGGTTCGTAATTTTACCCGGAGGTTTAGTTGGGTTCGTAATTTTACCCGGACTTTTTAGTTGGGTTCGTATTTTTTACCCGGACTTTTAGTTGGGTTCGTAATTTTACCCGGAGTTTTAGTTGGGTTCGTAATTTTACCCGGACTTTTTGTTGGGTTCGTATTTTTTACCCGGACTTTTAGTTGGGTTCGTAATTTTACCCGGAGTTTTAGTTGGGTTCGTATTTTTTACCCGGAGTTTTAGTTGGATTCGTATTTTTTACAAGGAGTTTTAGTTGGGTTCGTATTTTTACCCGGAGTTTTAGTTGTGTTGGTAATTTTACCCGGAGTTTTAGTTGGGTTCATATTTTTTACCGGACTTTTTAGTTGGGTTCGTATTTTTTACCAGAAGTTTTAGTTGGGTTCTTATTTTTTACCCGGAGTTTTAGTTGGGTTCGTATTTTTACCCGGAGTTTTAGTTGGGTTCGTATTTTTACCCGGAGTTTTAGTTGGGTTCGTAATTTTATCCGGAGTTTTAGTTGGGTTCGTATTTTTTACCCGGACTTTTTAGTTGGGTTAGTATTTTTTCCCGGAGTTTTAGTTGGGTTCGTATTTTTTTACCCGGAGTTTTAGTTGGGTTCTAAATGTTACCCGGACTTTTTTGTTTGGTTCGTATTTTTTACCCGGAGTTTTAGTTGGGTTCGTAATTTTACCCGGACTTTTTAGTTGGGTTCGTAATTTTACCCGGAGTTTTAGTTGGGTTCGTAATTTTACCCGAAGTTTTAGTTGGGTTCGTAATTTTACCCGGAGTTTTAGTTGGGTTCGTAATTTTACCCGGAGTTTTAGTTGGGTTCGTAATTTTACCCGGACTTTTTAGTTGGGTTCGTATTTTTTACCCGGACTTTTAGTTGGGTTCGTAATTTTACCCGGAGTTTTAGTTGGGTTCGTAATTTTACCCGGAGTTTTAGTTGAGTTCGTAATTTTACCCGGAGTTTTAGTTGGGTTCGTAATTTTACCCGGACTTTTTATTTGGGTTCGTAATTTTACCCGGACTTTTTAGTTGGGTTCGTAATTTTACCCGGAGTTTTAGTTGGGTTCGTAATTTTACCCGGAGTTTTACTTGGGTTCGTAATTTTACCCGGACTTTTTAGTTGGGTTCGTATTTTTTACCCGGACTTTTAGTTGGGTTCGTAATTTTACCCGGAGTTTTAGTTGGGTTCGTAATTTTACCCGGAGTTTTAGTTGGGTTCGTAATTTTACCCGGAGTTTTAGTTGGGTTCGTATTTTTGACCCGGACTTTTTAGTTGGGGTTAGTATTTTTACCCGGAGTTTTAGTTGGGTTCGTATTTTTACCCGGAGTTTTAGTTGGGTTCGTAATTTTACCCGGAGTTTTAGTTGGGTTCGTATTTTTTACCCGGACATTTTAGTTGGGTTAGCATTTTTTACCCGGAGTTTTAGTTGGGTTCGTACTTTTTATCCGGTGTTTTAGTTGGGTTCGTATTTTTTACCCGGAGTTTTAGTTGGGTTCGTATTTTTTACCCGAACTTTTTAGTTGGGTAAGTATTTTTACCTGGAGTTTTAGTTGGGTTCGTATTTTGCCCGGAGTTTTAGTTGGGTTCGTATTTTTAACCCGGACTTTTTAGTTGGGTTCGTATTTTTTACCCGGACTTTTTAGTTGGGTTAGTATTTTTTCCCGGAGTTTTAGTTGGGTTCGTATTTTTTTACCCGGAGTTTTAGTTGGGTTCTAAATGTTACCCGGACTTTTTTGTTTGGTTCGTATTTTTTACCCGGAGTTTTAGTTGGGTTCGTAATTTTACCCGGAGTTTTAGTTGGGTTCGTAATTTTACCCGGAGTTTTAGTTGGGTTCGTAATTTTACCCGGAGGTTTAGTTGGGTTCGTAATTTTACCCGGACTTTTTAGTTGGGTTCGTATTTTTTACCCGGACTTTTAGTTGGGTTCGTAATTTTACCCGGAGTTTTAGTTGGGTTCGTATTTTTTACCCGGAGTTTTAGTTGGATTCGTATTTTTTACAAGGAGTTTTAGTTGGGTTCGTATTTTTACCCGGAGTTTTAGTTGTGTTGGTAATTTTACCCGGAGTTTTAGTTGGGTTCATATTTTTTACCGGACTTTTTAGTTGGGTTCGTATTTTTTACCAGAAGTTTTAGTTGGGTTCTTATTTTTTACCCGGAGTTTTAGTTGGGTTCGTATTTTTACCCGGAGTTTTAGTTGGGTTCGTATTTTTACCCGGAGTTTTAGTTGGGTTCGTAATTTTATCCGGAGTTTTAGTTGGGTTCGTATTTTTTACCCGGACTTTTTAGTTGGGTTAGTATTTTTTCCCGGAGTTTTAGTTGGGTTCGTATTTTTTACCCGGAGTTTTAGTTGGGTTCTAAATGTTAAACGGACTTTTTTGTTTGGTTCGTATTTTTTACCCGGAGTTTTAGTTGGGTTCGTAATTTTACCCGGACTTTTTAGTTGGGTTCGTAATTTTACCCGGAGTTTTAGTTGGGTTCGTAATTTTACCCGAAGTTTTAGTTGGGTTCGTAATTTTACCCGGAGTTTTAGTTGGGTTCGTAATTTTACCCGGAGTTTTAGTTGGGTTCGTAATTTTACCCGGACTTTTTAGTTGGGTTCGTATTTTTTACCCGGACTTTTAGTTGGGTTCGTAATTTTACCCGGAGTTTTAGTTGGGTTCGTAATTTTACCCGGAGTTTTAGTTGAGTTCGTAATTTTACCCGGAGTTTTAGTTGGGTTCGTAATTTTACCCGGACTTTTTATTTGGGTTCGTAATTTTACCCGGACTTTTTAGTTGGGTTCGTAATTTTACCCGGAGTTTTAGTTGGGTTCGTAATTTTACCCGGAGTTTTACTTGGGTTCGTAATTTTACCCGGACTTTTTAGTTGGGTTCGTATTTTTTACCCGGACTTTTAGTTGGGTTCGTAATTTTACCCGGAGTTTTAGTTGGGTTCGTAATTTTACCCGGAGTTTTAGTTGGGTTCGTAATTTTACCCGGAGTTTTAGTTGGGTTCGTATTTTTGACCCGGACTTTTTAGTTGGGGTTAGTATTTTTACCCGGAGTTTTAGTTGGGTTCGTATTTTTACCCGGAGTTTTAGTTGGGTTCGTAATTTTACCCGGAGTTTTAGTTGGGTTCGTATTTTTTACCCGGACATTTTAGTTGGGTTAGCATTTTTTACCCGGAGTTTTAGTTGGGTTCGTACTTTTTATCCGGTGTTTTAGTTGGGTTCGTATTTTTTACCCGGAGTTTTAGTTGGGTTCGTATTTTTTACCCGAACTTTTTAGTTGGGTAAGTATTTTTACCTGGAGTTTTAGTTGGGTTCGTATTTTGCCCGGAGTTTTAGTTGGGTTCGTATTTTTAACCCGGACTTTTTAGTTGGGTTAGTAATTTTACCCGGAGTTGTACTTGGGTTCGTAATTTTACCCGGAGTTTTAGTTGGGTTCGTAATTTTACCCGGAGTTTTAGTTGGGTTCGTAATTTTACCCGGAGTTTTAGTTGGGTTCGTAATTTTACCCGGACTTTTTAGTTGGGTTCGTATTTTTTACCCGGACTTTTAGTTGGGTTCGTAATTTTACCCGGAGTTTTAGTTGGGTTCGTAATTTTACCCGGAGTTTTAGTTGAGTTCGTAATTTTACCCGGAGTTTTAGTTAAGTTCGTAATTTTACCCGGACTTTTTATTTGGGTTCGTAATTTTACCCGGACTTTTTAGTTCGGTTCGTAATTTTACCCGGAGTTTTAGTTGGGTTCGTAATTTTACCCGGAGTTTTAGTTGGGTTCGTAATTTTACCCGGAGTTTTAGTTGGGTTCGTAATTTTACCCGGAGTTTTAGTTGGGTTCGTATTTTTGACCCGGACTTTTTAGTTGGGGTTAGTATTTTTACCCGGAGTTTTAGTTGGGTTCGTATTTTTACCCGGAGTTTTAGTTGGGTTCGTAATTTTACCCGGAGTTTTAGTTGGGTTCGTATTTTTTACCCGGACATTTTAGTTGGGTTAGCATTTTTTACCCGGAGTTTTAGTTGGGTTCGTACTTTTTACCCGGAGTTTTAGTTGGGTTCGTATTTTTTACCCGGAGTTTTAGTTGGGTTCGTATTTTTTACCCGAACTTTTTAGTTGGGTAAGTATTTTTACCTGGAGTTTTAGTTGGGTTCGTATTTTGCCCGGAGTTTTAGTTGGGTTCGTATTTTTAACCCGGACTTTTTAGTTGGGTTAGTATTTTTACCCGGAGTTTTAGTTGGGTTCGTATTTTTACCCGGAGTTTTAGTTGGGTTCGTAATTTTATCCGGAGTTTTAGTTGGGTTCGTATTTTTTACCCGGACTTTTTAGTTGGGTTAGTATTTTTGCCCGGAGTTTTAGTTGGGTTCGTATTTTTTACCCGGAGTTTTAGTTGGGTTCGTAATTTTACCCGGAGTTTTAGTTGGGTTCGTAATTTTATCCGGAGTTTTAGTTGGATTCGTATTTTTTACCCGGAGTTTTAGTTGGGTTCGTAATTTTACCCGGAGTTTTAGTTGGGTTCGTATTTTTTACCCGGACTTTTTAGTTGGGTTAGTATTTTTACCCGGAGTTTTAGTTGGGTTCGTATTTTTACCCGGAGTTTTAGTTGGGTTCGTATTTTTACCCGGAGTTTTAGTTGGGTTCGTAATTTTAGCCGGAGTTTTAGTTGGGTTCGTATTTTTTACCCGGACTTTTTAGTTGGGTTAGTATTTTTGCCCGGAGTTTTAGTTGGGTTCGTATTTTTTTACCCGGAGTTTTAGTTGGGTTCTAAATGTTACCCGGACTTTTTTGTTTGGTTCGTATTTTTTACCCGGAGTTTTAGTTGGGTTCGTAATTTTACCTGGAGTTTTAAGTTAGGTTCGTATTTTTACCCGGACTTTTTAGTTGGGTTCGTATTTTTTACCCGGACTTTTAGTTGGGTTCGTAATTTTACCCGGAGTTTTAGTTTGGTTCGTAATTTTACCCGGAGTTTTAGTTGGGTTCGTAATTTTACCCGGAGTCTTGAGTTACCCGGACTTTTTAGTTGGGTTCGTATTTTTACCCGGACTTTTAGCTGGGTTCGTAATTTTACCCGGAGTTTTACTTGGGTTCGTAATTTTACCCGGACTTTTAGTTGGGTTCGTAATTTTACCCGGAGTTTTAGTTGGGTTCGTAATTTTACCCGGACTTTTTAGTTGGGTTCGTATTTTTTACCCGGACTTTTAGTTGGGTTCGTAATTTTACCCGGAGTTTTAGTTGGGTTCGTAATTTTACCCGGAGTTTTAGTTGAGTTAGTAATTTTACCCGGAGTTTTAGTTGGGTTCGTAATTTTACCCGGACTTTTTAGTTGGGTTCGTAATTTTACCCGGAGTCTTAAGTTAGGTTCGTATTTTTTATCCGGACTTTTTAGTTGGGTTCGTATTTTTTACCCGGAGTTTTAGTTGGGTTCGTAATTTTACCCGGACTTTTTAGTTGGGTTCGTATTTTTACCCGGAGTTTTAGTTGGGTTCGCAATTTTACCCGGACTTTTTAGTTGGGTCCGTATTTTTTACCCGGAGTTTTAGTTGGGTTCGCAATTTTACCCGGACTTTTTAGTTGGGTTCGTATTTTTTACCCGGAGTTTTAGTTGGGTTCGTAATTTTACCCGGACTTTTAGTTGGGTTCGTAATTTTACCCGGAGTTTTAGTTGGGTTCGTAATTTTACCCGGAGTTTTAGTTGAGTTCGTAATTTTACCCGGAGTTTTAGTTAAGTTCGTAATTTTACCCGGACTTTTTATTTGGGTTCGTAATTTTACCCTGACTTTTTAGTTCGGTTCGTAATTTTACCCGGAGTTTTAGTTGGGTTCGTAATTTTACCCGGAGTTTTAGTTGGGTTCGTAATTTTACCCGTAGTTTTAGTTGGGTTCGTAATTTTATCCGGAGTTTTAGTTGGGTTCGTATTTTTTACCCGGACTTTTTAGTTGGGTTAGTATTTTTGCCCGGAGTTTTAGTTGGGTTCGTATTTTTTACCCGGAGTTTTAGTTGGGTTCGTAATTTTACCCGGAGTTTTAGTTGGGTTCGTAATTTTATCCGGAGTTTTAGTTGGATTCGTATTTTTTACCCGGAGTTTTGGTTGGGTTCGTAATTTTACCCGGAGTTTTAGTTGGATTCGTATTTTTTACCCGGACTTTTTAGTTGGGTTAGTATTTTTACCCGGAGTTTTAGTTGGGTTCGTATTTTTACCCGGAGTTTTAGTTGGGTTCGTATTTTTACCCGGAGTTTTAGTTGGGTTCGTAATTTTAGCCGGAGTTTTAGTTGGGTTCGTATTTTTTACCCGGACTTTTTAGTTGGGTTAGTATTTTTGCCCGGAGTTTTAGTTGGGTTCGTATTTTTTTACCCGGAGTTTAAGTTGGGTTCTAAATGTTACCCGGACTTTTTTGTTTTGTTCGTATTTTTTACCCGGAGTTTTAGTTGGGTTCGTAATTTTACCTGGAGTTTTAAGTTAGGTTCGTATTTTTACCCGGAGTTTTAGTTGGGTTCGTAATTTTACCCGGACTTTTTAGTTGGGTTCGTATTTTTTACCCGGACTTTTAGTTGGGTTCGTAATTTTACCCGGAGTTTTAGTTGGGTTCGTAATTTTACCCGGAGTTTTAGTTGGGTTCGTAATTTTACCCGGAGTCTTGAGTTACCCGGACTTTTTAGTTGGGTTCGTATTTTTACCCGGACTTTTAGCTGGGTTCGTAATTTTACCCGGAGTTTTACTTGGGTTCGTAATTTTACCCGGAGTTTTAGTTGGGTTCGTAATTTTACCCGGACTTTTTAGTTGGGTTCGTATTTTTTACCCGGACTTTTAGTTGGGTTCGTAATTTTACCCGGAGTTTTAGTTGGGTTCGTAATTTTACCCGGAGTTTTAGTTGAGTTAGTAATTTTACCCGGAGTTTTAGTTGGGTTCGTAATTTTACCCGGACTTTTTAGTTGGGTTCGTAATTTTACCCGGAGTCTTAAGTTAGGTTCGTATTTTTTATCCGGACTTTTTAGTTGGGTTCGTATTTTTTACCCGGAGTTTTAGTTGGGTTCGTAATTTTACCCGGACTTTTTAGTTGGGTTCGTATTTTTACCCGGAGTTTTAGTTGGGTTCGCAATTTTACCCGGATTTTTTAGTTGGGTCCGTATTTTTTACCCGGAGTTTTAGTTGGGTTCGCAATTTTACCCGGACTTTTTAGTTGGGTTCGTATTTTTCACCCGGAGTTTTAGTTGGGTTCGTAATTTTACCCGGACTTTTTAGTTGGGTTCGTATTTTTTACCCGGAGTTTTAGTTGGGTTCGCAATTTTACCCGGACTTTTTAGTTGGGTTCGTATTTTTTACCCGGACTTTTAGTTGGGTTCGTAATTTTACCCGGAGTTTTAGTTGGGTTCGTAATTTTATCCGGAGTTTTAGTTGGGTTCGTAATTTTACCCGGACTTTTTAGTTGGGTTCGTAATTTTACCCGGACTTTTTAGTTGGGTTCGTAATTTTACCCGGACTTTTAGTTGGGTTCGTAATTTTACCCGGAGTTTTAGTTGGGTTCGTAATTTTACCCGGAGTTTTAGTTGCGTTCGTAATTTTACCCGGAGTTGTACTTGGGTTCGTAATTTTATCCGGAGTTTTAGTTGGGTTCGTAATTTTACCCGGAGTTTTAGTTGGGTTCGTAATTTTTCCCGGAGTTTTAGTTGGGTTCGTAATTTTACCCGGACTTTTTAGTTGGGTTCGTATTTTTTACCCGGACTTTTAGTTGGGTTCGTAATTTTACCCGGAGTTTTAGTTGGGTTCGTATTTTTACCCGGACTTTTAGCTGGGTTCGTAATTTTACCCGGAGTTTTACTTGGGTTCGTAATTTTACCCGGAGTTTTAGTTGGGTTCGTAATTTTACCCGGAGTTTTAGTTGGGTTCGTAATTTTACCCGGACTTTTTAGTTGGGTTCGTAATTTTACCCGGAGTCTTAAGTTAGGTTCGTATTTTTTATCCGGACTTTTTAGTTGGGTTCGTATTTTTTACCCGGAGTTTTAGTTGGGTTCGTAATTTTACCCGGACTTTTTAGTTGGGTTCGTATTTTTACCCGGAGTTTTAGTTGGGTTCGCAATTTTACCCGGACTTTTTAGTTGGGTTCGTATTTTTTACCCGGAGTTTTAGTTGGGTTCGCAATTTTACCCGGACTTTTTAGTTGGGTTCGTATTTTTCACCCGGAGTTTTAGTTGGGTTCGTAATTTTACCCGGACTTTTTAGTTGGGTTCGTATTTTTTACCCGGAGTTTTAGTTGGGTTCGCAATTTTACCCGGACTTTTTAGTTGGGTTCGTATTTTTTACCCGGACTTTTAGTTGGGTTCGTAATGTTACCCGGAGTTTTAGTTGGGTTCGTAATTTTATCCGGAGTTTTAGTTGGGTTCGTAATTTTACCCGGACTTTTTAGTTGGGTTCGTAATTTTACCCGGACTTTTTAGTTGGGTTCGTAATTTTACCCGGACTTTTAGTTGGGTTCGTAATTTTACCCGGAGTTTTAGTTGGGTTCGTAATTTTACCCGGAGTTTTAGTTGCGTTCGTAATTTTACCCGGAGTTGTACTTGGGTTCGTAATTTTACCCGGAGTTTTAGTTGGGTTCGTAATTTTACCCGGAGTTTTAGTTGGGTTCGTAATTTTACCCGGAGTTTTAGTTGGGTTCGTAATTTTACCCGGACTTTTTAGTTGGGTTCGTATTTTTTACCCGGACTTTTAGTTGGGTTCGTAATTTTACCCGGAGTTTTAGTTGGGTTCGTAATTTTACCCGGAGTTTTAGTTGAGTTCGTAATTTTACCCGGAGTTTTAGTTAAGTTCGTAATTTTACCCGGACTTTTTATTTGGGTTCGTAATTTTACCCGGACTTTTTAGTTCGGTTCGTAATTTTACCCGGAGTTTTAGTTGGGTTCGTAATTTTACCCGGAGTTTTAGTTGGGTTCGTAATTTTACCCGTAGTTTTAGTTGGGTTCGTAATTTTATCCGGAGTTTTAGTTGGGTTCGTATTTTTTACCCGGACTTTTTAGTTGGGTTAGTATTTTTGCCCGGAGTTTTAGTTGGGTTCGTATTTTTTACCCGGAGTTTTAGTTGGGTTCGTAATTTTACCCGGAGTTTTAGTTGGGTTCGTAATTTTATCCGGAGTTTTAGTTGGATTCGTATTTTTTACCCGGAGTTTTAGTTGGGTTCGTAATTTTACCCGGAGTTTTAGTTGGATTCGTATTTTTTACCCGGACTTTTTAGTTGGGTTAGTATTTTTACCCGGAGTTTTAGTTGGGTTCGTATTTTTACCCGGAGTTTTAGTTGGGTTCGTATTTTTACCCGGAGTTTTAGTTGGGTTCGTAATTTTAGCCGGAGTTTTAGTTGGGTTCGTATTTTTTACCCGGACTTTTTAGTTGGGTTAGTATTTTTGCCCGGAGTTTTAGTTGGGTTCGTATTTTTTTACCCGGAGTTTAAGTTGGGTTCTAAATGTTACCCGGACTTTTTTGTTTTGTTCGTATTTTTTACCCGGAGTTTTAGTTGGGTTCGTAATTTTACCTGGAGTTTTAAGTTAGGTTCGTATTTTTACCCGGACTTTTTAGTTGGGTTCGTATTTTTTACCCGGACTTTTAGTTGGGTTCGTAATTTTACCCGGAGTTTTAGTTTGGTTCGTAATTTTACCCGGAGTTTTAGTTGGGTTCGTAATTTTACCCGGTGTCTTGAGTTACCCGGACTTTTTAGTTGGGTTCGTATTTTTACCCGGACTTTTAGCTGGGTTCGTAATTTTACCCGGAGTTTTACTTGGGTTCGTAATTTTACCCGGACTTTTAGTTGGGTTCGTAATTTTACCCGGAGTTTTAGTTGGGTTCGTAATTTTACCCGGACTTTTTAGTTGGGTTCGTATTTTTTACCCGGACTTTTAGTTGGGTTCGTAATTTTACCCGGAGTTTTAGTTGGGTTCGTAATTTTACCCGGAGTTTTAGTTGAGTTAGTAATTTTACCCGGAGTTTTAGTTGGGTTCGTAATTTTACCCGGACTTTTTAGTTGGGTTCGTAATTTTACCCGGAGTCTTAAGTTAGGTTCGTATTTTTTATCCGGACTTTTTAGTTGGGTTCGTATTTTTTACCCGGAGTTTTAGTTGGGTTCGTAATTTTACCCGGACTTTTTAGTTGGGTTCGTATTTTTACCCGGAGTTTTAGTTGGGTTCGCAATTTTACCCGGACTTTTTAGTTGGGTCCGTATTTTTTACCCGGAGTTTTAGTTGGGTTCGCAATTTTACCCGGACTTTTTAGTTGGGTTCGTATTTTTCACCCGGAGTTTTAGTTGGGTTCGTAATTTTACCCGGACTTTTTAGTTGGGTTCGTATTTTTTACCCGGAGTTTTAGTTGGGTTCGCAATTTTACCCGGACTTTTTAGTTGGGTTCGTATTTTTTACCCGGACTTTTAGTTGGGTTCGTAATTTTACCCGGAGTTTTAGTTGGGTTCGTAATTTTATCCGGAGTTTTAGTTGGGTTCGTAATTTTACCCGGACTTTTTAGTTGGGTTCGTAATTTTACCCGGACTTTTAGTTGGGTTCGTAATTTTACCCGGAGTTTTAGTTGGGTTCGTAATTTTACCCGGAGTTTTAGTTGCGTTCGTAATTTTACCCGGAGTTGTACTTGGGTTCGTAATTTTACCCGGAGTTTTAGTTGGGTTCGTAATTTTACCCGGAGTTTTAGTTGGGTTCGTAATTTTTCCCGGAGTTTTAGTTGGGTTCGTAATTTTACCCGGACTTTTTAGTTGGGTTCGTATTTTTTACCCGGACTTTTAGTTGGGTTCGTAATTTTACCCGGACTTTTTATTTGGGTTCGTAATTTTACCCGGACTTTTTAGTTCGGTTCGTAATTTTACCCGGAGTTTTAGTTGGGTTCGTAATTTTACCCGGAGTTTTAGTTGGGTTCGTAATTTTACCCGGAGTTTTAGTTGGGTTCGTAATTTTACCCGGAGTTTTAGTTGGGTTCGTATTTTTACCCGGACTTTTTAGTTGGGTTCTAATTTTTTACCCGGACTTTTAGTTGGGTTCGTAATTTTACCCGGAGTTTTAGTTGGGTTCGTAATTTTACCCGGAGTTTTAGTTGAGTTCGTAATTTTACCCGGAGTTTTAGTTGGGTTCGTAATTTTACCCGGACTTTTTATTTGGGTTCGTAATTTTACCCGGACTTTTTAGTTGGGTTCGTAATTTTACCCGGAGTTTTAGTTGGGTTCGTAATTTTACCCGGAGTTTTACTTGGGTTCGTAATTTTACCCGGACTTTTTAGTTGGGTTCGTATTTTTTACCCGGACTTTTAGTTGGGTTCGTAATTTTACCCGGAGTTTTAGTTGGGTTCGTAATTTCACCCGGAGTTTTAGTTGGGTTCGTAATTTTACCCGGAGTTTTAGTTGGGTTCGTATTTTTTACCCGAACTTTTTAGTTGGGTAAGTATTTTTACCTGGAGTTTTAGTTGGGTTCGTATTTTTACCCGGAGTTTTAGTTGGGATCGTAGTTTTACCCGGAGTTTTAGTTGGGTTCGTATTTTTTACCCGGACTATTTAGTTGGGTTAGTATTTTTTACCCGGAGTTTTAGTTGGGTTCGTATTTTTTACCCGGAGTTTTAGTTGGGTTCGCATTTTTTACCCGGAATTTTTAGTTGGGTTAGTATTTTTACCCGGAGTTTTAGTAGGGATTGTATTTCTACCCGGAGTTTTAGTTGGGTTCGTAATTTTGCCCGGAGTTTTAGTTGGGTTCGTATTTTTAACCCGGACTTTTTAGTTGGGTTAGTATTTTTACCCGGAGTTTTAGTTGGGTTCGTATTTTTACCTGGAGTTTTAGTTGGGTTCGTAATTTTATCCGGAGTTTTAGTTGGGTTCGTATTTTTTACCCGGACTTTTTAGTTGGGTTAGTATTTTTGCCCGGAGTTTTAGTTGGGTTCGTATTTTTTACCCGGAGTTTTAGTTGGGTTCGTAATTTTACCCGGAGTTTTAGTTGGGTTCGTAATTTTATCCGGAGTTTTAGTTGGGTTCGTATTTTTTACCCGGAGTTTTAGTTGGGTTCGTAATTTTACCCGGAGTTTTAGTTGGGTTCGTATTTTTTACCCAGACTTTTTAGTTGTGTTAGTATTTTTACCCGGAGTGTTAGTTGGGTTCGTATTTTTACCCGGAGTTTTAGTTGGGTTCGTATTTTTACCCGGAGTTTTAGTTGGGTTCGTAATTTTAGCCGGAGTTTTAGTTGGGTTCGTATTTTTTACCCGGACTTTTTAGTTGGGTTAGTATTTTTGCCCGGAGTTTTAGTTGGGTTCGTATTTCTTTACCCGGAGTTTTAGTTGGGTTCTAAATGTTACCCGGACTTTTTTGTTTGGTTCGTATTTTTTACCCGGAGTTTTAGTTGGGTTCGTAATTTTACCTGGAGTTTTAAGTTGGGTTCGTATTTTTACCCGGACTTTTTAGTTGGGTTCGTATTTTTTACCCGGACTTTTAGTTGGGTTCGTAATTTTACCCGGAGTTTTAGTTTGGTTCGTAATTTTACCCGTAGTTTTAGTTGGGTTCGTAATTTTACCCGGAGTTTTGAGTTACCCGGACTTTTTAGTTGGGTTCGTATTTTTACCCGGACTTTTAGCTGGGTTCGTAATTTTACCCGGAGTTTTACTTGGGTTCGTAATTTTACCCGGAGTTTTAGTTGGGTTCGTAATTTTACCCGGAGTTTTAGTTGGGTTCGTAATTTTACCCGGACTTTTTAGTTGGGTTCGTATTTTTTACCCGGACTTTTAGTTGGGTTCGTAATTTTACCCGGAGTTTTAGTTGGGTTCGTAATTTTACCCGGAGTTTTAGTTGAGTTAGTAATTTTACCCGGAGTTTTAGTTGGGTTCGTAATTTTACCCGGACTTTTTAGTTGGGTTCGTAATTTTACCCGGAGTCTTAAGCTAGGTTCGTATTTTTTATCCGGACTTTTTAGTTGGGTTCGTATTTTTTACCCGGAGTTTTAGTTGGGTTCGTAATTTTACCCGGACTTTTTAGTTGGGTTCGTATTTTTACCCGGAGTTTTAGTTGGGTTCGCAATTTTACCCGGACTTTATAGTTGGGTTCGTATTTTTTACCCGGAGTTTTAGTTGGGTTCGCAATTTTACCCGGACTTTTTAGTTGGGTTCGTATTTTTCACCCGGAGTTTTAGTTGAGTTCGTAATTTTACCCGGACTTTTTAGTTGGGTTCGTATTTTTTACCCGGAGTTTTAGTTGGGTTCGCAATTTTACCCGGACTTTTTAGTTGGGTTCGTATTTTTTACCCGGTCTTTTAGTTGGGTTCGTAATTTTACCCGGAGTTTTAGTTGGGTTCGTAATTTTACCCGGAGTTTTAGTTGGGTTCGTAATTTTACCCGGACTTTTTAGTTGGGTTCGTAATTTTACCCGGACTTTTTAGTTAGGTTCGTAATTTTACCCGGACTTTTAGTTGGGTTCGTAATTTTACCCGGAGTTTTAGTTGGGTTCGTAATTTTACCCGGAGTTTTAGTTGCGTTCGTAATTTTACCCGGAGTTGTACTTGGGTTCGTAATTTTACCGGGAGTTTTACTTGGGTTCGTAATTTTACCCGGAGTTTTAGTTGGGTTCGTAATTTTACCCGGAGTTTTAGTTGGGTTCGTAATTTTACCCGGACTTTTTAGTTGGGCTCGTATTTTTTACCCGGACTTTTAGTTGGGTTCGTAATTTTACCCGGAGTTTTAGTTGGGTTCGTAATTTTACCCGGAGTTTTAGTTGAGTTCGTAATTTTACCCGGAGTTTTAGTTGGGTTCGTAATTTTACCCGGACTTTTTAGTTGGGTTCGTAATTTTACCCGGACTTTTTAGTTGGGTTCGTAATTTTACCAGGAGTCTTAAGTTAGGTTCGTATTTTTTATCCGGACTTTTTAGTTGGGTTCGTATTTTTTACCCGGAGTTTTAGTTGGGTTCGTAATTTTACCCGGAGTTTTAGTTGGGTTCGTAATTTTACCCGGACTTTTTAGTTGGGTTCGTATTTTTTACCCGGACTTTTAGTTGGGTTCGTAATTTTACCCGGACTTTTTAGTTGAGTTAGTATTTTTGCCCGGAGTTTTAGTTGGGTTCGTATTTTTTACCCGGAGTTTTAGTTGGGTTCTAAATGTTACCCGGACTTTTTTGTTTGGTTCGTATTTTTTACCCGGAGTTTTAGTTGGGTTCGTAATTTTACCCGGACTTTTTAGTTGGGTTCGTAATTTTACCCGGAGTTTTAGTTGGGTTCGTAATTTTACCCGGAGTTTTAGTTGGGTTCGTAATTTTACCCGGACTTTTTAGTTGGGTTCGTATTTTTTACCCGGACTTTTAGTTGGGTTCGTAATTTTACCCGGAGTTTTAGTTGGGTTCGTAATTTTACCCGGAGTTTTAGTTGAGTTGGTAATTTTACCCGGAGTTTTAGTTGGGTTCGTAATTTTACCCGGACTTTTTAGTTGGGTTCGTATTTTTTACCGGGACTTTTAGTTGGGTTCGTAATTTTATCCGGAGTTTTAGTTGGGTTCGTATTTTTTACCCGGACTTTTTAGTTGAGTTAGTATTTTTGCCCGGAGTTTTAGTTGGGTTCGTTTTTTTTTACCCGGAGTTTTAGTTGGGTTCTAAATGTTACCCGGACTTTTTTGTTTGGTTCGTAATTTCACCCGGACTTTTTAGTTGGGTTCGTAATTTTACCCGGAGTTTTAGTTGGGTTCGTAATTTTACCCGGAGTTTTAGTTGGGTTCGTAATTTTACCCGGAATTTTAGTTGGGTTCGTAATTTTACCCGGAGTTTTAGTTGGGTTCGTAATTTTACCCGGACTTTTTAGTTGGGTTCGTATTTTTTACCCGGACTTTTAGTTGGGTTCGTAATTTTACCCGGAGTTTTAGTTGGGTTCGTAATTTTACCCGGAGTTTTAGTTGAGTTCGTAATTTTACCCGGAGTTTTAGTTGGGTTCGTAATTTTACCCGGACTTTTTATTTGGGTTCGTAATTTTACCCGGACTTTTTAGTTGGGTTCGTAATTTTACCCGGAGTTTTAGTTGGGTTCGTAATTTTACCCGGAGTTTTAGTTGGGTTCGTAATTTTACCCGGAGTTTTAGTTGGGTTCGTAATTTTACCCGGAGTTTTAGTTGGGTTCGTAATTTTACCCGGACTTTTTAGTTGGGTTCTAATTTTTTACCCGGACTTTTAGTTGGGTTCGTAATTTTACCCGGAGTTTTAGTTGGGTTCGTAATTTTACCCGGAGTTTTAGTTGAGTTCGTAATTTTACCCGGAGTTTTAGTTGGGTTCGTAATTTTACCCGGACTTTTTATTTGGGTTCGTAATTTTACCCGGACTTTTTAGTTGGGTTCGTAATTTTACCCGGAGTTTTAGTTGGGTTCGTAATTTTACCCGGAGTTTTACTTGGGTTCGTAATTTTACTCGGACTTTTTAGTTGGGTTCGTATTTTTTACCCGGACTTTTAGTTGGGTTCGTAATTTTACCCGGAGTTTTAGTTGGGTTCGTAATTTCACCCGGAGTTTTAGTTGGGTTCGTAATTTTACCTGGAGTTTTAGTTGGGTTCGTATTTTTTACCTGGACTTTTTAGTTGGGGTTAGTATTTTTACCCGGAGTTTTAGTTGGGTTCGTATTTTTACCCGGAGTTTTAGTTGGGTTCGTAAATTTACCCGGAGTTTCAGTTGGGTTTTATTTTTTACCCGGACATTTTAGTTGGGTTAGCATTTTTTACCCGGAGTTTTAGTTGAGTTCGTACTTTTTACCCGGAGTTTTAGTTGGGTTCGTATTTTTTACCCGGAGTTTTAGTTGGGTTCGTATTTTTTACCCGGACTTTTTAGTTGGGTAAGTATTTTTACCCGGAGTTTTAGTTGGGTTCGTATTTTTACCCGGAGTTTTAGTTGGGTTCGTAATTTTACCCGGAGTTTTAGTTGGGTTCGTATCTTTTACCCGGACTATTTAGTTGGGTTAGTATTTTTTACCCGGAGTTTTAGTTGGGTTCGTATTTTTTACCCGGAGTTTTAGTTGGGTTCGCAATTTTTACCCGGAATTTTTAGTTGGGTTAGTATTTTTACCCGGAGTTTTAGTAGGGTTTGTATTTTTACCCGGAGTTTTAGTTGGGTTCGTAATTTTACCCGGAGTTTTAGTTGGGTTCGTATTTTTAACCCGGACTTTTTAGCTGGGTTAGTATTTTTACCCGGAGTTTTAGTTGGGTTCGTATTTTTACCCGGAGTTTTAGTTGGGTTCGTAATTTTATCCGGAGTTTTAGTTGGGTTCGTATTTTTTACCCGGACTTTTTAGTTGGGTTAGTATTTTTGCCCGGTGTTTTAGTTGGGTTCGTATTTTTTACCCGGAGTTTTAGTTGGGTTCGTAATTTTACCCGGAGTTTTAGTTGGGTTCGTAATTTTACCCGGAGTCTTAAGTTAGGTTCGTATTTTTTATCCGGACTTTTTAGTTGGGTTCGTATTTTTTACCCGGAGTTTTAGTTGGGTTCGTAATTTTACCCGGAGTTTTAGTTGGGTTCGTATTTTTTACCCGGACTTTTTAGTTGGGTTAGTATTTTTACCCGGAGTTTTAGTTGGGTTCGTATTTTTACCCGGAGTTTTAGTTGGGTTCGTATTTTTACCCGGAGTTTTAGTTGGGTTCGTAATTTTAGCCGGAGTTTTAGTTGGGTTCGTATTTTTTACCCGGACTTTTTAGTTGGGTTAGTATTTTTGCCCGGAGTTTTAGTTGGGTTCGTATTTTTTTACCCGGAGTTTTAGTTGGGTTCTAAATGTTACCCGGACTTTTTTGTTTGGTTCGTATTTTTTACCCGGAGTTTTAGTTGGGTTCGTAATTTTACCTGGAGTTTTAAGTTAGGTTCGTATTTTTACCCGGACTTTTTAGTTGGGTTCGTATTTTTTACCCGGAGTTTTATTTGGGTTCGTAATTTTACCCGGACTTTTTAGTTGGGTTCGTAATTTTACCCGGAGTTTTAGTTGGGTTCGTAATTTTACCCGGAGTTTTAGTTGGGTTCGTAATTTTACCCGGAGTTTTAGTTGGGTTCGTAATTTTACCCGGACTTTTTAGTTGGGTTCTAATTTTTTACCCGGACTTTTAGTTGGGTTCGTAATTTTACCCGGAGTTTTAGTTGGGTTCGTAATTTTACCCGGAGTTTTAGTTGAGTTCGTAATTTTACCCGAGTTTTAGTTGGGTTCGTAATTTTACCCGGACTTTTTATTTGGGTTCGTAATTTTACCCGGACTTTTTAGTTGGGTTCGTAATTTTACCCGGAGTTTTAGTTGGGTTCGTAATTTTACCCGGAGTTTTACTTGGGTTCGTAATTTTACCCGGAGTTTTAGTTGAGTTCGTAATTTTACCCGGAGTTTTAGTTGGGTTCGTAATTTTACCCGGACTTTTTATTTGGGTTCGTAATTTTACCCGGACTTTTTAGTTGGGTTCGTAATTTTACCCGGAGTTTTGGTTGGGTTCGTAATTTTACCCGGAGTTTTACTTGGGTTCGTAATTTTACCCGGACTTTTTAGTTGGGTTCGTATTTTTTACCCGGACTTTTAGTTGGGTTCGTAATTTTACCCGGAGTTTTAGTTGGGTTCGTAATTTCACCCGGAGTTTTAGTTGGGTTCGTAATTTTACCTGGAGTTTTAGTTGGGTTCGTATTTTTTACCTGGACTTTTTAGTTGGGGTTAGTATTTTTACCCGGAGTTTTAGTTGGGTTCGTATTTTTACCCGGAGTTTTAGTTGGGTTCGTAATTTTACCCGGAGTTTTAGTTGGGTTTTATTTTTTACCGGACATTTTAGTTGGGTTAGCATTTTTTACCCGGAGTTTTAGTTGAGTTCGTACTTTTTACCGGAGTTTTAGTTGGGTTCGTATTTTTTACCCGGAGTTTTAGTTGGGTTCGTATTTTTTACCCGGACTTTTTAGTTGGGTAAGTATTTTTACCCGGAGTTTTAGTTGGGTTCGTATTTTTACCCGGAGTTTTAGTTGGGTTCGTAATTTTACCCGGAGTTTTAGTTGGGTTCGTATCTTTTACCCGGACTATTTAGTTGGGTTAGTATTTTTTACCCGGAGTTTTAGTTGGGTTCGTATTTTTTACCCGGAGTTTTAGTTGGGTTCGCATTTTTTACCCGGAATTTTTAGTTGGGTTAGTATTTTTACCCGGAGTTTTAGTAGGGTTTGTATTTTTACCCGGAGTTTTAGTTGGGTTCGTAATTTTACCCGGAGTTTTAGTTGGGTTCGTATTTTTAACCCGGACTTTTTAGCTGGGTTAGTATTTTTACCCGGAGTTTTAGTTGGGTTCGTATTTTTACCCGGTGTTTTAGTTGGGTTCGTAATTTTATCCGGAGTTTTAGTTGGGTTCGTATTTTTTACCCGGACTTTTTAGTTGGGTTAGTATTTTTGCCCGGTGTTTTAGTTGGGTTCGTATTTTTTACCCGGAGTTTTAGTTGGGTTCGTAATTTTACCCGGAGTTTTAGTTGGGTTCGTAATTTTACCCGGAGTCTTAAGTTAGGTTCGTATTTTTTATCCGGACTTTTTAGTTGGGTTCGTATTTTTTACCCGGAGTTTTAGTTGGGTTCGTAATTTTACCCGGAGTTTTAGTTGGGTTCGTATTTTTTACCCGGACTTTTTAGTTGGGTTAGTATTTTTACCCGGAGTTTTAGTTGGGTTCGTATTTTTACCCGGAGTTTTAGTTGGGTTCGTATTTTTACCCGGAGTTTTAGTTGGGTTCGTAATTTTAGCCGGAGTTTTAGTTGGGTTCGTATTTTTTACCCGGACTTTTTAGTTGGGTTAGTATTTTTGCCCGGAGTTTTAGTTGGGTTCGTATTTTTTTACCCGGAGTTTTAGTTGGGTTCTAAATGTTACCCGGACTTTTTTGTTTGGTTCGTATTTTTTACCCGGAGTTTTAGTTGGGTTCGTAATTTTACCTGGAGTTTTAAGTTAGGTTCGTATTTTTACCCGGACTTTTTAGTTGGGTTCGTATTTTTTACCCGGAGTTTTATTTGGGTTCGTAATTTTACCCGGACTTTTTAGTTGGGTTCGTAATTTTACCCGGAGTTTTAGTTGGGTTCGTAATTTTACCCGGAGTTTTAGTTGGGTTCGTAATTTTACCCGGAGTTTTAGTTGGGTTCGTAATTTTACCCGGAGTTTTAGCTGGGTTCGTATTTTTAACCCGGACTTTTTAGTTGGGTTCGTATTTTTTACCCGGACTTTTCAGTTGGGTTCGTAATTTTACCCGGACTTTTTATTTGAGTTCGTAATTTTACCCGGAGTTTTATTTGGGTTCGTAATTTTACCCGGAGTTTTAGTTGGGTTTGTAATTTTACCCGGAGTTTTAGTTGGGTTCGTAATTTTACCCGGAGTTTTAGTTGGGTTCGTAATTTTACCCGGAGTTTTAGTTGGGTTCGTAATTTTACCCGGACTTTTTAGTTGGATTCGTATTTTTTACCCGGACTTTTAGTTGGGTTCGTAATTTTACCCGGAGTTTTAGTTGGGTTCGTAATTTTACCCGGAGTTTTAGTTGAGTTCGTAATTTTACCCGGAGTTTTAGTTGGGTTCGTAATTTTACCCGGACTTTTTATTTGGGTTCGTAATTTTACCCGGACTTTTTAGTTGGGTTCGTAATTTTACCCGGAGTTTTAGTTGGGTTCGTAATTTTACCCGGAGTTTTACTTGGGTTCGTAATTTTACCCGGACTTTTTAGTTGGGTTCGTATTTTTTACCCGGACTTTTAGTTGGGTTCGTAATTTTACCCGGAGTTTTAGTTGGGTTCGTAATTTCACCCGGAGTTTTAGTTGGGTTCGTAATTTTACCCGGAGTTTTAGTTGGGTTCTTAATTTTACTCGGAGTTTTAGTTGAGTTGGTAATTTTACCCGGAGTTTTAGTTGAGTTGGTAATTTTACCCGGAGTTTTAGTTGGGTTCGTAATTTTACCCGGACTTTTTATTTGGGTTCGTAATTTTACCCGGACTTTTTAGTTGGGTTCGTAATTTTACCCGGAGTTTTAGTTGGGTTCGTAATTTTACCCGGAGTTTTACTTGGGTTCGTAATTTTACCCGAACTTTTTAGTTGGGTTCGTATTTTTTACCCGGACTTTTAGTTGGGTTCGTAATTTTACCCGGAGTTTTAGTTGGGTTCGTAATTTTACCCGGAGTTTTAGTTGGGTTCGTAATTTTACCCGGAGTTTTACTTGGGTTCGTAATTTTACCCGGAGTTTTACTTGGGTTCGTAATTTTACCCGGAGTTTTAGTTGGGTTCGTAATTTTACCCGGAGTTTTAGTTGGGTTCGTAATTTTACCCGGACTTTTTAGTTGGGTTCGTATTTTTTACCCGGACTTTTAGTTGGGTTCGTATTTTTTACCCGGAGTTTTAGTTGGGTTCGTATTTTTTACCCGGACTTTTTAGTTGGGTTAGTATTTTTACCCGGAGTTTTAGTTGGGTTCGTATTTTTTACCCGGAATTTTTAGTTGGGTTAGTATTTTTACCCGGAGTTTTAGTAGGGTTTGTATTTTTACCCGGAGTTTTAGTTGGGTTCGTAATTTTACAGGGAGTTTTAGTTGGGTTCGTATTTTTAACCCGGACTTTTTAGCTGGGTTAGTATTTTTACCCGGAGTTTTAGTTGGGTTCGTATTTTTACCCGGAGTTTTAGTTGGGTTCGTAATTTTATCCGGAGTTTTAGTTGGGTTCGTATTTTTTACCCGGACTTTTTAGTTGGGTTAGTATTTTTGCCCGCTGTTTTAGTTGGGTTCGTATTTTTTACCCGGAGTTTTAGTTGGGTTCGTAATTTTACCCGGAGTTTTAGTTGGGTTCGTAATTTTACTCGGAGTCTTAAGTTAAGTTCGTATTTTTTATCCGGACTTTTTAGTTGGGTTCGTATTTTTTACCCGGAGTTTTAGTTGGGTTCGTAATTTTACCCGGAGTTTTAGTTGGGTTCGTATTTTTTACCCGGACTTTTTAGTTGGGTTAGTATTTTTACCCGGAGTTTTAGTTGGGTTCGTATTTTTACCCGGAGTTTTAGTTGGGTTCGTATTTTTACCCGGAGTTTTAGTTGGGCTCGTAATTTTAGCCGGAGTTTTAGTTGTGTTCGTATTTTTTACCCGGACTTTTTAGTTGGGTTAGTATTTTTGCCCGGAGTTTTAGTTGGGTTCGTATTTTTTTACCCGGAGTTTTAGTTGGGTTCTAAATGTTACCCGGACTTTTTTGTTTGGTTCGTATTTTTTACCCGGAGTTTTAGTTGGGTTCGTAATTTTACCTGGAGTTTTAAGTTAGGTTCGTATTTTTACCCGGACTTTTTAGTTGGGTTCGTATTTTTTACCCGGAGTTTTATTTGGGTTCGTAATTTTACCCGGACTTTTTAGTTGGGTTCGTAATTTTACCCGGAGTTTTAGTTGGGTTCGTAATTTTACCCGGAGTTTTAGTTGGGTTCGTAATTTTACCCGGAGTTTTAGTTGGGTTCGTAATTTTACCCGGAGTTTTAGTTGGGTTCGTATTTTTAACCCGGACTTTTTAGTTGGGTTCGTATTTTTTACCCGGACTTTTCAGTTGGGTTCGTAATTTTACCCGGACTTTTTATTTGAGTTCGTAATTTTACCCGGAGTTTTAGTTGGGTTCGTAATTTTACCCGGAGTTTTAGTTGGGTTTGTAATTTTACCCGGAGTTTTAGTTGGGTTCGTAATTTTACCCGGAGTTTTAGTTGGGTTCGTAATTTTACCCGGAGTTTTAGTTGGGTTCGTAATTTTACCCGGACTTTTTAGTTGGATTCGTATTTTTTACCCGGACTTTTAGTTGGGTTCGTAATTTTACCCGGAGTTTTAGTTGGGTTCGTAATTTTACCCGGAGTTTTAGTTGAGTTCGTAATTTTACCCGGAGTTTTAGTTGGGTTCGTAATTTTACCCGGACTTTTTATTTGGGTTCGTAATATTACCCGGACTTTTTAGTTGGGTTCGTAATTTTACCCGGAGTTTTAGTTGGGTTCGTAATTTTACCCGGAGTTTTACTTGGGTTCGTAATTTTACCCGGACTTTTTAGTTGGGTTCGTATTTTTTACCCGGACTTCTAGTTGGGTTCGTAATTTTACCCGGAGTTTTAGTTGGGTTCGTAATTTCACCCGGAGTTTTAGTTGGGTTCGTAATTTTACCCGGAGTTTTAGTTGGGTTCGTAATTTTACTCGGAGTTTTAGTTGAGTTGGTAATTTTACCCGGAGTTTTAGTTGAGTTGGTAATTTTACCCGGAGTTTTAGTTGGGTTCGTAATTTTACCCGGACTTTTTATTTGGGTTCGTAATTTTACCCGGACTTTTTAGTTGGGTTCGTAATTTTACCCGGAGTTTTAGTTGGGTTCGTAATTTTACCCGGAGTTTTACTTGGGTTCGTAATTTTACCCGAACTTTTTAGTTGGGTTCGTATTTTTTACCCGGACTTTTAGTTGGGTTCGTAATTTTACCCGGAGTTTTAGTTGGGTTCGTAATTTTACCCGGAGTTTTAGTTGGGTTCGTAATTTTACCCGGAGTTTTACTTGGGTTCGTAATTTTACCCGGAGTTTTACTTGGGTTCGTAATTTTACCCGGAGTTTTAGTTGGGTTCGTAATTTTACCCGGAGTTTTAGTTGGGTTCGTAATTTTACCCGGACTTTTTAGTTGGGTTCGTATTTTTTACCCGGACTTTTAGTTGGGTTCGTATTTTTTTCCCGGGGTTTTAGTTGGGTTCGTATTTTTTACCCGGACTTTTTAGTTGGGTTAGTATTTTTACCCGGAGTTTTAGTTGGGTTCGTATTTTTACCCGGAGTTTTAGTTGGGTTCGTATTCTTACCCGGAGTTTTAGTTGGGTTCGTAATTTTAGCCGGAGTTTTAGTTGGGTTCGTGTTCTTTACCCGGACTTTTTAGTTGGGTTCGTAATTTTACCCGGAGTTTTAGTTGGGTTCGTAATTTTACCCGGAGTTTTAGTTGGGTTCGTAATTTTACCCGGAGGTTTAGTTGGGTTCGTAATTTTACCCGGACTTTTTAGGTGGGTTCGTATTTTTTACCCGGACTTTTAGTTGGGTTCGTAATTTTACCCGGAGTTTTAGTTGGGTTCGTAATTTTACCCGGACTTTTTAGTTGGGTTCGTATTTTTTACCCGGACTTTTAGTTGGGTTCGTAATTTTACCCGGAGTTTTAGTTGGGTTCGTATTTTTTACCCGGAGTTTTAGTTGGATTCGTATTTTTTACAAGGAGTTTTAGTTGGGTTCGTATTTTTACCCGGAGTTTTAGTTGTGTTGGTAATTTTACCCGGAGTTTTAGTTGGGTTCATATTTTTTACCGGACTTTTTAGTTGGGTTCGTATTTTTTACAAGAAGTTTTAGTTGGGTTCTTATTTTTTACCCGGAGTTTTAGTTGGGTTCGTATTTTTACCCGGAGTTTTAGTTGGGTTCGTATCTTTACCCGGAGTTTTAGTTGGGTTCGTAATTTTATCCGGAGTTTTAGTTGGGTTCGTATTTTTTACCCGGACTTTTTAGTTGTGTTAGTATTTTTGCCCGGAGTTTTAGTTGGGTTCGTATTTTTTTACCCGGAGTTTTAGTTGGGTTCTAAATGTTACCCGGACTTTTTTGTTTGGTTCGTGTTTTTTACCCGGAGTTTTAGTTGGGTTCGTAATTTTACCCGGACTTTTTAGTTGGGTTCGTAATTTTACCCGGAGTTTTAGTTGGGTTCGTAATTTTACCCGAAGTTTTAGTTGGGTTCGTATTTTTTACCCGGACTTTTAGTTGGGTTCGTAATTTTACCCGGACTTTTTATTTGGGTTCGTAATTTTACCCGGAGTTTTAGTTGGGTTCGTAATTTTACCCGGAGTTTTACTTGGGTTCGTAATTTTACCCGGACTTTTTAGTTGGGTTCGTATTTTTTCCCGGACTTTTAGTTGGGTTCGTAATTTTACCCGGAGTTTTACTTGGGTTCGTAATTTTACCCGGAGTTTTAGTTGGGTTCGTAATTTTACCCGGAGTTTTAGTTGGGTTCGTAATTTTACCCGGACTTTTTAGTTGGGTTCGTATTTTTTACCCGGACTTTTAGTTGGGTTCGTAATTTTGCCCGGAGTTTTAGTTGGGTTCGTAATTTTACCCGGAGTTTTAGTTGAGTTAGTAATTTTACCCGGAGTTTTAGTTGGGTTCGTAATTTTACCCGGAGTTTTACTTGGGTTCGTAATTTTACCCGGAGTTTTACTTGGGTTCGTAATTTTACCCGGAGTTTTAGTTGGGTTCGTAATTTTACCCGGAGTTTTAGTTGGGTTCGTAATTTTACCCGGACTTTTTAGTTGGGTTTGTATTTTTTACCCGGACTTTTAGTTGGGTTCGTAATTTTACCCGGAGTTTTAGTTGGGTTCGTAATTTTACCAGGACTTTTTAGTTGGGTTCGTAATTTTACCCGGACTTTTTAGTTGGGTTCGTAATTTTACCCGGACTTTTTAGTTGGGTTCGTATTTTTACCCGGACTTTTAGTTGGGTTCGTAATTTTACCCGGAGTTTTAGTTGGGTTCGTAATTTTACCCGGAGTTTTAGTTGGGTTCGTAATTTTACCCGGAGTTTTACTTGGGTTCGTAATTTTACCCGGAGTTTTACTTGGGTTCGTAATTTTACCCGGAGTTTTAGTTGGGTTCGTAATTTTACCCGGAGTTTTAGTTGGGTTCGTAATTTTACCCGGACTTTTTAGTTGGGTTCGTATTTTTTACCCGGACTTTTAGTTGGGTTCGTAATTTTACCCGGAGTTTTAGTTGGGTTCGTAATTTTACCCGGAGTTTTAGTTGGGTTCGCATTTTTTCCCCGGAATTTTTAGTTGGGTTAGTATTTTTACCCGGAGTTTTAGTAGGGTTCGTATTTTCACCCGGAGTTTTAGTTGGGTTTGTAATTTTACCCGGAGTTTTAGTTGGGTTCGTATTTTTAACCCGGACTTTTTAGTTGGGTTAGTATTTTTACCCGGAGTTTTAGTTGGGTTCGTATTTTTACCCGGAGTTTTAGTTGGGTTCGTAATTTTATCCGGAGTTTTAGTTGGGTTCGTATTTTTTACCCGGACTTTTTAGTTGGGTTAGTATTTTTGCCCGGAGTTTTAGTTGGGTTCGTATTTTTTACCCGGAGTTTTAGTTGGGTTCGTATTTTTACCCGGAGTTTTAGTTGGGTTCGTAATTTTATCCGGAGTTTTAGTTGGGTTCGTATTTTTTACCCGGACTTTTTAGTTGGGTTAGTATTTTTGCCCGGAGTTTTAGTTGGGTTCGTATTTTTTACCCGGAGTTTTAGTTGGGTTCGTAATTTTACCCGGAGTTTTAGTTGGGTTCGTAATTTTACCCGGAGTCTTAAGTTAGGTTCGTATTTTTTATCCGGACTTTTTAGTTGGGTTCGTATTTTTTACCCGGAGTTTTAGTTGGGTTCGTAATTTTACCCGGAGTTTTAGTTGTGTTCGTATTTTTTACCCGGACTTTTTAGTTGGGTTAGTATTTTTACCCGGAGTTTTAGTTGGGTTCGTATTTTTACCCGGAGTTTTAGTTGGGTTCGTATTTTTACCCGGAGTTTTAGTTGGGTTCGTAATTTTAGCCGGAGTTTTAGTTGGGTTCGTATTTTTTACCCGGACTTTTTAGTTGGGTTCGTAATTTTACCCGGTGTTTTAGTTGGGTTCGTAATTTTACCTGGAGTTTTAGTTGGGTTCGTAATTTTACCCGGAGTTTTAGTTGGGTTCGTAATTTTACCCTGACTTTTTAGTTGGGTTCGTATTTTTTACCCGGAATTTTAGTTGGGTTCGTAATTTTACCCGGAGTTTTAGTTGGGTTCGTAATTTTACCCGGAGTTTTAGTTGAGTTGGTAATTTTACACGGAGTTTTAGTTGGGTTCGTAATTTTACCCGGAGTTTTAGTTGAGTTGGTAATTTTACCCGGAGTTTTAGTTGGGTTCGTAATTTTACCCGGACTTTTTATTTGGGTTCGTAATTTTACCCGGACTTTTTAGTTGGGTTCGTAATTTTACCCGGAGTTTTAGTTGGGTTCGTAATTTTACCCGGAATTTTTAGTTGGGTTCGTAATTTTACCCGGAGTTTTAGTTGGGTTCGTAATTTTACCCGGAGTTTTAGTTGGGTTCGTAATTTTACCCGGAGTTTTAGTTGGGTTCGTAATTTTACCCGGAGTTTTAGTTGGGTTCGTAATTTTACCCGGACTTTTTAGTTGGGTTCGTATTTTTTAACCGGACTTTTAGTTGGGTTCGTAATTTTACCCGGAGTTTTAGTTGGGCTCGTAATTTTACCCGGAGTTTTATTTGAGTTCGTAATTTTACCCGGTGTTTTAGTTGGGTTCGTAATTTTACCCGGACTTTTTATTTGGGTTCGTAATTTTACCCGGACTTTTTAGTTGGGTTCGTAATTTTATCCGGGGTTTTAGTTGGGTTCGTAATTTTACAAGGAGTTTTACTTGGGTTCGTAATTTTACCCGGACTTTTTAGTTGGGTTCGTATTTTTTACCCGGACTTTTAGTTGGATTCGTAATTTTACCCGGAGTTTTAGTTGGGTTCGTAATTTTACCCGGAGTTTTAGTTGGGTTCGTAATTTTACCCGGAGTTTTAGTTGGGTTCGTATTTTTTACCCGGACTTTTTAGTTGGGGTTAGTATTTTTACCCGGAGTTTTAGTTGGGTTTGTATTTTTACCCGGAGTTTTAGTTGGGTTCGTAATTTTACCCGGAGTTTTAGTTGGGTTCGTATTTTTTACCCGGATATTTTAGTTGGGTTAGCATTTTTTACCCGGAGTTTTAGTTGGGTTCGTACTTTTTACCCGGAGTTTTAGTTGGGTTCGTATTTTTTACCCGGAGTTTTAGTTGGGTTCGTATTTTTACCCGGACTTTTTAGTTGGGTAAGTATTTTTACCCGGAGTTTTAGTTGGGTTCGTATTTTTACCCGGAGTTTTAGTTGGGTTCGTAATTTTACCCGGAGTTTTAGTTGGGTTCGTATCTTTTACCCGGACTATTTAGTTGGGTTAGTATTTTTTACCCGGAGTTTTAGTTGGGTTCGTATTTTTTACCCCGGTTTTAGTTGGGTTCGCATTTTTTACCCGGAATTTTTAGTTGGGTTAGTATTTTTACCCGGAGTTTTAGTAGGGTTCGTATTTTTACCCGGAGTTTTAGTTGGGTTTGTAATTTTACCCGGAGTTTTAGTTGGGTTCGTATTTTTAACCCGGACTTTTTAGTTGGGTTAGTATTTTTACCCGGAGTTTTAGTTGGGTTCGTAATTTTACCCGGAGTTTTAGTTGAGTTAGTAATTTTACCCGGAGTTTTAGTTGGGTTCGTAATTTTACCCGGAGTTTCACTTGGGTTCGTAATTTTACCCGGAGTTTTACTTGGGTTCGTAATTTTACCCGGAGTTTTAGTTGGGTTCGTAATTTTACCCGGAGTTTTAGTTGGGTTCGTAATTTTACCCGGACTTTTTAGTTGGGTTTGTATTTTTTACCCGGACTTTTAGTTGGGTTCGTAATTTTACCCGGAGTTTTAGTTGGGTTCGTAATTTTACCAGGACTTTTTAGTTGGGTTCGTAATTTTACCCGGACTTTTTAGTTGGGTTCGTAATTTTACCCGGACTTTTTAGTTGGGTTCGTATTTTTACCCGGACTTTTAGTTGGGTTCGTAATTTTACCCGGAGTTTTAGTTGGGTTCGTAATTTTACCCGGAGTTTTAGTTGGGTTCGTAATTTTACCCGGAGTTTTACTTGGGTTCGTAATTTTACCCGGAGTTTTACTTGGGTTCGTAATTTTACCCGGAGTTTTACTTGGGTTCGTAATTTTACCCGGAGTTTTAGTTGGGTTCGTAATTTTACCCGGACTTTTTAGTTGGGTTCGTATTTTTTACCCGGACTTTTAGTTGGGTTCGTAATTTTACCCGGAGTTTTAGTTGGGTTCGTAATTTTACCCGGAGTTTTAGTTGGGTTCGCATTTTTTCCCCGGAATTTTTAGTTGGGTTAGTATTTTTACCCGGAGTTTTAGTAGGGTTCGTATTTTCACCCGGAGTTTTAGTTGGGTTCGTAATTTTACCCGGAGTTTTAGTTGGGTTCGTATTTTTAACCCGGACTTTTTAGTTGGGTTAGTATTTTTACCCGGAGTTTTAGTTGGGTTCGTATTTTTACCCGGAGTTTTAGTTGGGTTCGTAATTTTATCAGGAGTTTTAGTTGGGTTCGTATTTTTTACCCGGACTTTTTAGTTGGGTTAGTATTTTTGCCCGTAGTTTTAGTTGGGTTCGTATTTTTTACCCGGAGTTTTAGTTGGGTTCGTATTTTTACCCGGAGTTTTAGTTGGGTTCGTAATTTTATCCGGAGTTTTAGTTGGGTTCGTATTTTTTACCCGGACTTTTTAGTTGGGTTAGTATTTTTGCCCGGAGTTTTAGTTGGGTTCGTATTTTTTACCCGGAGTTTTAGTTGGGTTCGTAATTTTACCCGGAGTTTTAGTTGGGTTCGTAATTTTACCCGGAGTCTTAAGTTAGGTTCGTATATTTTATCCGGACTTTTTAGTTGGGTTCGTATTTTTTACCCGGAGTTTTAGTTGGGTTCGTAATTTTACCCGGAGTTTTAGTTGTGTTCGTATTTTTTACCCGGACTTTTTAGTTGGGTTAGTATTTTTACCCGGAGTTTTAGTTGGGTTCGTATTTTTACCCGGAGTTTTAGTTGGGTTCGTATTTTTACCCGGAGTTTTAGTTGGGTTCGTAATTTTAGCCGGAGTTTTAGTTGGGTTCGTATTTTTACCCGGACTTTTTAGTTGGGTTCGTAATTTTACCCGGTGTTTTAGTTGGGTTCGTAATTTTACCTGGAGTTTTAGTTGGGTTCGTAATTTTACAGGGAGTTTTAGTTGGGTTCGTAATTTTACCCTGACTTTTTAGTTGGGTTCGTATTTTTTACCCGGAATTTTAGTTGGGTTCGTAATTTTACCCGGAGTTTTAGTTGGGTTCGTAATTTTACCCGGAGTTTTAGTTGAGTTGGTAATTTTACACGGAGTTTTAGTTGGGTTCGTAATTTTACCCGGAGTTTTAGTTGAGTTGGTAATTTTACCCGGAGTTTTAGTTGGGTTCGTAATTTTACCCGGACTTTTTATTTGGGTTCGTAATTTTACCCGGACTTTTTAGTTGGGTTCGTAATTTTACCCGGAGTTTTAGTTGGGTTCGTAATTTTACCCCGACTTTTTAGTTGGGTTCGTAATTTTACCCGGAGTTTTAGTTGGTTTCGTAATTTTACCCGGAGTTTTAGTTGGGTTCGTAATTTTACCCGGAGTTTTAGTTGGGTTCGTAATTTTACCCGGAGTTTTAGTTGGGTTCGTAATTTTACCCGGACTTTTTAGTTGGGTTCGTATTTTTTAACCGGACTTTTAGTTGGGTTCGTAATTTTACCCGGAGTTTTAGTTGGGCTCGTAATTTTACCCGGAGTTTTAGTTGAGTTCGTAATTTTACCCGGAGTTTTAGTTGGGTTCGTAATTTTACCCGGACTTTTTACTTGGGTTCGTAATTTTACCCGGACTTTTTAGTTGGGTTCGTAATTTTATCCGGAGTTTTAGTTGGGTTCGTAATTTTACAAGGAGTTTTACTTGGGTTCGTAATTTTACCCGGACTTTTTAGTTGGGTTCGTATTTTTTACCCGGACTTTTAGTTGGGTTCGTAATTTTACCCGGAGTTTTAGTTGGGTTCGTAATTTTACCCGGAGTTTTAGTTGGGTTCGTAATTTTACCCGGAGTTTTAGTTGGGTTCGTATTTTTTACCCGTACTTTTTAGTTGGGGTTAGTATTTTTACCCGGAGTTTTAGTTGGGTTTGTATTTTTACCCGGAGTTTTAGTTGGGTTCGTAATTTTACCCGGAGTTTTAGTTGGGTTCGTATTTTTTACACGGATATTTTAGTTGGGTTAGCATTTTTTACCCGGAGTTTTAGTTGGGTTCGTACTTTTTACCCGGAGTTTTAGTTGGGTTCGTATTTTTTACCCGGAGTTTTAGTTGGGTTCGTATTTTTACCCGGACTTTTTAGTTGGGTAAGTATTTTTACCCGGAGTTTTAGTTGGGTTCGTATATTTACCCGGAGTTTTAGTTGGGTTCGTAATTTTACCCGGAGTTTTAGTTGGGTTCGTATCTTTTACCCGGACTATTTAGTTGGGTTAGTATTTTTTACCCGGAGTTTTAGTTGGGTTCGTATTTTTTACCCCGGTTTTAGTTGGGTTCGCATTTTTTACCCGGAATTTTTAGTTGGGTTAGTATTTTTACCCGGAGTTTTAGTAGGGTTCGTATTTTTACCCGGAGTTTTAGTTGGGTTCGTAATTTTACCCGGAGTTTTAGTTGGGTTCGTATTTTTAACCCGGACTTTTTAGTTGGGTTAGTATTTTTACCCGGAGTTTTAGTTGGGTTCGTATTTTTACCCGGAGTTTTAGTTGGGTTCGTAATTTTATCCGGAGTTTTAGTTGGGTTCGTATTTTTTACCCGGACTTTTTAGTTGGGTTAGTATTTTTGCCCGGAGTTTTAGTTGGGTTCGTATTTTTTACCCGGAGTTTTAGTTGGGTTCGTAATTTTACCCGGACTTTTTAGTTGGGTTAGTATTTTTACCCGGAGTTTTAGTTGGGTTCGTATTTTTACCCGGAGTTTAAGTTGGGTTCGTATTTTTACCCGGAGTTTTAGTTGGGTTCGTAATTTTAGCCGGAGTTTTCGTTGGGTTCGTATTTTTTACCCGGACTTTTTAGTTGGGTTCGTAATTTTACCCGGTGTTTTAGTTGGGTTCGTAATTTTACCCGGAGTTTTAGTTGGGTTCGTAATTTTACCCGGAGTTTTAGTTGGGTTCGTAATTTTACCCGGACTTTTTAGTTGGGTTCGTATTTTTTACCCGGACTTTTAGTTGGGTTCGTAATTTTACCCGGAGTTTTAGTTGGGCTCGTAATTTTACCCGGAGTTTTAGTTGAGTTCGTAATTTTACCCGGAGTTTTAGTTGGGTTCGTAATTTTACCCGGACTTTTTACTTGGGTTCGTAATTTTACCCGGACTTTTTAGTTGGGTTCGTAATTTTATCCGGAGTTTTAGTTGGGTTCGTAATTTTACAAGGAGTTTTACTTGGGTTCGTAATTTTACCCGGACTTTTTAGTTGGGTTCGTATTTTTTACCCGGACTTTTAGTTGGGTTCGTAATTTTACCCGGAGTTTTAGTTGGGTTCGTAATTTTACCCGGAGTTTTAGTTGGGTTCGTAATTTTACCCGGAGTTTTAGTTGGGTTCGTATTTTTTACCCGTACTTTTTAGTTGGGGTTAGTATTTTTACCCGGAGTTTTAGTTGGGTTTGTATTTTTACCCGGAGTTTTAGTTGGGTTCGTAATTTTACCCGGAGTTTTAGTTGGGTTCGTATTTTTTACACGGATATTTTAGTTGGGTTAGCATTTTTTACCCGGAGTTTTAGTTGGGTTCGTACTTTTTACCCGGAGTTTTAGTTGGGTTCGTATTTTTTACCCGGAGTTTTAGTTGGGTTCGTATTTTTACCCGGACTTTTTAGTTGGGTAAGTATTTTTACCCGGAGTTTTAGTTGGGTTCGTATATTTACCCGGAGTTTTAGTTGGGTTCGTAATTTTACCCGGAGTTTTAGTTGGGTTCGTATCTTTTACCCGGACTATTTAGTTGGGTTAGTATTTTTTACCCGGAGTTTTAGTTGGGTTCGTATTTTTTACCCCGGTTTTAGTTGGGTTCGCATTTTTTACCCGGAATTTTTAGTTGGGTTAGTATTTTTACCCGGAGTTTTAGTAGGGTTCGTATTTTTACCCGGAGTTTTAGTTGGGTTCGTAATTTTACCCGGAGTTTTAGTTGGGTTCGTATTTTTAACCCGGACTTTTTAGTTGGGTTAGTATTTTTACCCGGAGTTTTAGTTGGGTTCGTATTTTTACCCGGAGTTTTAGTTGGGTTCGTAATTTTATCCGGAGTTTTAGTTGGGTTCGTATTTTTTACCCGGACTTTTTAGTTGGGTTAGTATTTTTGCCCGGAGTTTTAGTTGGGTTCGTATTTTTTACCCGGAGTTTTAGTTGGGTTCGTAATTTTACCCGGACTTTTTAGTTGGGTTAGTATTTTTACCCGGAGTTTTAGTTGGGTTCGTATTTTTACCCGGAGTTTAAGTTGGGTTCGTATTTTTACCCGGAGTTTTAGTTGGGTTCGTAATTTTAGCCGGAGTTTTCGTTGGGTTCGTATTTTTTACCCGGACTTTTTAGTTGGGTTCGTAATTTTACCCGGTGTTTTAGTTGGGTTCGTAATTTTACCCGGAGTTTTAGTTGGGTTCGTAATTTTACCCGGAGTTTTAGTTGGGTTCGTAATTTTACCCGGACTTTTTAGTTGGGTTCGTATTTTTTACCCGGACTTTTAGTTGGGTTCGTAATTTTACCCGGAGTTTTAGTTGGGTTCGTAATTTTACCCGGAGTTTTAGTTGAGTTGGTAATTTTACCCGGAGTTTTAGTTGGGTTCGTAATTTTACCCGGACTTTTTATTTGGGTTCGTAATTTTACCCGGACTTTTTAGTTGGGTTCGTAATTTTACCCGGAGTTTTAGTTGGGTTCGTAATTTTACCCGGAGTTTTACTTGGGTTCGTAATTTTACCCGAACTTTTTGGTTGGGTTCGTATTTTTTACCCGGACTTTTAGTTGGGTTCGTAATTTTACCCGGAGTTTTAGTTGGGTTCGTAATTTTACCCGGAGTTTTAGTTAGGTTCGTAATTTTACCCGGAGTTTTACTTGGGTTCGTAATTTTACCCGGAGTTTTACTTGGGTTCGTAATTTTACCCGGAGTTTTAGTTGGGTTCGTAATTTTACCCGGAGTTTTAGTTGGGTTCGTAATTTTACCCGGACTTTTTAGTTGGGTTCTTATTTTTTACCCGGACTTTTAGTTGGGTTCGTAATTTTACCCGGAGTTTTAGTTGGGTTCGTAATTTTACCAGGACTTTTTAGTTGGGTTCGTAATTTTACCCGGACTTTTTAGTTGGGTTCGTAATTTTACCCGGACTTTTTAGTTGGGTTCGTAATTTTACCCGGAGTTTTAGTTGGGTTCGTAATTTTAATCGGACTTTTTAGTTGGGTTCGAATTTTTTACCCGGACTTTTAGTTGGGTTCATAATTTTACCCGGAGTTTTAGTTGGGTTCGTAATTTTACCGGGACTTTTTAGTTGGGTTCGTATTTTTTACCCGGACTTTTAGTTGGGTTCGCAATTTTACCCGGAGTTTTAGTTGGGTTCGTAATTTTACCCGGAGTTTTAGTTGGGTTCGTAATTTTACCCGGAGTCTTGAGTTACCCGGACTTTTTAGTTGGGTTCGTAATTTTAGCCGGAGTTTTAGTTGGGTTCGTATTTATTACCCGGACTTTTAGTTGGGTTCGTAATTTTACCCGGAGT
Source organism: Melinopterus prodromus (assembly GCA_964023965.1). Classification (NCBI taxonomy): domain Eukaryota; kingdom Metazoa; phylum Arthropoda; class Insecta; order Coleoptera; family Scarabaeidae; genus Melinopterus; species Melinopterus prodromus. The sequence goes on from CAXIES010000212.1 coordinate 60,671, forward strand.
TTTAGTTGGGTTCGTAATTTTACCCGGAGTTTTAGTTGGGTTCGCATTTTTTCCCCGGAATTTTTAGTTGGGTTAGTATTTTTACCCGGAGTTTTAGTAGGGTTCGTATTTTCACCCGGAGTTATAGTTGGGTTCGTAATTTTACCCGGAGTTTTAGTTGGGTTCGTATTTTTAACCCGGACTTTTTAGTTGGGTTAGTATTTTTACCCGGAGTTTTAGTTGGGTTCGTATTTTTACCCGGAGTTTTAGTTGGGTTCGTAATTTTATCCGGAGGTTTAGTTGGGTTCGTATTTTTTACCCGGACTTTTTAGTTGGGTTAGTATTTTTGCCCGGAGTTTTAGTTGGGTTCGTATTTTTTACCCGGAGTTTTAGTTGGGTTCGTAATTTTACCCGGAGTTTTAGTTGGGTTCGTAATTTTACCCGGAGTCTTAAGTTAGGTTTGTATTTTTTATCCGGACTTTGTAGTTGGGTTCGTATTTTTACCCGGTGTTTTAGTTGGGTTCGTAATTTTACCCGGAGTTTTAGTTGGGTTCGTATTTTTTACCCGGACTTTTTAGTTGGGTTAGTATTTTTGCCCGGAGTTTTAGTTGGGTTCGTATTTTTACCCGGAGTTTTAGTTGGGTTCGTAATTTTAGCCGGAGTTTTAGTTGGGTTCGTATTTTTTACCCGGACTTTTTAGTTGGGTTCGTAATTTTACCCGGAGTTTTAGTTGGGTTCGTAATTTTACCCGGAGTTTTAGTTGGGTTCGTAATTTTACCCGGAATTTTAGTTGGGTTCGTAATTTTACCCGGACTTTTTAGTTGGGTTCGTATTTTTTACCCGGACTTTTTAGTTGGGGTTAGTATTTTTACCCGGAGTTTTAGTTGGGTTCGTATTTTTACCCGGAGTTTTAGTTGGGTTCGTAATTTTACCCGGAGTTTTAGTTGGGTTCGTAATTTTACCCGGAGTTTTAGTTGGGTTCGTAATTTTACCCGGAGTTTTAGTTGGGTTCGTAATTTTACCCGGACTTTTTAGTTGGGTTCGAATTTTTTACCCGGACTTTTAGTTGGGTTCGTAGTTTTACCCGGAGTTTTAGTTGGGTTCGTAATTTTACCCGGAGTTTTAGTTGGGTTCGTAATTTTACCCGGAATTTTAGTTGGGTTCGTAATTTTACCCGGACTTTTTAGTTGGGTTCGTATTTTTTACCCGGACTTTTTAGTTGGGGTTAGTATTTTTACCCGGAGTTTTAGTTGGGTTCGTATTTTTACCCGGAGTTTTAGTTGGGTTCGTAATTTTACCCGGAGTTTTAGTTGGGTTCGTAATTTTACCCGGAGTTTTAGTTCGGTTCGTAATTTTACCCGGAGTTTTACTTGGGTTCGTAATTTTACACGGAGTTTTACTTATGTTCGTAATTTTACCCGGAGTTTTAGTTGGGTTCGTAATTTTACCCGGAGTTTTAGTTGGGTTCGTAATTTTACCCGGACTTGTTAGTTGGGTTCGTATTTTTTACCCGGACTTTTAGTTGGGTTCGTAATTTTACCCGGAGTTTTAGTTGGGTTCGTAATTTTACCCGGAGTTTTAGTTGGGTTCGCAATTTTACCCGGAGTTTTAGTTGGGTTCGTATTTTTACCCGGAGTTTTAGTTGGGTTCGTAATTTTAGCCGGAGTTTTAGTTGGGTTCGTATTTATTACCCGGACTTTTTAGTTGGGTTCGTAATTTTACCCGGAGTTTTAGTTGGGTTCGCAATTTTACCCGGAGTTTTAGTTGGGTTCGTAATTTTACCCGGAGTTTTAGTTGGGTTCGTAATTTTACCCGGACTTTTTAGTTGGATTCGTATTTTTTACCCGGACTTTTAGTTGGGTTCGTAATTTTACCCGGAGTTTTAGTTGGGTTCGTAATTTTACCCGGAGTTTTAGTTGAGTTGGTAATTTTACCCGGAGTTTTACTTGTGTTCGTAATTTTACCCGGACTTTTTAGTTGGGTTCGTATTTTTTACCCGGACTTTTAGTTGGGTTCGTAATTTTACCCGGAGTTTTAGTTGGGTTCGTAATTTTACCCGGAGTTTTAGTTGGGTTCGTAATTTTACCCGGAGTTTTACTTGGGTTCGTAATTTTACCCGGAGTTTTACTTGGGTTCGTAATTTTACCCGGAGTTTTAGTTGGGTTCGTAATTTTACCCGGAGTTTTAGTTGGGTTCGTATTTTTTACCCGGACTTTTAGTTGGGTTCGTAATTTTACCCGGAGTTTTAGTTGGGTTCGTAATTTCACCAGGACTTTTTAGTTGGGTTCGTAATTTTACCCGGACTTTTTAGTTGGGTTCGTAATTTTACCCGGACTTTTTAGTTGGGTTCGTAATTTTACCCGGAGTTTTAGTTGGGTTCGTAATTTTACCCGGACTTTTTAGTTGGGCTCGAATTTTTTACCCGGACTTTTAGTTGGGTTCATAATTTTACCCGGAGTTTTAGTTGGGTTCGTAATTTTACCGGGACTTTTTAGTTGGGTTCGTATTTTTTACCCGGACTTTTAGTTGGGTTCGTAATTTTACCCGGAGTTTTAGTTGGGTTCGTAATTTTACCCGGAGTTTTAGTTAAGTTCGTAATTTTACCCGGAGTCTTGAGTTACCCGGACTTTTTAGTTGGGTTCGTATTTTTACCCGGACTTTTAGTTGGGTTCGTAATTTTACCCGGAGTTTTAGTTGGGTTCGTAATTTTACCCGGAGTTTTAGTTGGGTTCGTAATTTTACCCGGAGTTTTACTTGGGTTCGTAATTTTACCCGGAGTTTTACTTGGGTTCGTAATTTTACCCGGAGTTTTAGTTGGGTTCGTAATTTTACCCGGAGTTTTAGTTGGGTTCGTAATTTTACCCGGACTTTTTAGTTGGGTTCGTATTTTTTACCCGGACTTTTAGTTGGGTTCGTAATTTTACCCGGAGTTTTAATTGGGTTCGTAATTTTACCCGGAGTTTTAGTTGGGTTCGCATTTTTTCCCCGGAATTTTTAGTTGGGTTAGTATTTTTACCCGGAGTTTTAGTAGGGTTCGTATTTTCACCCGGAGTTTTAGTTGGGTTCGTAATTTTACCCGGAGTTTTAGTTGGGTTCGTATTTTTAACCCGGACTTTTTAGTTGGGTTAGTATTTTTACCCGGAGTTTTAGTTGGGTTCGTATTTTTACCCGGAGTTTTAGTTGGGTTCGTAATTTTATCCGGAGTTTTAGTTGGGTTCGTATTTTTTACCCGGACTTTTTAGTTGGGTTAGTATTTTTGCCCGGAGTTTTAGTTGGGTTCGTATTTTTTACCCGGAGTTTTAGTTGGGTTCGTAATTTTACCCGGAGTTTTAGTTGGGTTCGTAATTTTACCCGGAGTCTTAAGTTAGGTTTGTATTTTTTATCCGGACTTTTTAGTTGGGTTCGTATTTTTTACCCGGAGTTTTAGTTGGGTTCGTAATTTTACCCGGAGTTTTAGTTGGGTTCGTATTTTTTACCCGGACTTTTTAGTTGGGTTAGTATTTTTGCCCGGAGTTTTAGTTGGGTTCGTATTTTTACCCGGAGTTTTAGTTGGGTTCGTAATTTTAGCCGGAGTTTTAGTTGGGTTCGTATTTTTTACCCGGACTTTTTAGTTGGGTTCGTAATTTTACCCGGAGTTTTAGTTGGGTTCGTAATTTTAGCCGGAGTTTTAGTTGGGTTCGTATTTTTTACCCGGACTTTTAGTTGGGTTCGTAATTTTACCCGGAGTTTTAGTTGGGTTCGTAATTTTACCCGGAGTTTTACTTGGGTTCGTAATTTTACCCGGAGTTTTAGTTGGGTTCGTAATTTTACCCGGAGTTTTAGTTGGGTTCGTAATTTTACCCGGAGTTTTACTTGGGTTCGTAATTTTACCCGGACTTTTTAGTTGGGTTCGTATTTTTTACCCGAACTTTTAGTTGGGTTCGTAATTTTACCCGGAGTTTTAGTTGGGTTCGTAATTTTACCCGGAGTTTTAGTTGGGTTCGTAATTTTACCCGGAGTTTTAGTTGGGTTCGTATTTTTTACCCGGACTTTTTAGTTGGGGTTAGTATTTTTACCCGGAGTTTTAGTTGGGTTCGTATTTTTACCCGGAGTTTTAGTTGGTTTCGTAATTTTACCCGGAGTTTTAGTTGGTTTCGTATTTTTTACCCGGACATTTTAGTTGGGTTAGCATTTTTTACCCGGAGTTTTAGTTGGGTTCGTACTTTTACCCGGAGTTTTAGTTGGGTTCGTATTATTTACCCGGAGTTTTAGTTGGGTTCGTATTTTTTACCCGGACTTTTTAGTTGGGTAAGTATTTTTACCCGGAGTTTTAGTTGGGTTCGTATTTTTACCCGGAGTTTTAGTTGGGTTCGTAATTTTACCCGGAGTTTTAGTTGGGTTCGTATCTTTTACCCGGACTATTTAGTTGGGTTAGTATTTTTTACCCGGAGTTTTAGTTGGGTTCGTATTTTTTACCCGGAGTTTTAGTTGGGTTCGCATTTTTTACCCGGAATTTTTAGTTGGGTTAGTATTTTTACCCGGAGTTTTAGTAGGGTTCGTATTTTTACACGGAGTTTTAGTTGGGTTCGTAATTTTACCCGGAGTTTTAGTTGGGTTCGTATTTTTAACCCGGACTTTTTAGTTGGGTTAGTATTTTTACCCGGAGTTTTAGTTGGGTTCGTATTTTTACCCGGAGTTTTAGTTGGGTTCGTAATTTTATACGGAGTTTTAGTTGGGTTCGTATTTTTTACCCGGACTTTTTAGTTGGGTTAGTATTTTTGCCCGGAGTTTTAGTTGGGTTCGTATTTTTTACCCGGAGTTTTAGTTGGGTTCGTAATTTTACCCGGAGTTTTAGTTGGGTTCGTAATTTTACCCGGAGTCTTAAGTTAGGTTCGTATTTTTCATCCGGACTTTTTAGTTGGGTTCGTATTTTTTACCCGGAGTTTTAGTTGGGTTCTTAATTTTACCCGGAGTTTTAGTTGGGTTCGTATTTTTACCCGGACTTTTTAGTTGGGTTAGTATTTTTACCCGGAGTTTTAGTTGGGTTCGTATTTTTACCCGGAGTTTTAGTTGGGTTCGTATTTTTACCCGGAGCTTTAGTTGGGTTCGTAATTTTAGCCGGAGTTTTAGTTGGGTTCGTATTTTTTACCCGGACTTTTTAGTTGGGTTCGTAATTTTACCCGGAGTTTTAGTTGGTTTCGTAATTTTACCCGGAGTTTTAGTTGGGTTCGTAATTTTAACCGGAGGTTTAGTTGGGTTCGTAATTTTACCCGGACTTTTTAGTTGGGTTCGTATTTTTTACCCGGACTTTTAGTTGGGTTTGTAATTTTACCCGGAGTTTTAGTTGGGTTCGTAATTTTACCCGGAGTTTTAGTTGAGTTGGTAATTTTACCCGGAGTTTTAGTTGGGTTCGTATTTTTTACCCGGACTTTTAGTTGGGTTCGTAATTTTACCCGGAGTTTTAGTTGGGTTCGTAATTTTACCCGGAGTTTTAGTTGGGTTCGTAATTTTACCCGGAGTTTTACTTGGGTTCGTAATTTTACCCAGAGTTTTACTTGGGTTCGTAATTTTACCCGGAGTTTTAGTTGGGTTCGTAATCTTACCCGGAGTTTTAGTTGGGTTCGTAATTTTACCCGGACTTTTTAGTTGGGTTCGTATTTTTTACCCGGACTTTTAGTTGGGTTCGTAATTTTACCCGGAGTTTTAGTTGGGTTCGTAATTTTACCCGGACTTTTTAGTTGGGTTCGTAATTTTACCCGGACTTTTTAGTTGGGTTCGTAATTTTACCCGGACTTTTTAGTTGGGTTCGTAATTTTACCCGGAGTTTTAGTTGGGTCCGTAATTTTACCCGGACTTTTTAGTTGGGTTCGCATTTTTTACCCGGACTTTTAGTTGGGTTCATAATTTTACCCGGAGTTTTAGTTGGGTTCATAATTTTACCCGGACTTTTTAGTTGGGTTCGTATTTTTTACCCGGACTTTTAGTTGGGTTCGTAATTTTACCCGGAGTTTTAGTTGGGTTCGTAATTTTACCCGGAGTTTTAGTTGGGTTCGTAATTTTACCCGGAGTTTTAGTTGGGTTCGTAGTTTTACCCGGAGTTTTACTTGGGTTCGTAATTTTACCCGGAGTTTTAGTTGAGTTCGTAATTTTACCCGGAGTTTTAGTTGGGTTCGTAATTTTACCCGGACTTTTTAGTTGGGTTCGTATTTTTTACCCGGACTTTTAGTTGGGTTCGTAATTTTACCCGGAGTTTTAGTTGGGTTCGTAATTTTACCCGGAGTTTTAGTTGGGTTCGTAATTTTACCCGGAGTTTTACTTGGGTTCGTAATTTTACCCGGACTTTTTAGTTGGGTCCGTATTTTTTACCCGGACTTTTAGTTGGGTTCGTAATTTTACCCGGAGTTTTAGTTGGGTTCGTAATTTTACCCGGAGTTTTAGTTGGGTTCGTAATTTTACCCGGAGTTTTAGTTGGGTTCGTATTTTTTACCCGGACTTTTTAGTTGGGGTTAGTATTTTTACCCGGAGTTTTAGTTGGGTTCGTATTTTTACCCGGAGTTTTAGTTGGGTTCGTAATTTTACCCGGAGTTTTAGTTGGGTTCGTATTTTTTACCCGGACATTTTAGTTGGGTTAGCATTTTTTACCCGGAGTTTTAGTTGGGTTCGTACTTTTACCCGGAGTTTTAGTTGGGTTCGTATTTTTTACCCGGAGTTTTAGTTGGGTTCGTATTTTTTACCCGGACTTTTTAGTTGGGTAAGTATTTTTACCCGGAGTTTTAGTTGGGTTCGTATTTTTACCCGGAGTTTTAGTTGGGTTCGTATTTTTTACCCGGACATTTTAGTTGGGTTAGCATTTTTTACCCGGAGTTTTAGTTGGGTTCGTACTTTTACCCGGAGTTTTAGTTGGGTTCGTATTTTTTACCCGGAGTTTTAGTTGGGTTCGCATTTTTTACCCGGAATTTTTAGTTGGGTTAGTATTTTTACCCGGAGTTTTAGTAGGGTTCGTATTTTTACACGGAGTTTTAGTTGGGTTCGTAATTTTACCCGGAGTTTTAGTTGGGTTCGTAATTTTAACCCGGACTTTTTAGTTGGGTTAGTATTTTTACCCGGAGTTTTAGTTGGGTTCGTATTTTTACCCGGAGTTTTAGTTGGGTTCGTAATTTTATACGGAGTTTTAGTTGGGTTCGTATTTTTTACCCGGACTTTTTAGTTGGGTTAGTATTTTTGCCCGGAGTTTTAGTTGGGTTCGTATTTTTTACCCGGAGTTTTAGTTGGGTTCGTAATTTTACCCGGAGTTTTAGTTGGGTTCGTAATTTTACCCGGAGTCTTAAGTTAGGTTCGTATTTTTCATCCGGACTTTTTAGTTGGGTTCGTATTTTTTACCCGGAGTTTTAGTTGGGTTCTTAATTTTACCCGGAGTTTTAGTTGGGTTCGTATTTTTACCCGGACTTTTTAGTTGGGTTAGTATTTTTACCCGGAGTTTTAGTTGGGTTCGTATTTTTACCCGGAGTTTTAGTTGGGTTCGTATTTTTACCCGGAGCTTTAGTTGGGTTCGTAATTTTAGCCGGAGTTTTAGTTGGGTTCGTATTTTTTACCCGGACTTTTTAGTTGGGTTCGTAATTTTACCCGGAGTTTTAGTTGGTTTCGTAATTTTACCCCGGAGTTTTAGTTGGGTTCGTAATTTTAACCGGAGGTTTAGTTGGGTTCGTAATTTTACCCGGACTTTTTAGTTGGGTTCGTATTTTTTACCCGGACTTTTAGTTGGGTTTGTAATTTTACCCGGAGTTTTAGTTGGGTTCGTAATTTTACCCGGAGTTTTAGTTGAGTTGGTAATTTTACCCGGAGTTTTAGTTGGGTTCGTATTTTTTACCCGGACTTTTAGTTGGGTTCGTAATTTTACCCGGAGTTTTAGTTGGGTTCGTAATTTTACCCGGAGTTTTAGTTGGGTTCGTAATTTTACCCGGAGTTTTACTTGGGTTCGTAATTTTACCCGGAGTTTTACTTGGGTTCGTAATTTTACCCGGAGTTTTAGTTGGGTTCGTAATCTTACCCGGAGTTTTAGTTGGGTTCGTAATTTTACCCGGACTTTTTAGTTGGGTTCGTATTTTTTACCCGGACTTTTAGTTGGGTTCGTAATTTTACCCGGAGTTTTAGTTGGGTTCGTAATTTTACCCGGACTTTTTAGTTGGGTTCGTAATTTTACCCGGACTTTTTAGTTGGGTTCGTAATTTTACCCGGACTTTTTAGTTGGGTTCGTAATTTTACCCGGAGTTTTAGTTGGGTCCGTAATTTTACCCGGACTTTTTAGTTGGGTTCGCATTTTTTACCCGGACTTTTAGTTGGGTTCATAATTTTACCCGGAGTTTTAGTTGGGTTCATAATTTTACCCGGACTTTTTAGTTGGGTTCGTATTTTTTACCCGGACTTTTAGTTGGGTTCGTAATTTTACCCGGAGTTTTAGTTGGGTTCGTAATTTTACCCGGAGTTTTAGTTGGGTTCGTAATTTTACCCGGAGTTTTAGTTGGGTTCGTAGTTTTACCCGGAGTTTTACTTGGGTTCGTAATTTTACCCGGAGTTTTAGTTGAGTTCGTAATTTTACCCGGAGTTTTAGTTGGGTTCGTAATTTTACCCGGACTTTTTAGTTGGGTTCGTATTTTTTACCCGGACTTTTAGTTGGGTTCGTAATTTTACCCGGAGTTTTAGTTGGGTTCGTAATTTTACCCGGAGTTTTAGTTGGGTTCGTAATTTTACCCGGAGTTTTACTTGGGTTCGTAATTTTACCCGGACTTTTTAGTTGGGTCCGTATTTTTTACCCGGACTTTTAGTTGGGTTCGTAATTTTACCCGTAGTTTTAGTTGGGTTCGTAATTTTACCCGGAGTTTTAGTTGGGTTCGTAATTTTACCCGGAGTTTTAGTTGGGTTCGTATTTTTTACCCGGACTTTTTAGTTGGGGTTAGTATTTTTACCCGGAGTTTTAGGTGGGTTCGTATTTTTACCCGGAGTTTTAGTTGGGTTCGTAATTTTACCCGGAGTTTTAGTTGGGTTCGTATTTTTTACCCGGACATTTTAGTTGGGTTAGCATTTTTTACCCGGAGTTTTAGTTGGGTTCGTACTTTTACCCGGAGTTTTAGTTGGGTTCGTATTTTTTACCCGGAGTTTTAGTTGGGTTCGTATTTTTTACCCGGACTTTTTAGTTGGGTAAGTATTTTTACCCGGAGTTTTAGTTGGGTTCGTATTTTTACCCGGAGTTTTAGTTGGGTTTGTAATTTTACCCGGAGTTTTAGTTGGGTTCGTATCTTTTACCCGGACTATTTAGTTGGGTTAGTATTTTTTACCCGGAGTTTTAGTTGGGTTCGTGTTTTTTACCCGGAGTTTTAGTTGGGTTCGCATTTTTACCCGGAATTTTTAGTTGGGTTAGTATTTTTACCCGGAGTTTTAGTAGGGTTCGTATTTTTACTCGGAGTTTTAGTTGGGTTCGTAATTTTACCCGGAATTTTAGTTGGGTTCGTATTTTTAAATCGGACTTTTTAGTTGGGTTAGTATTTTTACCCGGAGTTTTAGTTGGGTTCGTATTTTTACCCGGAGTTTTAGTTGGGTTCGTAATTTTATCCAGAGTTTTAGTTGGGTTCGTATTTTTTACCCGGACTTTTTAGTTGGGTTAGTATTTTTGCCCAGAGTTTTAGTTGGGTTCGTATTTTTTACCCGGCGTTTTAGTTGGGTTCGTACTTTTACCCGGAGTTTTAGTTGGGTTCGTATTTTTTACCCGGACTTTTTAGTTGGGTAAGTATTTTTACCCGGAGTTTTAGTTGGGTTCGTATTTTTACCCGGAGTTTTAGTTGGGTTCGTATTTTTTACCCGGACATTTTAGTTGGGTTAGCATTTTTTACCCGGAGTTTTAGTTGGGTTCGTACTTTTACCCGGAGTTTTAGTTGGGTTCGTATTTTTTACCCGGAGTTTTAGTTGGGTTCGCATTTTTTACCCGGAATTTTTAGTTGGGTTAGTATTTTTACCCGGAGTTTTAGTAGGGTTCGTATTTTTACACGGAGTTTTAGTTGGGTTCGTAATTTTACCCGGAGTTTTAGTTGGGTTCGTAATTTTAACCCGGACTTTTTAGTTGGGTTAGTATTTTTACCCGGAGTTTTAGTTGGGTTCGTATTTTTACCCGGAGTTTTAGTTGGGTTCGTAATTTTATACGGAGTTTTAGTTGGGTTCGTATTTTTTACCCGGACTTTTTAGTTGGGTTAGTATTTTTGCCCGGAGTTTTAGTTGGGTTCGTATTTTTTACCCGGAGTTTTAGTTGGGTTCGTAATTTTACCCGGAGTTTTAGTTGGGTTCGTAATTTTACCCGGAGTCTTAAGTTAGGTTCGTATTTTTCATCCGGACTTTTTAGTTGGGTTCGTATTTTTTACCCGGAGTTTTAGTTGGGTTCTTAATTTTACCCGGAGTTTTAGTTGGGTTCGTATTTTTACCCGGACTTTTTAGTTGGGTTAGTATTTTTACCCGGAGTTTTAGTTGGGTTCGTATTTTTACCCGGAGTTTTAGTTGGGTTCGTATTTTTACCCGGAGCTTTAGTTGGGTTCGTAATTTTAGCCGGAGTTTTAGTTGGGTTCGTATTTTTTACCCGGACTTTTTAGTTGGGTTCGTAATTTTACCCGGAGTTTTAGTTGGTTTCGTAATTTTACCCGGAGTTTTAGTTGGGTTCGTAATTTTACCCGGAGTCTTAAGTTAGGTTCGTATTTTTCATCCGGACTTTTTAGTTGGGTTCGTATTTTTTACCCGGAGTTTTAGTTGGGTTCTTAATTTTACCCGGAGTTTTAGTTGGGTTCGTATTTTTACCCGGACTTTTTAGTTGGGTTAGTATTTTTACCCGGAGTTTTAGTTGGGTTCGTATTTTTACCCGGAGTTTTAGTTGGGTTCGTATTTTTACCCGGAGCTTTAGTTGGGTTCGTAATTTTAGCCGGAGTTTTAGTTGGGTTCGTATTTTTTACCCGGACTTTTTAGTTGGGTTCGTAATTTTACCCGGAGTTTTAGTTGGTTTCGTAATTTTACCCGGAGTTTTAGTTGGGTTCGTAATTTTAACCGGAGGTTTAGTTGGGTTCGTAATTTTACCCGGACTTTTTAGTTGGGTTCGTATTTTTTACCCGGACTTTTAGTTGGGTTTGTAATTTTACCCGGAGTTTTAGTTGGGTTCGTAATTTTACCCGGAGTTTTAGTTGAGTTGGTAATTTTACCCGGAGTTTTAGTTGGGTTCGTATTTTTTACCCGGACTTTTAGTTGGGTTCGTAATTTTACCCGGAGTTTTAGTTGGGTTCGTAATTTTACCCGGAGTTTTAGTTGGGTTCGTAATTTTACCCGGAGTTTTACTTGGGTTCGTAATTTTACCCAGAGTTTTACTTGGGTTCGTAATTTTACCCGGAGTTTTAGTTGGGTTCGTAATCTTACCCGGAGTTTTAGTTGGGTTCGTAATTTTACCCGGACTTTTTAGTTGGGTTCGTATTTTTTACCCGGACTTTTAGTTGGGTTCGTAATTTTACCCGGAGTTTTAGTTGGGTTCGTAATTTTACCCGGACTTTTTAGTTGGGTTCGTAATTTTACCCGGACTTTTTAGTTGGGTTCGTAATTTTACCCGGACTTTTTAGTTGGGTTCGTAATTTTACCCGGAGTTTTAGTTGGGTCCGTAATTTTACCCGGACTTTTTAGTTGGGTTCGCATTTTTTACCCGGACTTTTAGTTGGGTTCATAATTTTACCCGGAGTTTTAGTTGGGTTCATAATTTTACCCGGACTTTTTAGTTGGGTTCGTATTTTTTACCCGGACTTTTAGTTGGGTTCGTAATTTTACCCGGAGTTTTAGTTGGGTTCGTAATTTTACCCGGAGTTTTAGTTGGGTTCGTAATTTTACCCGGAGTTTTAGTTGGGTTCGTAGTTTTACCCGGAGTTTTACTTGGGTTCGTAATTTTACCCGGAGTTTTAGTTGAGTTCGTAATTTTACCCGGAGTTTTAGTTGGGTTCGTAATTTTACCCGGACTTTTTAGTTGGGTTCGTATTTTTTACCCGGACTTTTAGTTGGGTTCGTAATTTTACCCGGAGTTTTAGTTGGGTTCGTAATTTTACCCGGAGTTTTAGTTGGGTTCGTAATTTTACCCGGAGTTTTACTTGGGTTCGTAATTTTACCCGGACTTTTTAGTTGGGTCCGTATTTTTTACCCGGACTTTTAGTTGGGTTCGTAATTTTACCCGGAGTTTTAGTTGGGTTCGTAATTTTACCCGGAGTTTTAGTTGGGTTCGTAATTTTACCCGGAGTTTTAGTTGGGTTCGTATTTTTTACCCGGACTTTTTAGTTGGGGTTAGTATTTTTACCCGGAGTTTTAGTTGGGTTCGTATTTTTACCCGGAGTTTTAGTTGGGTTCGTAATTTTACCCGGAGTTTTAGTTGGGTTCGTATTTTTTACCCGGACATTTTAGTTGGGTTAGCATTTTTTACCCGGAGTTTTAGTTGGGTTCGTACTTTTACCCGGAGTTTTAGTTGGGTTCGTATTTTTTACCCGGAGTTTTAGTTGGGTTCGTATTTTTTACCCGGACTTTTTAGTTGGGTAAGTATTTTTACCCGGAGTTTTAGTTGGGTTCGTATTTTTACCCGGAGTTTTAGTTGGGTTCGTATTTTTTACCCGGACATTTTAGTTGGGTTAGCATTTTTTACCCGGAGTTTTAGTTGGGTTCGTACTTTTACCCGGAGTTTTAGTTGGGTTCGTATTTTTTACCCGGAGTTTTAGTTGGGTTCGCATTTTTTACCCGGAATTTTTAGTTGGGTTAGTATTTTTACCCGGAGTTTTAGTAGGGTTCGTATTTTTACACGGAGTTTTAGTTGGGTTCGTAATTTTACCCGGAGTTTTAGTTGGGTTCGTAATTTTAACCCGGACTTTTTAGTTGGGTTAGTATTTTTACCCGGAGTTTTAGTTGGGTTCGTATTTTTACCCGGAGTTTTAGTTGGGTTCGTAATTTTATACGGAGTTTTAGTTGGGTTCGTATTTTTTACCCGGACTTTTTAGTTGGGTTAGTATTTTTGCCCGGAGTTTTAGTTGGGTTCGTATTTTTTACCCGGAGTTTTAGTTGGGTTCGTAATTTTACCCGGAGTTTTAGTTGGGTTCGTAATTTTACCCGGAGTCTTAAGTTAGGTTCGTATTTTTCATCCGGACTTTTTAGTTGGGTTCGTATTTTTTACCCGGAGTTTTAGTTGGGTTCTTAATTTTACCCGGAGTTTTAGTTGGGTTCGTATTTTTACCCGGACTTTTTAGTTGGGTTAGTATTTTTACCCGGAGTTTTAGTTGGGTTCGTATTTTTACCCGGAGTTTTAGTTGGGTTCGTATTTTTACCCGGAGCTTTAGTTGGGTTCGTAATTTTAGCCGGAGTTTTAGTTGGGTTCGTATTTTTTACCCGGACTTTTTAGTTGGGTTCGTAATTTTACCCGGAGTTTTAGTTGGTTTCGTAATTTTACCCGGAGTTTTAGTTGGGTTCGTAATTTTAACCGGAGGTTTAGTTGGGTTCGTAATTTTACCCGGACTTTTTAGTTGGGTTCGTATTTTTTACCCGGACTTTTAGTTGGGTTTGTAATTTTACCCGGAGTTTTAGTTGGGTTCGTAATTTTACCCGGAGTTTTAGTTGAGTTGGTAATTTTACCCGGAGTTTTAGTTGGGTTCGTATTTTTTACCCGGACTTTTAGTTGGGTTCGTAATTTTACCCGGAGTTTTAGTTGGGTTCGTAATTTTACCCGGAGTTTTAGTTGGGTTCGTAATTTTACCCGGAGTTTTACTTGGGTTCGTAATTTTACCCGGAGTTTTACTTGGGTTCGTAATTTTACCCGGAGTTTTAGTTGGGTTCGTAATCTTACCCGGAGTTTTAGTTGGGTTCGTAATTTTACCCGGACTTTTTAGTTGGGTTCGTATTTTTTACCCGGACTTTTAGTTGGGTTCGTAATTTTACCCGGAGTTTTAGTTGGGTTCGTAATTTTACCCGGACTTTTTAGTTGGGTTCGTAATTTTACCCGGACTTTTTAGTTGGGTTCGTAATTTTACCCGGACTTTTTAGTTGGGTTCGTAATTTTACCCGGAGTTTTAGTTGGGTCCGTAATTTTACCCGGACTTTTTAGTTGGGTTCGCATTTTTTACCCGGACTTTTAGTTGGGTTCATAATTTTACCCGGAGTTTTAGTTGGGTTCATAATTTTACCCGGACTTTTTAGTTGGGTTCGTATTTTTTACCCGGACTTTTAGTTGGGTTCGTAATTTTACCCGGAGTTTTAGTTGGGTTCGTAATTTTACCCGGAGTTTTAGTTGGGTTCGTAATTTTACCCGGAGTTTTAGTTGGGTTCGTAGTTTTACCCGGAGTTTTACTTGGGTTCGTAATTTTACCCGGAGTTTTAGTTGAGTTCGTAATTTTACCCGGAGTTTTAGTTGGGTTCGTAATTTTACCCGGACTTTTTAGTTGGGTTCGTATTTTTTACCCGGACTTTTAGTTGGGTTCGTAATTTTACCCGGAGTTTTAGTTGGGTTCGTAATTTTACCCGGAGTTTTAGTTGGGTTCGTAATTTTACCCGGAGTTTTACTTGGGTTCGTAATTTTACCCGGACTTTTTAGTTGGGTCCGTATTTTTTACCCGGACTTTTAGTTGGGTTCGTAATTTTACCCGTAGTTTTAGTTGGGTTCGTAATTTTACCCGGAGTTTTAGTTGGGTTCGTAATTTTACCCGGAGTTTTAGTTGGGTTCGTATTTTTTACCCGGACTTTTTAGTTGGGGTTAGTATTTTTACCCGGAGTTTTAGGTGGGTTCGTATTTTTACCCGGAGTTTTAGTTGGGTTCGTAATTTTACCCGGAGTTTTAGTTGGGTTCGTATTTTTTACCCGGACATTTTAGTTGGGTTAGCATTTTTTACCCGGAGTTTTAGTTGGGTTCGTACTTTTACCCGGAGTTTTAGTTGGGTTCGTATTTTTTACCCGGAGTTTTAGTTGGGTTCGTATTTTTTACCCGGACTTTTTAGTTGGGTAAGTATTTTTACCCGGAGTTTTAGTTGGGTTCGTATTTTTACCCGGAGTTTTAGTTGGGTTTGTAATTTTACCCGGAGTTTTAGTTGGGTTCGTATCTTTTACCCGGACTATTTAGTTGGGTTAGTATTTTTTACCCGGAGTTTTAGTTGGGTTCGTGTTTTTTACCCGGAGTTTTAGTTGGGTTCGCATTTTTACCCGGAATTTTTAGTTGGGTTAGTATTTTTACCCGGAGTTTTAGTAGGGTTCGTATTTTTACTCGGAGTTTTAGTTGGGTTCGTAATTTTACCCGGAATTTTAGTTGGGTTCGTATTTTTAAATCGGACTTTTTAGTTGGGTTAGTATTTTTACCCGGAGTTTTAGTTGGGTTCGTATTTTTACCCGGAGTTTTAGTTGGGTTCGTAATTTTATCCAGAGTTTTAGTTGGGTTCGTATTTTTTACCCGGACTTTTTAGTTGGGTTAGTATTTTTGCCCAGAGTTTTAGTTGGGTTCGTATTTTTTACCCGGCGTTTTAGTTGGGTTCGTACTTTTACCCGGAGTTTTAGTTGGGTTCGTATTTTTTACCCGGACTTTTTAGTTGGGTAAGTATTTTTACCCGGAGTTTTAGTTGGGTTCGTATTTTTACCCGGAGTTTTAGTTGGGTTCGTATTTTTTACCCGGACATTTTAGTTGGGTTAGCATTTTTTACCCGGAGTTTTAGTTGGGTTCGTACTTTTACCCGGAGTTTTAGTTGGGTTCGTATTTTTTACCCGGAGTTTTAGTTGGGTTCGCATTTTTTACCCGGAATTTTTAGTTGGGTTAGTATTTTTACCGGAGTTTTAGTAGGGTTCGTATTTTTACACGGAGTTTTAGTTGGGTTCGTAATTTTACCCGGAGTTTTAGTTGGGTTCGTAATTTTAACCCGGACTTTTTAGTTGGGTTAGTATTTTTACCCGGAGTTTTAGTTGGGTTCGTATTTTTACCCGGAGTTTTAGTTGGGTTCGTAATTTTATACGGAGTTTTAGTTGGGTTCGTATTTTTTACCCGGACTTTTTAGTTGGGTTAGTATTTTTGCCCGGAGTTTTAGTTGGGTTCGTATTTTTTACCCGGAGTTTTAGTTGGGTTCGTAATTTTACCCGGAGTTTTAGTTGGGTTCGTAATTTTACCCGGAGTCTTAAGTTAGGTTCGTATTTTTCATCCGGACTTTTTAGTTGGGTTCGTATTTTTTACCCGGAGTTTTAGTTGGGTTCTTAATTTTACCCGGAGTTTTAGTTGGGTTCGTATTTTTACCCGGACTTTTTAGTTGGGTTAGTATTTTTACCCGGAGTTTTAGTTGGGTTCGTATTTTTACCCGGAGTTTTAGTTGGGTTCGTATTTTTACCCGGAGCTTTAGTTGGGTTCGTAATTTTAGCCGGAGTTTTAGTTGGGTTCGTATTTTTTACCCGGACTTTTTAGTTGGGTTCGTAATTTTACCCGGAGTTTTAGTTGGTTTCGTAATTTTACCCGGAGTTTTAGTTGGGTTCGTAATTTTAACCGGAGGTTTAGTTGGGTTTCGTAATTTTACCCGGACTTTTTAGTTGGGTTCGTATTTTTTACCCGGACTTTTAGTTGGGTTTGTAATTTTACCCGGAGTTTTAGTTGGGTTCGTAATTTTACCCGGAGTTTTAGTTGAGTTGGTAATTTTACCCGGAGTTTTAGTTGGGTTCGTATTTTTTACCCGGACTTTTAGTTGGGTTCGTAATTTTACCCGGAGTTTTAGTTGGGTTCGTAATTTTACCCGGAGTTTTAGTTGGGTTCGTAATTTTACCCGGAGTTTTACTTGGGTTCGTAATTTTACCCGGAGTTTTACTTGGGTTCGTAATTTTACCCGGAGTTTTAGTTGGGTTCGTAATCTTACCCGGAGTTTTAGTTGGGTTCGTAATTTTACCCGGACTTTTTAGTTGGGTTCGTATTTTTTACCCGGACTTTTAGTTGGGTTCGTAATTTTACCCGGAGTTTTAGTTGGGTTCGTAATTTTACCCGGACTTTTTAGTTGGGTTCGTAATTTTACCCGGACTTTTTAGTTGGGTTCGTAATTTTACCCGGACTTTTTAGTTGGGTTCGTAATTTTACCCGGAGTTTTAGTTGGGTCCGTAATTTTACCCGGACTTTTTAGTTGGGTTCGCATTTTTTACCCGGACTTTTAGTTGGGTTCATAATTTTACCCGGAGTTTTAGTTGGGTTCATAATTTTACCCGGACTTTTTAGTTGGGTTCGTATTTTTTACCCGGACTTTTAGTTGGGTTCGTAATTTTACCCGGAGTTTTAGTTGGGTTCGTAATTTTACCCGGAGTTTTAGTTGGGTTCGTAATTTTACCCGGAGTTTTAGTTGGGTTCGTAGTTTTACCCGGAGTTTTACTTGGGTTCGTAATTTTACCCGGAGTTTTAGTTGAGTTCGTAATTTTACCCGGAGTTTTAGTTGGGTTCGTAATTTTACCCGGACTTTTTAGTTGGGTTCGTATTTTTTACCCGGACTTTTAGTTGGGTTCGTAATTTTACCCGGAGTTTTAGTTGGGTTCGTAATTTTACCCGGAGTTTTAGTTGGGTTCGTAATTTTACCCGGAGTTTTACTTGGGTTCGTAATTTTACCCGGACTTTTTAGTTGGGTCCGTATTTTTTACCCGGACTTTTAGTTGGGTTCGTAATTTTACCCGTAGTTTTAGTTGGGTTCGTAATTTTACCCGGAGTTTTAGTTGGGTTCGTAATTTTACCCGGAGTTTTAGTTGGGTTCGTATTTTTTACCCGGACTTTTTAGTTGGGGTTAGTATTTTTACCCGGAGTTTTAGGTGGGTTCGTATTTTTACCCGGAGTTTTAGTTGGGTTCGTAATTTTACCCGGAGTTTTAGTTGGGTTCGTATTTTTTACCCGGACATTTTAGTTGGGTTAGCATTTTTTACCCGGAGTTTTAGTTGGGTTCGTACTTTTACCCGGAGTTTTAGTTGGGTTCGTATTTTTTACCCGGAGTTTTAGTTGGGTTCGTATTTTTTACCCGGACTTTTTAGTTGGGTAAGTATTTTTACCCGGAGTTTTAGTTGGGTTCGTATTTTTACCCGGAGTTTTAGTTGGGTTTGTAATTTTACCCGGAGTTTTAGTTGGGTTCGTATCTTTTACCCGGACTATTTAGTTGGGTTAGTATTTTTTACCCGGAGTTTTAGTTGGGTTCGTGTTTTTTACCCGGAGTTTTAGTTGGGTTCGCATTTTTACCCGGAATTTTTAGTTGGGTTAGTATTTTTACCCGGAGTTTTAGTAGGGTTCGTATTTTTACTCGGAGTTTTAGTTGGGTTCGTAATTTTACCCGGAATTTTAGTTGGGTTCGTATTTTTAAATCGGACTTTTTAGTTGGGTTAGTATTTTTACCCGGAGTTTTAGTTGGGTTCGTATTTTTACCGGAGTTTTAGTTGGGTTCGTAATTT
>CAXIES010000214.1:0-88824 GCA_964023965.1 Melinopterus prodromus
TTTCACCTACGACTCGTTTTAAATGGTACTTGGCGGATTTAACTCCCGCTTCCCAAATACCACCAAAGTGTGGAGCTCTGGGGGGAATAAAATGCCAAGTCACGCCTTCGTGAGATAATTCAGTGTTAATAGTTTCGGATGATTTTATAAATTTGATTAATTCTGCGCAGGCGCCTACAAAATTCGTGCCATTATCAGAAAAAATATTCGCGCATCTACCACGTCTAGCAATAAACCGCCGTAATGTTGCTAAAAAGGCTTGAGTCGTTAGGTCACTGACCAACTCAATGTGAACTGCTTTGGTGGCAAGACATATGAATAAACAAATGTACGCCTTTGTAATTTTAGCATTTTTAGTTGTAGAGCTACGAACGTTAAAGGGACCGGCGTAATCAACGCCGCAATTTAAAAATGGTCGGGTAGGTGTAACCCTGTATTTTGGAAGATCTGCCATTTGATGTTGAATATTTTTCGCGTTAAATCGAAAACAACGAAGGCATTGATGAACTACCTTTTTCGCCAAGTTTTTAACACCGATAATCCAAAATCTTTCCCTTAAGTTCGCTACAAGCGCTTGAGGACCTGCGTGTAATAAACGAATGTGCTCGTGTTTTGCAAGTAGGGTACTAAACATGCCAGTGTTAGATAGCACTATAGGATGAATTTTAGTATAATCAAAGTCGGAATGTTTTAATCTACCACCTACTCTAATTATTCCTGTACTATCCAGGAATGGAGATAAGCCGCAAAGCTTACTTGAGGCTTTAATTGACCTTCCTTGTGACAGATCGTAAATGTCTTCTTTGAAATAGAGATTCTGTACAATTTTTATCAAACTGTAAAGAGCAGTTTGTAGTTCCTGAGACGTCAATGGTCCGAACTGTTTGTGAGTGAGGTTTTGTTGTGTATTGTTTTTGAATCTTAAACAATATGCAGTAATGCGTTGAAGTTTTATAAATGACGAATACCTTTCGATCAAGTCTATGTCATTTGAAGTATTGACTATTAGTGTGGTGAGCTTTCTTTTTTCTTTTATAATGTCGGCGTTCTCTGGTAATTTGTTGAAATCAAATTTGTAATTGTCGCTATTCAAGGGCCATAGCTCGGCTGGCTGAGTAAGCCATTTTGGACCGTGCCACCATATTTTATTGCCCTGTATATCCCTAGGTTCAACTCCTCTTGAAAGAAGATCAGCAGGGTTTTCAGTCGTGTTTACATGATACCAATTCTTCGCATCTGTTAATGTTTGGATTTCAGATATTCTGTTAGAAATAAAAGTTTTCCACTGCGTGCAACTTGAGTGTATCCATGATAAGACGATTGAAGAATCACTCCAATAAAATATTTGATTGAAATTAGTTTTCAGAGCCGTTGCCACTTTGTCGAAAAGTTGTGCAAGAAGCAAAGCAGCACATAGCTCTAATCTAGGGATGGTAGCAGGTTTGAGTGGTGCAACTCTTGTTTTTGAGCATAACAGCTCCGCACGGTGTTTTCCGTACATATCTGTGCTTCGTAAATATATAACAGCACCATATGCCATTTCAGAAGCGTCAGAAAATCCGTGGAGCTGAATTTCCTTGGAACCATGCCATATAACATGTCTTGGTATAGCTATTTGGTTTAGCGTCTGCAATTGTGACTTAAATGTCTGCCATTTGGTATGAAGATCTAAGGGAATCGATTCGTCCCAAGCGAGTTTATATTGCCACAGTTTTTGTAATATTATTTTTGGTATTATGATACATGGGCTTAATAATCCGAGTGGGTCAAAAAGCTGAGCGGTTTCAGAAAGTATTGATCGTTTAGTTATCCTTTGTTTGGTAATGCTTATATGGACGTTGTATTTTAGAACATCGTCAGATGAATGCCATGTTAGTCCTAGAGTTTTAGCGTCTTCGTTAGCGTTAAGTTTTATTATATTAGGACTAAATTCGGTTGTGATTGCTTGAACTATCGTAGAGTTGTTAGATCGCCATTTTCTAAGTTCAAAGCAGCCGCCTTTCAAAATGTTTGAAATTTGCTTGCATAATATAATTGAATCTTCGATGGTATCCGCGCCGGTCAGTAGATCATCCACATAAAAGTCAGAATTTATTTTTTGTGATGCGATTGGATAATCATCTTGAGAGTCATCAGCTAGTTGTTTAATGCATCTGATAGCTAGGAATGATGCTGCTGTTGTACCGTACGTTACAGTGTTAAGTTCGTAGGTTTTCAGTTCTTGCGTAGGGCCCGTTCTCCATAAAATTCTCTGAAAACGTCTTTGTTCAGGAGCTATTAACACTTGTCGATACATTTTAGCGACGTCTGCAGAAATAGCAAAGGCATGCTTCCTAAACCTTAAAAGAATGGAAAATATGGTGTCCTGGATAACTGGACCTACTGGTTGTAAATCATTCAGAGATAACCCTGAAGTGGTAGCTGCTGAAGCATCAAAGACCACTCTTAATTTGGTGGTTTCACTGCTTTCCCTCAAAACGGCGTGGTGTGGCAAATAATAGTATTGCATATTGTCATCATTGTTAGGGTTTACCAAACTCATATGTCCCATGTCCTGGTATTCCTTGAGAAATGAAGAGTATTCTGCATAGAGTTTTGGATTTCTTACTAGTTTTTTCTCTAACGTGTAAAATCGTTTTTCTGCTGTATGTTTGGAATCGCCCAGAAGTGATGTTGGCTTCTTAAATGGTAGTTTAGTTATAAAACGTCCATCGGCATCCCTTGTAGTAGTTTCGATGAAGTGGTTTTCACACATGTTTTCCTTGAAGTATAATCTCTTTTCTGGGTTGACTTCTTCCAGATCCCAAAACTTTGTTAAAGCTTGATCTAGCTCTTTGTTTGATAAAAAGTTGCATGTTGAAAATTTCGTAGTTTCATCCTGGTGTGGCATAGAACCAGAAATGATCCAACCGAGTTGGGTTTTTTGCAGTACTGGCTTGTATCTACCTAGCTTTATTTGGCCTACGCTGAGTAAATTCCAAAAATTATCAGCTCCCAAAAGTATATCTATACGGCTTACTTCATTAAATTTTGGATCTGCTAACACGACATGTTTGGGTATGTTTAAATCATCTTTGTTAAAGGGCATATGGGGCAAATTATCGGTAATATTTGGTAAAACAAGAAAAGAAATCTTAGTACTGAAAGAATTTAATCTTGACAGTATTTTTGTTTTAGTTGTGTATTTTATTTTAGATATCATCTGATTGATGCCTGAGACTGCAAAGTTTATATTTGTTTTGTGTAATTGTAATTTGTCTCTAAGCGCTTCAGTCATAAAATTCGATTGAGACCCGGAATCAAGGAGTGCCCTGCATTCGTGTATATGACCGAATCTGTCTAGAATTTGAATTATGGCAGTAGATAATAAAATTTGAGTTGTACAATCTTTAGATGAAACACTTGAAGATGATCGGAGTTCTTGAGATGGAACATTATTTGATGTGGATGCCTTTTCAATGGTATTTTGCGGACTGTAATGTTTATGTAGTAGAGTGTGGTGACGTTTCCCGCATTTTCGACAAGTTGAGGTAGAGTTACATTTTTTTTGCCGAATGGTACTGCCGTAAACAATTACTGCACGCATCAAGTCGTCTTACTTCGTTCCATTTCTCGCTGAGAGGTAAATTAAAAAATTCATTGCAATTATAGATTAGATGACTGCCTTTGCATTTGATACAAGATTGGTTTTCCAATGAAGCATGAGCTTTAATTCGTTGAGTTGTATTGGAAATTTCATTTGACTTACTATTTATTTGCAACCTTTCTAATAAGCGACATTTTGATTTTAAAAATGTTGAAAAGTCTTTGAAATTTGGTACATTATTACCGTGCTTTTCTTCCCATTCGCGCTTTGTGACGTGATCCAGTTTCTCGATTATAATACCGATTATCAACGCGTCCCACTGCTTGACGGGTTGGCCCAAAACTTCTAAAGCACGCATGTGCTTGGTAACATTATCCCAAATTCCGCATAAATTAGCATACGATTCTTTGTTTACTGATGGCAAGTGTAACAGTGCTTTGACATGATTATTTATTAGCAGAGATTTATTTTCGTATCTTTCGAGCAATAATTCCCACGCGGTATTGTAATTATCAGAAGATATTTCTAAGGAATTGACTATCTCGGCGGCTTCTCCCTTTAAAGATAATCGCAAGTAATGAAATTTTTGTATTTTGTTTATAGTATCGTTAGTATGGATTATCGATGTGAATGTGTCACGGAAAAATAGCCACTGGGTGTATGATCCATCAAATGATGGTAGGTTTAGAGTGGGTAATCTTACTTGGTTTGGTTGATTGTCGCGTGAACAACAAGGGTGTATGTTTGATGGATTGTCTGGAGATGTTGATGTTATGCTAGTTATTTTTGACAACATTTGCTTTGCTTTGGCGATAATGTTATAATAATTTGATTCGAACGTTGCGCGTTGGCCTTCGTGTTCATTGCTGTCGGTGGTAGTATCTGACAACTCAATTTTGAGTTGCGCGTCATTGAAATTATCAAGCAATTGCTCCGCCTTGGCAAGTCGATTTTTTAGCTGAACTTCGTCGGGCGCATCGGAATCAAATCCGTCCAAATACGAAGCAAAACGAGTTAATTGACCCTTTATGATCGTGCGAGATTGTATTATAACCTTTAGATCTGTCATAGTGAATGACACTTGACGCAAATAGAAGCTGTATATATTTGATAAATGACCAAAAAGAAGATATACCGGGAATGCGCACTCAGTGTTGGAGTCACAGACGTTCCGCTGTCTTCTCTATGGGGCACCAATTATGATGGGTTGAATTAGCACGTCGCACCCGAAAGTACTTATATCCAGTCGCGCTTCTATTCGGCTCTTCGACGGACCAATGTTGAGGACATCCAAGATCCAAATATTTGTTTTCGCTAGACCCAAATTGAGCCTTTTAAGGTATTTTCTTTATTTGTATATAAACGTCTGTCTACACGTAAAAAAGTTATTTTATTATATCAATACATAGTTACGTACATAAAACATTGTTTGTATGACATTACTATGGCCAACTATTGAACATATCTTTTACCCGGAGTTTTAGTTGGGTTCGTATTTTTACCCGGAGTTTTAGTTGTGTTGGTAATTTTACCCGGAGTTTTTGTTGGGTTCATACTTTTTACCGGACTTTTTAGTTGGGTTCGTATTTTTACCCGGAGTTTTAGTTGGGTTCGTATTTTTTACCCGGAGTTTTAGTTGGGTTAGTAATTTTAGCCGGACTTTTTATTTGGGTTCGTAATTTTACCCGGGCTTTTTAGTTGGGTTTGTAATTTTACCCGGAGTTTTAGTTGGGTTCGTAATTTTACCCGGAGTTTTACTTGGGTTCGTAATTTTACCCGGACTTTTTAGTTGGGTTCGTATTTTTTACCCGGACTTTTAGTTGGGTTCGTAATTTTACCCGGAGTTTTAGTTGGGTTCGTAATTTTACCCGGAGTTTTAGTTGGGTTCGTAATTTTACCCGGAGTTTTACTTGGGTTCGTAATTTTACCCGGAGTTTTACTTAGGTTCGTAATTTTACCCGGAGTTTTAGTTGGGTTCGTAAATTTACCCGGAGTTTTAGTTGGGTTCGTAATTTTACCCGGACTTTTTAGTAGGGTTCGTATTTTTTACCCGGACATTTAGTTGGGTTCGTAATTTTACCCGGAGTTTTAGTTGGGTTCGTAATTTTACCCGGAGTTTTAGTTGAGGTCGTAATTTTACCCGGAGTTTTAGTTGGGTTCGTAATTTTACCCGGACCTTTTAGTTGGGTTCGTAATTTTACCCGGACTTTTTAGTTGGGTTCGTAATTTTACCCGGAGTTTTAGTTGGGTTCGTAATTTTACCCGGACTTTTTAGTTGGGTTCGAATTTTTTACCCGGACTTTTAGTTGGGTTCATAATTTTACCCGGAGTTTTAGTTGGGTTCGTAATTTTACCCGGACTTTTTAGTTGGGTTCGTATTTTTTACCCGGACTTTTAGTTGGGTTCGTAATTTTACCCGGAGTTTTAGTTGGGTTCGTATTTTGTACCCGGACTTTTAGTTGGGTTCGTAATTTTACCCGGAGTTTTAGTTGGGTTCGTAATTTTACACGGAGTTTTAGTTGGGTTCGTAATTTTACCCGGAGTCTTGAGTTACCCGTACTTTTTAGTTGGGTTCGTATTTTTACCCGGACTTTTAGTTGGGTTCGTAATTTTACCCGGAGTTTTAGTTGGGTTCGTAATTTTACCCGGAGTTTTAGTTGGGTTCGTAATTTTACCCGGAGTTTTACTTGGGTTCGTAATTTTACCCGGAGTTTTACTTGGGTTCGTAATTTTACCCGGAGTTTTAGTTGGGTTCGTAATTTTACCCGGAGTTCTAGTTGGGTTCGTAATTTTACCCGGACTTTTTAGTTGGGTTCGTATTTTTTACCCGGACTTTTAGTTGGGTTCGTAATTTTACCCGGAGTTTTAGTTGGGTTCGTAATTTTACCCGGAGTTTTACTTGGGTTCGTAATTTTACCCGGAGTTTTAGTTGGGTTCGTAATTTTACCCGGAGTTTTAGTTGGGTTCGTAATTTTACCCGGACTTTTTAGTTGGGTTCGTATTTTTTACCCGGACTTTTAGTTGGGTTCGTAATTTTACCCGGAGTTTTAGTTGGGTTCGTAATTTTACCCGGAGTTTTAGTTGAGTTCATAATTTTACCCGGAGTTTTAGTTGGGTTCGTAATTTTACCCGGACCTTTTAGTTGGGTTCGTAATTTTACCCGGACTTTTTAGTTGGGTTCGTAATTTTACCCGGAGTTTTAGTTGGGTTCGTAATTTTACCCGGACTTTTTAGTTGGGTTCGAATTTTTTACCCGGACTTTTAGTTGGGTTCATAATTTTACCCGGAGTTTTAGTTGGGTTCGTAATTTTACCCGGACTTTTTAGTTGGGTTCGTATTTTTTACCCGGAGTTTTAGTTGGGTTCGTAATTTTACCCGGAGTTTTAGTTGGGTTCGTAATTTTACCCGGAGTTTTACTTGGGTTCGTAATTTTACCCGGACTTTTTAGTTGGGTTCGAATTTTTTACCCGGACTTTTAGTTGGGTTCATAATTTTACCCGGAGTTTTAGTTGGGTTCGTAATTTTAACCGGACTTTTTAGTTGGGTTCGTATTTTTTACCCGGACTTTTAGTTGGGTTCGTAATTTTACCCGGAGTTTAGTTGGGTTCGTATTTTGTACCCGGACTTTTAGTTGGGTTCGTAATTTTACCCGGAGTTTTAGTTGGGTTCGTAATTTTACACGGAGTTTTAGTTGGGTTCGTAATTTTACCCGTAGTCTTGAGTTACCCGTACTTTTTAGTTGGGTTCGTATTTTTACCCGGACTTTTAGTTGGGTTCGTAATTTTACCCGGAGTTTTAGTTGGGTTCGTAATTTTACCCGGAGTTTTAGTTGGGTTCGTAATTTTACCCGGAGTTTTACTTGGGTTCGTAATTTTACCCGGAGTTTTACTTGGGTTCGTAATTTTACCCGGAGTTTTAGTTGGGTTCGTAATTTTACCCGGAGTTCTAGTTGGGTTCGTAATTTTACCCGGACTTTTTAGTTGGGTTCGTATTTTTTACCCGGACTTTTAGTTGGGTTCGTAATTTTACCCGGAGTTTTAGTTGGGTTCGTAATTTTACCCGGAGTTTTACTTGGGTTCGTAATTTTACCCGGAGTTTTAGTTGGGTTCGTAATTTTACCCGGAGTTTTAGTTGGGTTCGTAATTTTACCCGGACTTTTTAGTTGGGTTCGTATTTTTTACCCGGACTTTTAGTTGGGTTCGTAATTTTACCCGGAGTTTTAGTTGGGTTCGTAATTTTACCCGGAGTTTTAGTTGAGTTCGTAATTTTACCCGGAGTTTTAGTTGGGTTCGTAATTTTACCCGGACCTTTTAGTTGGGTTCGTAATTTTACCCGGACTTTTTAGTTGGGTTCGTAATTTTACCCGGAGTTTTAGTTAGGTTCGTAATTTTACCCGGACTTTTTAGTTGGGTTCGAATTTTTTACCCGGACTTTTAGTTGGGTTCATAATTTTACCCGGAGTTTTAGTTGGGTTCGTAATTTTACCCGGACTTTTTAGTTGGGTTCGTATTTTTTACCCGGACTTTTAGTTGGGTTCGTAATTTTACCCGGAGTTTTAGTTGGGTTCGTATTTTGTACCCGGACTTTTAGTTGGGTTCGTAATTTTACCCGGAGTTTTAGTTGGGTTCGTAATTTTACACGGAGTTTTAGTTGGGTTCGTAATTTTACCCGGAGTCTTGAGTTACCCGTACTTTTTAGTTGGGTTCGTATTTTTACCCGGACTTTTAGTTGGGTTCGTAATTTTACCCGGAGTTTTAGTTGGGTTCGTAATTTTACCCGGAGTTTTAGTTGGGTTCGTAATTTTACCCGGAGTTTTACTTGGGTTCGTAATTTTACCCGGAGTTTTACTTGGGTTCGTAATTTTACCCGGAGTTTTAGTTGGGTTCGTAATTTTACCCGGAGTTCTAGTTGGGTTCGTAATTTTACCCGGACTTTTTAGTTGGGTTCGTATTTTTTACCCGGACTTTTAGTTGGGTTCGTAATTTTACCCGGAGTTTTAGTTGGGTTCGTAATTTTACCCGGAGTTTTAGTTGAGTTCGTAATTTTACCCGGAGTTTTAGTTGGGTTCGTACTTTTACCCGGACTTTTTAGTTGGGTTCGTATTTTTTACCCGGACTTTTAGTTGGGTTCGTAATTTTACCCGGAGTTTTAGTTGGGTTCGTAATTTTACCCGGAGTTTTAGTTGAGTTCGTAATTTTACCCGGAGTTTTAGTTGGGTTCGTAATTTTACCCGGACTTTTTATTTGGGTTCGGAATTTTACCCGGACTTTTTAGTTGGGTTCGTAATTTTACCCGGAGTTTTAGTTGGGTTCGTAATTTTACCCGGAGTTTTACTTGGGTTCGTAATTTTACCCGGACTTTTTAGTTGGGTTCGTATTTTTTACCCGGACTTTTAGTTGGGTTCGTAATTTTACCCGGACTTTTTAGTTGGGTTCGCACTTTTTACCCGGACTTTTAGTTGGGTTCGTAATTTTACCCGGAGTTTTAGTTGGGTTCGTAATTTTACCCGGAGTTTCACTTGGGTTCGTAATTTTACCCGGACTTTTTAGTTGGGTTCGTATTTTTTACCCGGACTTTTAGTTGGGTTCGTAATTTTACCCGGACTTTTTAGTTGGGTTCGTATTTTTTACCCGGACTTTTAGTTGGGTTCGTAATTTTACCCGGAGTTTTAGTTGGGTTCGTAATTTTACCCGGAGTTTTACTTGGGTTCGTAATTTTACCCGGACTTTTTAGTTGGGTTCGTATTTTTTACCCGGAGTTTTAGTTGGGTTCGTAATTTTACCCGGACTTTTTAGTTGGGTTCGTATTTTTTACCCGGACTTTTTAGTTGGGTTCGTATCTTTTACCCGGACTTTTAGTTGGGTTCGTAATTTTACCCGGAGCTTTAGTTGGGTTCGTAATTTTACCCGGAGTTTTAGTTGGGTTCGTAATTTTACCCGGAGTTTTAGTTGGGTTCGTAATTTTACCCGGAGTTTTAGTTGGGTTCGTAATTTTACCCGGAGTTTTAGTTGGGTTCGTAATTTTACCCGGACTTTTTAGTTGGGTTCCTATTTTTTACCCGGACTTTTAGTTGGGTTCGTAATTTTAACCGGAGTTTTAGTTGGGTTCGTAATTTTACCCGGAGTTTTAGTTGAGTTCGTAATTTCACACGAAGTTTTAGTTGGGTTCGTAATTTTACCCGGACTTTTTAGTTGGGTTCGAATTTTTTACCCGGACTTTTAGTTGGGTTCATAATTTTACCCGGAGTTTTAGTTGGGTTCGTAATTTTACCCGGACTTTTTAGTTGGGTTTGTATTTTTTACCCGGACTTTTAGTTGGGTTCGTAATTTTACCCGGAGTTTTAGTTGGGTTCGTATTTTGTACCCGGACTTTTAGTTGGGTTCGTAATTTTACCCGGAGTTTTAGTTGGGTTCGTAATTTTACACGGAGTTTTAGTTGGGTTCGTAATTTTACCCGGAGTCTTGAGTTACCCGTACTTTTTAGTTGGGTTCGTATTTTTACCCGGACTTTTAGTTGGGTTCGTAATTTTACCCGGAGTTTTAGTTGGGTTCGTAATTTTACCCGGAGTTTTAGTTGGGTTCGTAAGTTTACCCGGAGTTTTACTTGGGTTCGTAATTTTACCCGGAGTTTTACTTGGGTTCGTAATTTTACCCGGAGTTTTAGTTGGGTTCGTAATTTTACCCGGACTTTTTAGTTGGGTTCGAATTTTTTACCCGGACTTTTAGTTGGGTTCATAATTTTACCCGGAGTTTTAGTTGGGTTCGTAATTTTACCCGGACTTTTTAGTTGGGTTCGTATTTTTTACCCGGACTTTTAGTTGGGTTCGTAATTTTACCCGGAGTTTTAGTTGGGTTCGTATTTTGTACCCGGACTTTTAGTTGGGTTCGTAATTTTACCCGGAGTTTTAGTTGGGTTCGTAATTTTACCCGGAGTTTTAGTTGAGTTCGTAATTTTACCCGGAGTTTTAGTTGGGTTCGTAATTTTACCCGGACCTTTTAGTTGGGTTCGTAATTTTACCCGGACTTTTTAGTTGGGTTCGTAATTTTACCCGGAGTTTTAGTTGGGTTCGTAATTTTACCCGGACTTTTTAGTTGGGTTCGATTTTTTTACCCGGACTTTTAGTTGGGTTCATAATTTTAACCGGAGTTTTAGTTGGGTTCGTAATTTTACCCGGACTTTTTAGTTGGGTTCGTATTTTTTACCCGGACTTTTAGTTGGGTTCGTAATTTTACCCGGAGTTTTAGTTGGGTTCGTATTTTGTACCCGGACTTTTAGTTGGGTTCGTAATTTTACCCGGAGTTTTAGTTGGGTTCGTAATTTTACACGGAGTTTTAGTTGGGTTCGTAATTTTACCCGGAGTCTTGAGTTACCCGTACTTTTTAGTTGGGTTCGTATTTTTACCCGGACTTTTAGTTGGGTTCGTAATTTTACCCGGAGTTTTAGTTGGGTTCGTAATTTTACCCGGAGTTTTAGTTGGGTTCGTAATTTTACCCGGAGTTTTACTTGGGTTCGTAATTTTACCCGGAGTTTTACTTGGGTTCGTAATTTTACCCGGAGTTTTAGTTGGGTTCGTAATTTTACCCGGAGTTCTAGTTGGGTTCGTAATTTTACCCGGACTTTTTAGTTGGGTTCGTATTTTTTACCCGGACTTTTAGTTGGGTTCGTAATTTTACCCGGAGTTTTAGTTGGGTTCGTAATTTTACCCGGAGTTTTAGTTGAGTTCGTAATTTTACCCGGAGTTTTAGTTGGGTTCGTACTTTTACCCGGACTTTTTAGTTGGGTTCGTAATTTTACCCGGACTTTTTAGTTGGGTTCGTATTTTTTACCCGGAGTTTTAGTTGGGTTCGTAATTTTACCCCGAGTTTTAGTTGGGTTCGTAATTTTACCCGGAGTTTTAGTTGGGTTCGTAATTTTACCCGGAGTTTTAGTTGGGTTCGTAATTCTACCCGGACTTTTTAGTTGGGTTCGTATTTTTTACCCGGACTTTTAGTTGGGTTCGTAATTTTACCCGGAGTTTTAGTTGGGTTCGTAATTTTACCCGGAGTTTTAGTTGAGTTCGTAATTTTACCCGGAGTTTTAGTTGGGTTCGTAATTTTACCCGGACTTTTTATTTGGGTTCGTAATTTTACCCGGACTTTTTAGTTGGGTTCGTAATTTTACCCGGAGTTTTAGTTGGGTTCGTAATTTTACCCGGAGTTTTACTTGGGTTCGTAATTTTACCCGGACTTTTTAGTTGGGTTCGTATTTTTTACCCGGACTTTTAGTTGGGTTCGTAATTTTACCCGGACTTTTTAGTTGGGTTCGCATTTTTTACCCGGACTTTTAGTTGGGTTCGTAATTTTACCCGGAGTTTTAGTTGGGTTCGTAATTTTACCCGGAGTTTCACTTGGGTTCGTAATTTTACCCGGACTTTTTAGTTGGGTTCGTATTTTTTACCCGGACTTTTAGTTGGGTTCGTAATTTTACCCGGACTTTTTAGTTGGGTTCGTATTTTTTCCCGGACTTTTAGTTGGGTTCGTAATTTTACCCGGAGTTTTAGTTGGGTTCGTAATTTTACCCGGAGTTTTACTTGGGCTCGTAATTTTACCCGGACTTTTTAGTTGGGTTCGTATTTTTTACCCGGAGTTTTAGTTGGGTTCGTAATTTTACCCGGACTTTTTAGTTGGGTTCGTATTTTTTACCCGGACTTTTTAGTTGGGTTCGTATCTTTTACCCGGACTTTTAGTTGGGTTCGTAATTTTACCCGGTGTTCTAGTTGGGTTCGTAATTTTACCCGGAGTTTTAGTTGGGTTCGTAATTTTACCCGGAGTTTTAGTTGGGTTCGTAATTTTACCCGGAGTTTTAGTTGGGTTCGTAATTTTACCCGGAGTTTTAGTTGGGTTCGTAATTTTACCCGGACTTTTTAGTTGGGTTCCTATTTTTTACCCGGACTTTTAGTTGGGTTCGTAATTTTAACCGGAGTTTTAGTTGGGTTCGTAATTTTACCCGGAGTTTTAGTTGAGTTCGTAATTTCACCCGGAGTTTTAGTTGGGTTCGTAATTTTACCCGGACTTTTTAGTTGGGTTCCTATTTTTTACCCTGACTTTTAGTTGGGTTCGTAATTTTAACCGGAGTTTTAGTTGGGTTCGTAATATTACCCGGAGTTTTACTTGGGTTCGTAATTTTACCCGGACTTTTTAGTTGGGTTCGTATTTTTTACCCGGAGTTTTAGTTGGGTTCGTAATTTTACCCGGACGTTTTAGTTGGGTTCGTATTTTTTACCCGGACCTTTAGTTGGGTTCGTAATTTTACCAGGAGTTTTAGTTGGGTTCGTATTTTTTACCCGGAGTTTTAATTGGGTTCGTATCTTTTACCCGGAGTTTTAGTTGGGTTCGTATTTTTACCCGGAGTTTTAGTTGTGTTGGTAATTTTACCCGGAGTTTTTGTTGGGTTCATACTTTTTACCGGACTTTTTAGTTGGGTTCGTATTTTTACCCGGAGTTTTAGTTGGGTTCGTATTTTTTACCCGGAGTTTTAGTTGGGTTAGTAATTTTAGCCGGACTTTTTATTTGGGTTCGTAATTTTACCCGGGCTTTTTAGTTGGGTTTGTAATTTTACCCGGAGTTTTAGTTGGGTTCGTAATTTTACCCGGAGTTTTACTTGGGTTCGTAATTTTACCCGGACTTTTTAGTTGGGTTCGTATTTTTTACCCGGACTTTTAGTTGGGTTCGTAATTTTACCCGGAGTTTTAGTTGGGTGCGTAATTTTACCCGGAGTTTTAGTTGGGTTCGTAATTTTACCCGGAGTTTTACTTGGGTTCGTAATTTTACCCGGAGTTTTACTTGGGTTCGTAATTTTACCCGGAGTTTTAGTTGGGTTCGTAATTTTACCCGGAGTTTTAGTTGGGTTCGTAATTTTACCCGGACTTTTTAGTTGGGTTCGTATTTTTTACCCGGACTTTTAGTTGGGTTCGTAATTTTACCCGGAGTTTTAGTTGGGTTCGTAATTTTACCCGGAGTTTTAGTTGAGTTCGTAATTTTACCCGGAGTTTTAGTTGGGTTCGTAATTTTACCCGGACCTTTTAGTTGGGTTCGTAATTTTACCCGGACTTTTTAGTTGGGTTCGTAATTTTACCCGGAGTTTTAGTTGGGTCCGTAATTTTACCCGGACTTTTTAGTTGGGTTCGAATTTTTTACCCGGACTTTTAGTTGGGTTCATAATTTTACCCGGAGTTTTAGTTGGGTTCGTAATTTTACCCGGACTTTTTAGTTGGGTTCGTATTTTTTACCCGGACTTTTAGTTGGGTTCGTAATTTTACCCGGAGTTTTAGTTGGGTTCGTATTTTGTACCCGGACTTTTAGTTGGGTTCGTAATTTTACCCGGAGTTTTAGTTGGGTTCGTAATTTTACACGGAGTTTTAGTTGGGTTCGTAATTTTACCCGGAGTCTTGAGTTACCCGTACTTTTTAGTTGGGTTCGTATTTTTACCCGGACTTTTAGTTGGGTTCGTAATTTTACCCGGAGTTTTAGTTGGGTTCGTAATTTTACCCGGAGTTTTAGTTGGGTTCGTAATTTTACCCGGAGTTTTACTTGGGTTCGTAATTTTACCCGGAGTTTTACTTGGGTTCGTAATTTTACCCGGAGTTTTAGTTGGGTTCGTAATTTTACCCGGAGTTCTAGTTGGGTTCGTAATTTTACCCGGACTTTTTAGTTGGGTTCGTATTTTTTACCCGGACTTTTAGTTGGGTTCGTAATTTTACCCGGAGTTTTAGTTGGGTTCGTAATTTTACCCGGAGTTTTACTTGGGTTCGTAATTTTACCCGGAGTTTTAGTTGGGTTCGTAATTTTACCCGGAGTTTTAGTTGGGTTCGTAATTTTACCCGGACTTTTTAGTTGGGTTCGTATTTTTTACCCGGACCTTTTAGTTGGGTTCGTAATTTTACCCGGACTTTTAGTTGGGTTCGTAATTTTACCCGGAGTTTTAGTTGGGTTCGTAATTTTACCCGGACTTTTTAGTTGGGTTCGAATTTTTTACCCGGACTTTTAGTTGGGTTCATAATTTTACCCGGAGTTTTAGTTGGGTTCGTAATTTTACCCGGACTTTTTAGTTGGGTTCGTATTTTTTACCCGGACTTTTAGTTGGGTTCGTAATTTTACCCGGAGTTTTAGTTGGGTTCGTATTTTGTACCCGGACTTTTAGTTGGGTTCGTAATTTTACCCGGAGTTTTAGTTGGGTTCGTAATTTTACACGGAGTTTTAGTTGGGTTCGTAATTTTACCCGGAGTCTTGAGTTACCCGTACTTTTTAGTTGGGTTCGTATTTTTACCCGGACTTTTAGTTGGGTTCGTAATTTTACCCGGAGTTTTAGTTGGGTTCGTAATTTTACCCGGAGTTTTAGTTGGGTTCGTAATTTTACCCGGAGTTTTACTTGGGTTCGTAATTTTACCCGGAGTTTTACTTGGGTTCGTAATTTTACCCGGAGTTTTAGTTGGGTTCGTAATTTTACCTGGAGTTCTAGTTGGGTTCGTAATTTTACCCGGACTTTTTAGTTGGGTTCGTATTTTTTACCCGGACTTTTAGTTGGGTTCGTAATTTTACCCGGAGTTTTAGTTGGGTTCGTAATTTTACCCGGAGTTTTAGTTGAGTTCGTAATTTTACCCGGAGTTTTAGTTGGGTTCGTACTTTTACCCGGACTTTTTAGTTGGGTTCGTAATTTTACCCGGACTTTTTAGTTGGGTTCGTATTTTTTACCCGGAGTTTTAGTTGGGTTCGTAATTTTACCCCGAGTTTTAGTTGGGTTCGTAATTTTACCCGGAGTTTTAGTTGGGTTCGTAATTTTACCCGGAGTTTTAGTTGGGTTCGTAATTCTACCCGGACTTTTTAGTTGGGTTCGTATTTTTTACCCGGACTTTTAGTTGGGTTCGTAATTTTACCCGGAGTTTTAGTTGGGTTCGTAATTTTACCCGGGGTTTTAGTTGAGTTCGTAATTTTACCCGGAGTTTTAGTTGGGTTCGTAATTTTACCCGGACTTTTTATTTGGGTTTGTAATTTTACCCGGACTTTTTAGTTGGGTTCGTAATTTTACCCGGAGTTTTAGTTGGGTTCGTAATTTTACCCGGAGTTTTACTTGGGTTCGTAATTTTACCAGGACTTTTTAGTTGGGTTCGTATTTTTTACCCGGACTTTTAGTTGGGTTCGTAATTTTACCCGGACTTTTTAGTTGGGTTCGCATTTTTTACCCGGACTTTTAGTTGGGTTCGTAATTTTACCCGGAGTTTTAGTTGGGTTCGTAATTTTACCCGGAGTTTCACTTGGGTTCGTAATTTTACCCGGACTTCTTAGTTGGGTTCGTATTTTTTACCCGGACTTTTAGTTGGGTTCGTAATTTTACCCGGACTTTTTAGTTGGGTTCGTATTTTTTACCCGGACTTTTAGTTGGGTTCGTAATTTTACCCGGAGTTTTAGTTGGGTTCGTAATTTTACCCGGAGTTTTACTTGGGTTCGTAATTTTACCCGGACTTTTTAGTTGGGTTCGTATTTTTTACCCGGAGTTTTAGTTGGGTTCGTAATTTTATCCGGACTTTTTAGTTGGGTTCGTATTTTTTACCCGGACTTTTTAGTTGGGTTCGTATCTTTTACCCGGACTTTTAGTTGGGTTCGTAATTTTACCCGGAGTTTTAGTTGGGTTCGTAATTTTACCCGGAGTTTTAGTTGGGTTCGTAATTTTACCCGGAGTTTTAGTTGGGTTCGTAATTTTACCCGGAGTTTTAGTTGGGTTCGTAATTTTACCCGGAGTTTTAGTTGGGTTCGTAATTTTACCCGGACTTTTTAGTTGGGTTCCTATTTTTTACCCGGACTTTTAGTTGGGTTCGTAATTTTAACCGGAGTTTTAGTTGGGTTCGTAATTTTACCCGGAGTTTTAGTTGAGTTCGTAATTTCACCCGGAGTTTTAGTTGGGTTCGTAATTTTACCCGGACTTTTTATTTGGGATCGTAATTTTACCCGGACTTTTTAGTTGGGTTCGTAATTTTACCCGGAGTTTTAGTTGGGTTCGTAATTTTACCCGGAGTTTTACTTGGGTTCGTAATTTTACCCGGACTTTTTAGTTGGGTTCGTATTTTTTACCCGGACTTTTAGTTGGGTTCGTAATTTTACCCGGAGTTTTACTTGGGTTCGTAATTTTACCCGGACTTTTTAATTGGGGTCGTATTTTTTACCCGGACCTTTAGTTGGGTTCGTAATTTTACCCGGACTTTTTAGTTGGGTTCGTATTTTTTACCCGGACTTTTAGTTGGGTTCGTAATTTTACCCGGAGTTTTAGTTGGGTTCGTAATTTTACCCGGAGTTTCACTTGGATTCGTAATTTTACCCGGACTTTTTAGTTGGGTTCGTATTTTTTACCCGGACTTTTACTTGGGTTCGTAATTTTACCCGGACTTTTTAGTTGGGTTCGTATTTTTTACCCGGACTTTTAGTAGGGTTCGTAATTTTACCCGGAGTTTTAGTTGGGTTCGTAATATTACCCGGAGTTTTACTTGGGTTCGTAATTTTACCCGGACTTTTTAGTTGGGTTCGTATTTTTTACCCGGAGTTTTAGTTGGGTTCGTAATTTTACCCGGACGTTTTAGTTGGGTTCGTATTTTTTACCCGGACTTTTAGTTGGGTTCGTAATTTTACCCGGAGTTTTAGTTGGGTTCGTATTTTTGCCCGGAGTTTTAATTGGGTTCGTATCTTTTACCCGGAGTTTTAGATGGGTTCGTATTTTTACCCGGAGTTTTAGTTGTGTTGGTAATTTTACCCGGAGTTTTTGTTGGGTTCGTAATTTTACCCGGAGTTTTAGTTGGGTTCGTAATTTTACCCGGAGTTTTACTTGGGTTCGTAATTTTACCCGGACTTTTAGTTGGGTTCGTAATTTTACCCGGAGTTTTAGTTGGGTTCGTAATTTTACCCGGAGTTTTAGTTGGGTTCGTAATTTTACCCGGAGTTTTAGTTGGGTTCGTAATTTTACCCGGAGATTTAGTTGGGTTCGTAATTCTACCCGGACTTTTTAGTTGGGTTCGTATTTTTTACCCGGACTTTTAGTTGGGTTCGTAATTTTACCCGGAGTTTTAGTTGGGTTCGTAATTTTACCCGGAGTTTTAGTTGAATTCGTAATTTTACCCGGAGTTTTAGTTGGGTTCGTAATTTTACCCGGACTTTTTATTTGGGTTCGTAATTTTACCCGGACTTTTTAGTTGGGTTCGTAATTTTACCCGGAGTTTTAGTTGGGTTCGTAATTTTACCCGGAGTTTTACTTGGGTTCGTATTTTTTACCCGGACTTTTTAGTTGGCTTCGTATTTTTTACCCGGAGTTTTAGTTGGGTTCGTAATTTTACCCGGACTTTTTAGTTGGGTTCGTATTTTTTACCCGGAGTTTTAGTTGGGTTCGTAATTTTACCCGGAGTTTTAGTTGGGTTCGTAATTTTACCCGGAGTTTTAGTTGGGTTCGTATTTTTTACCCGGACTTTTTAGTTGGGTTCGTATTTTTTGCCCGGAGTTTTAGTTGGGTTCGTATTTTTTTACCCGGACTTTTTAGTTGGGTTCGTATTTTTTACCCGGACTTTTAGTTGGGTTCGTAATTTTACCCGGAGTTTTAGTTGAGTTCGTAATTTTACCCGGAGTTTTACTTGGGTTCGTTATTTTACCCGGACTTTTTAGTTGGGTTCGTATTTTTTACCCGGAGTTTTAGTTGGGTTCGTAATTTTACCCGGACTTTTTAATTGGGGTCGTATTTTTTACCCGGACCTTTAGTTGGGTTCGTAATTTTACCCGGACTTTTTAGTTGGGTTCGTATTTTTTACCCGGACTTTTAGTTGGGTTCGTAATTTTACCCGGAGTTTTAGTTGGGTTCGTAATTTTACCCGGAGTTTCACTTGGATTCGTAATTTTACCCGGACTTTTTAGTTGGGTTCGTATTTTTTACACGGACTTTTAGTTGGGTTCGTAATTTTACCCGGACTTTTTAGTTGGGTTCGTATTTTTTACCCGGACTTTTAGTAGGGTTCGTAATTTTACCCGGAGTTTTAGTTGGGTTCGTAATATTACCCGGAGTTTTACTTGGGTTCGTAATTTTACCCGGACTTTTTAGTTGGGTTCGTATTTTTTACCCGGAGTTTTAGTTGGGTTCGTAATTTTACCCGGACGTTTTAGTTGGGTTCGTATTTTTTACCCGGACTTTTAGTTGGGTTCGTAATTTTACCCGGAGTTTTAGTTGGGTTCGTATTTTTGCCCGGAGTTTTAATTGGGTTCGTATCTTTTACCCGGAGTTTTAGATGGGTTCGTATTTTTACCCGGAGTTTTAGTTGTGTTGGTAATTTTACCCGGAGTTTTTGTTGGGTTCGTAATATTACCCGGACTTTTAGTTGGGTTCGTAATTTTACCCGGAGTTTTAGTTGGGTTCGTAATTTTACCCGGAGTTTTAGTTGGGTTCGTAATTTTACCCGGAGTTTTAGTTGGGTTCGTAATTTTACCCGGAGATTTAGTTGGGTTCGTAATTCTACCCGGACTTTTTAGTTGGGTTCGTATTTTTTACCCGGACTTTTAGTTGGGTTCGTAATTTTACCCGGAGTTTTAGTTGGGTTCGTAATTTTACCCGGAGTTTTAGTTGAATTCGTAATTTTACCCGGAGTTTTAGTTGGGTTCGTAATTTTACCCGGACTTTTTATTTGGGTTCGTAATTTTACCCGGACTTTTTAGTTGGGTTCGTAATTTTACCCGGAGTTTTAGTTGGGTTCGTAATTTTACCCGGAGTTTTACTTGGGTTCGTATTTTTTACCCGGACTTTTTAGTTGGGTTCGTATTTTTTACCCGGAGTTTTAGTTGGGTTCGTAATTTTACCCGGACTTTTTAGTTGGGTTCGTATTTTTTACCCGGAGTTTTAGTTGGGTTCGTAATTTTACCCGGAGTTTTAGTTGGGTTCGTAATTTTACCCGGAGTTTTAGTTGGGTTCGTATTTTTTACCCGGACTTTTTAGTTGGGTACGTATTTTTTGCCCGGAGTTTTAGTTGGGTTCGTATTTTTTTACCCGGACTTTTTAGTTGGGTTCGTATTTTTTACCCGGACTTTTAGTTGGGTTCGTAATTTTACCCGGAGTTTTAGTTGAGTTCGTAATTTTACCCGGAGTTTTACTTGGGTTCGTAATTTTACCCGGACTTTTTAGTTGGGTTCGTATTTTTTACCCGGAGTTTTAGTTGGGTTCGTAATTTTACCCGGACTTTTTAGTTGGGTTCGTATTTTTTACCCGGACTTTTTAGTTGGGTTCGTATTTTTTACCCGGACTTTTAGTTGGGTTCGTAATTTTACCCGGAGTTTTAGTCGGGTTCGTAATTTTACCCGGAGTTTTAGTTGGGTTCGTAATTTTACCCGGAGTTTTAGTTGGGTTCGTAATTTTACCCGGAGTTTTAGTTGGGTTTGTAATTTTACCCGGACTTTTTAGTTGGGTTCGTATTTTTTAACAGGACTTTTAGTTGGGTTCGTAATTTTAACCGGAGTTTTAGTTGGGTTCGTAATTTTACCCGGAGTTTTAGTTGAGTTCGTAATTTCACCCGGAGTTTTAGTTGGGTTCGTAATTTTACCCGGACTTTTTATTTGGGTTCGTAATTTTACCAGGACTTTTTAGTTGGGTTCGTAATTTTACCCGGAGTTTTAGTTGGGTTCGTAATTTTAGCCGGAGTTTTACTTGGGTTCGTAATTTTACCCGGACTTTTTAGTTGGGTTCGTATTTTTTACCCGGAGTTTTAGTTGGGTTCGTAATTTTACCCGGACTTTTTAGTTGGGTTCGTATTTTTTACCCGGACTTTTTAGTTGGGTTCGTATTTTTTACCCGGACTTTTAGTTGGGTTCGTAATTTTACCCGGAGTTTTAGTCGGGTTCGTAATTTTACCCGGAGTTTTAGTTGGGTTCGTAATTTTACCCGGAGTTTTAGTTGGGTTCGTAATTTTACCCGGAGTTTTAGTTGGGTTCGTAATTTTACCCGGACTTTTTAGTTGGGTTCGTATTTTTTACCCGGAGTTTTAGTTGGGTTCGTAATTTTACCCGGAGTTTTAGTTGGGTTCGTAATTTTACCCGGAGTTTTAGTTGGGTTCGTATTTTTTACCCGGACTTTTTAGTTGGGTTCGTATTTTTTGCCCGGAGTTTTAGTTGGATTCGTATTTTTTTACCCGGACTTTTTAGTTGGGTTCGTATTTTTTACCCGGACTTTTAGTTGGGTTCGTAATTTTACCCGGAGTTTTAGTTGAGTTCGTAATTTTACCCGGAGTTTTACTTGGGTTCGTAATTTTACCCGGACTTTTTAGTTGGGTTCGTATTTTTTACCCGGAGTTTTAGTTGGGTTCGTAATTTTACCCGGACTTTTTAGTTGGGTTCGTATTTTTTACCCGGACTTTTTAGTTGGGTTCGTATTTTTTACCCGGACTTTTAGTTGGGTTCGTAATTTTACCCGGAGTTTTAGTCGGGTTCGTAATTTTACCCGGAGTTTTAGTTGGGTTCGTAATTTTACCCGGAGTTTTAGTTGGGTTCGTAATTTTACCCGGAGTTTTAGTTGGGTTCGTAATTTTACCCGGACTTTTTAGTTGGGTTCGTATTTTTTACCAGGACTTTTAGTTGGGTTCGTAATTTTAACCGGAGTTTTAGTTGGGTTCGTAATTTTACCCGGAGTTTTAGTTGAGTTCGTAATTTCACCCGGAGTTTTAGTTGGGTTCGTAATTTTACCCGGACTTTTTATTTGGGTTCGTAATTTTACCAGGACTTTTTAGTTGGGTTCGTAATTTTACCCGGAGTTTTAGTTGGGTTCGTAATTTTAGCCGGAGTTTTACTTGGGTTCGTAATTTTACCCGGACTTTTTAGTTGGGTTCGTATTTTTTACCCGGAGTTTTAGTTGGGTTCGTAATTTTACCCGGACTTTTTAGTTGGGTTCGTATTTTTTACCCGGACGTTTTAGTTGGGTTCGTATTTTTTACCCGGACTTTTAGTTGGGTTCGTAATTTTACCCGGAGTTTTAGTCGGGTTCGTAATTTTACCCGGAGTTTTAGTTGGGTTCGTAATTTTACCCGGAGTTTTAGTTGGGTTCGTAATTTTACCCGGAGTTTTAGTTGGGTTCGTAATTTTACCCGGAGTTTTAGTTGGGTTCGTAATTTTACCCGGACTTTTTAGTTGGGTTCGTATTTTTTACCCGGACTTTTAGTTGGGTTCGTAATTTTAACCGGAGTTTTAGTTGGGTTTGTAATTTTACCCGGAGTTTTAGTTGAGTTCGTAATTTCACCCGGAGTTTTAGTTGGGTTCGTAATTTTACCCGGACTTTTTATTTGGGTTCGTAACTTTACCAGGACTTTTTAGTTGGGTTCGTAATTTTACCCGGAGTTTTAGTTGGGTTCGTAATTTTAGCCGGAGTTTTACTTGGGTTCGTAATTTTACCCGGACTTTTTAGTTGGGTTCGTATTTTTTACCCGGACTTTTAGTTGGGTTCGTAATTTTACCCGGACTTTTTAGTTGGGTTCGTATTTTTTACCCGGACTTTTAGTTGGGTTCGTAATTTTACCCGGAGTTTTAGTTGGGTTCGTAATTTTACCCGGAGTTTCACTTGGGTTCGTAATTTTACCCGGACTTTTTAGTTGGGTTCGTATTTTTTACCCGGACTTTTAGTTGGGTTCGTAATTTTACCCGGACATTTTAGTTGGGTTCGTATTTTTTACCCGGACTTTTAGTTGGGTTCGTAATTTTACCCGGAGTTTTAGTTGGGTTCGTAATATTACCCGGAGTTTTACTTGGGTTCGTAATTTTACCCGGACTTTTTATTTGGGTTCGTAATTTTACCAGGACTTTTTAGTTGGGTTCGTAATTTTACCCGGAGTTTTAGTTGGGTTCGTAATTTTAGCCGGAGTTTTACTTGGGTTCGTAATTTTACCCGGACTTTTTAGTTGGGTTCGTATTTTTTACCCGGAGTTTTAGTTGGGTTCGTAATTTTACCCGGACTTTTTAGTTGGGTTCGTATTTTTTACCCGGACGTTTTAGTTGGGTTCGTATTTTTTACCCGGACTTTTAGTTGGGTT
The DNA here is from genome assembly GCA_964023965.1 of Melinopterus prodromus. Taxonomy (NCBI): domain Eukaryota; kingdom Metazoa; phylum Arthropoda; class Insecta; order Coleoptera; family Scarabaeidae; genus Melinopterus; species Melinopterus prodromus. Next base: position 22,650 of record CAXIES010000214.1, read on the forward strand.
CGTAATTTTACCCGGAGTTTTAGTCGGGTTCGTAATTTTACCCGGAGTTTTAGTTGGGTTCGTAATTTTACCCGGAGTTTTAGTTGGGTTCGTAATTTTACCCGGAGTTTTAGTTGGGTTCGTAATTTTACCCGGAGTTTTAGTTGGGTTCGTAATTTTACCCGGACTTTTTAGTTGGGTTCGTATTTTTTACCCGGACTTTTAGTTGGGTTCGTAATTTTAACCGGAGTTTTAGTTGGGTTCGTAATTTTACCCGGAGTTTTAGTTGAGTTCGTAATTTCACCCGGAGTTTTAGTTGGGTTCGTAATTTTACCCGGACTTTTTATTTGGGTTCGTAACTTTACCAGGACTTTTTAGTTGGGTTCGTAATTTTACCCGGAGTTTTAGTTGGGTTCGTAATTTTAGCCGGAGTTTTACTTGGGTTCGTAATTTTACCCGGACTTTTTAGTTGGGTTCGTATTTTTTACCCGGACTTTTAGTTGGGTTCGTAATTTTACCCGGACTTTTTAGTTGGGTTCGTATTTTTTACCCGGACTTTTAGTTGGGTTCGTAATTTTACCCGGAGTTTTAGTTGGGTTCGTAATTTTACCCGGAGTTTCACTTGGGTTCGTAATTTTACCCGGACTTTTTAGTTGGGTTCGTATTTTTTACCCGGACTTTTAGTTGGGTTCGTAATTTTACCCGGACATTTTAGTTGGGTTCGTATTTTTTACCCGGACTTTTAGTTGGGTTCGTAATTTTACCCGGAGTTTTAGTTGGGTTCGTAATATTACCCGGAGTTTTACTTGGGTTCGTAATTTTACCCGGACTTTTTAGTTGGGTTCGTATTTTTTACCCGGAGTTTTAGTTGGGTTCGTAATTTTACCCGGACTTTTTAGTTGGGTTCGTATTTTTTACCCGGACTTTTAGTTGGGTTCGTAATTTTACCCGGAGTTTTAGTTGGGTTCGTATTTTTTACCCGGAGTTTTAATTGGGTTCGTATCTTTTACCCGGAGTTTTAGTTGGGTTCGTATTTTTACCCGGAGTTTTAGTTGTGTTGGTAATTTTACCCGGAGTTTTTGTTGGGTTCATATTTTTTACCGGACTTTTTAGTTGGGTTCGTATTTTTTGCCCGGAGTTTGAGTTGGGTTCGTATTTTTTTACCCGGACTTTTTAGTTGGGTTCGTATTTTTTACCCGGACTTTTAGTTGGGTTCGTAATTTTACCCGGAGTTTTAGTTGAGTTCGTAATTTTACCCGGAGTTTTACTTGGGTTCGTAATTTTACCCGGACTTTTTAGTTGGGTTCGTATTTTTTACCCGGAGTTTTAGTTGGGTTCGTAATTTTACCCGGACTTTTTAGTTGGGTTCGTATTTTTTACCCGGACTTTTTAGTTGGGTTCGTATTTTTTACCCGGACTTTTAGTTGGGTTCGTAATTTTACCCGGAGTTTTAGTCGGGTTCGTAATTTTACCCGGAGTTTTAGTTGGGTTCGTAATTTTACCCGGAGTTTTAGTTGGGTTCGTAATTTTACCCGGAGTTTTAGTTGGGTTCGTAATTTTACCCGGAGTTTTAGTTGGGTTCGTAATTTTACCCGGACTTTTTAGTTGGGTTCGTATTTTTTACCCGGACTTTTAGTTGGGTTCGTAATTTTAACCGGAGTTTTAGTTGGGTTCGTAATTTTACCCGGAGTTTTAGTTGAGTTCGTAATTTCACCCGGAGTTTTAGTTGGGTTCGTAATTTTACCCGGACTTTTTATTTGGGTTCGTAATTTTACCAGGACTTTTTAGTTGGGTTCGTAATTTTACCCGGAGTTTTAGTTGGGTTCGTAATTTTAGCCGGAGTTTTACTTGGGTTCGTAATTTTACCCGGACTTTTTAGTTGGGTTCGTATTTTTTACCCGGAGTTTTAGTTGGGTTCGTAATTTTACCCGGACTTTTTAGTTGGGTTCGTATTTTTTACCCGGACTTTTTAGTTGGGTTCGTATTTTGTACCCGGACTTTTAGTTGGGTTCGTAATTTTACCCGGAGTTTTAGTCGGGTTCGTAATTTTACCCGGAGTTTTAGTTGGGTTCGTAATTTTACCCGGAGTTTTAGTTGGGTTCGTAATTTTACCTGGAGTTTTAGTTGGGTTCGTAATTTTACCCGGAGTTTTAGTTGGGTTCGTAATTTTACCCGGACTTTTTAGTTGGGTTCGTATTTTTTACCCGGACTTTTAGTTGGGTTCGTAATTTTAACCGGAGTTTTAGTTGGGTTCGTAATTTTACCCGGAGTTTTAGTTGAGTTCGTAATTTCACCCGGAGTTTTAGTTGGGTTCGTAATTTTACCCGGACTTTTTATTTGGGTTCGTAATTTTACCAGGACTTTTTAGTTTTGTTCGTAATTTTACCCGGAGTTTTAGTTGGGTTCGTAATTTTAGCCGGAGTTTTACTTGGGTTCGTAATTTTACCCGGACTTTTTAGTTGGGTTCGTATTTTTTACCCGGACTTTTAGTTGGGTTCGTAATTTTACCCGGACTTTTTAGTTGGGTTCGTATTTTTTACCCGGACTTTTAGTTGGGTTCGTAATTTTACCCGGAGTTTTAGTTGGGTTCGTAATTTTACCCGGACTTTCACTTGGGTTCGTAATTTTACCCGGACTTTTTAGTTGGGTTCGTTTTTTTTACCCGGACTTTTAGTTGGGTTCGTAATTTTACCCGGACATTTTAGTTGGGTTCGTATTTTTTACCCGGACTTTTAGTTGGGTTCGTAATTTTACCCGGAGTTTTAGTTGGGTTCGTAATATTACCCGGAGTTTTACTTGGGTTCGTAATTTTACCCGGACTTTTTAGTTGGGTTCGTATTTTTTACCCGGAGTTTTAGTTGGGTTCCTAATTTTACCCGGACGTTTTAGTTGGGTTCGTATTTTTTACCCGGACTTTTAGTTGGGTTCGTAATTTTACCCGGAGTTTTAGTTGGGTTCGTATTTTTTACCCGGAGTTTTAATTGGGTTCGTATCTTTTACCCGGAGATTTAGTTGGGTTCGTATTTTTACCCGGAGTTTTAGTTGTGTTGGTAATTTTACCCGGAGTTTTTGTTGGGTTCATATTTTTTACCGGACTTTTTAGTTGGGTTCGTATTTTTTACCCGGAGTTTTAGTTGGGTTCGTATTTTTTACCCGGAGTTTTAGTTGGGTTCGTATTTTTACCCGGAGTTTTAGTTGGGTTCGTATTTTTACCCGGAGTTTTAGTTGGGTTCGTATTTTTTACCCGGACTTTTTAGTTGGGTTAGTATTTTTGCCCGGAGTTTTAGTTGTGTTCGTATTTTTTACCCGGAGTTTTAGTTCGGTTCGTATTTTTTACCCGGAGTTTTAGTTGGGTTCGTAATTTTACCCGGAGTTTTAGTTGGGTTCGTAATTTTACCCGGACTTTTTAGTTGGGTTCGTATTTTTTACCCGGAGTTTTAGTTGGGTTCGTAGTTTTACCCGGAGTTTTAGTTGGGTTCGTAATTTTACCCGGAGTTTTAGTTGGGTTCGTATTTTTTACCCGGACTTTTTAGTTGGGTTCGTATTTTTTGCCCGGAGTTTTAGTTGGATTCGTATTTTTTTACATGGACTTTTTAGTTGGGTTCGTATTTTTTACCCGGACTTTTAGTTGGGTTCGTAATTTTACCCGGAGTTTTAGTTGAGTTCGTAATTTTACCCGGAGTTTTACTTGGGTTCGTAATTTCACCCGGACTTTTTAGTTGGGTTCGTATTTTTTACCCGGAGTTTTAGTTGGGTTCGTAATTTTACCCGGACTTTTTAGTTGGGTTCGTATTTTTTACCCGGACTTTTTAGTTGGGTTCGTATTTTTTACCCGGACTTTTAGTTGGGTTCGTAATTTTACCCGGAGTTTTAGTCGGGTTCGTAATTTTACCCGGAGTTTTAGTTGGGTTCGTAATTTTACCCGGAGTTTTAGTTGGGTTCGTAATTTTACCCGGAGTTTTAGTTGGGTTCGTAATTTTACCCGGACTTTTTAGTTGGGTTCGTATTTTTTACCAGGACTTTTAGTTGGGTTCGTAATTTTAACCGGAGTTTTAGTTGGGTTCGTAATTTTACCCGGAGTTTTAGTTGAGTTCGTAATTTCACCCGGAGTTTTAGTTGGGTTCGTAATTTTACCCGGACTTTTTATTTGGGTTCGTAATTTTACCAGGAGTTTTTAGTTGGGTTCGTAATTTTACCCGGAGTTTTAGTTGGGTTCGTAATTTTAGCCGGAGTTTTACTTGGGTTCGTAATTTTACCCGGACTTTTTAGTTGGGTTCGTATTTTTTACCCGGAGTTTTAGTTGGGTTCGTAATTTTACCCGGACTTTTTAGTTGGGTTCGTATTTTTTACCCGGACTTTTTAGTTGGGTTCGTATTTTTTACCCGGACTTTTAGTTGGGTTCGTAATTTTACCCGGAGTTTTAGTCGGGTTCGTAATTTTACCCGGAGTTTTAGTTGGGTTCGTAATTTTACCCGGAGTTTTAGTTGGGTACGTAATTTTACCCGGAGTTTTAGTTGGGTTCGTAATTTTACCCGGAGTTTTAGTTGGGTTCGTAATTTTACCCGGACTTTTTAGTTGGGTTCGTATTTTTTACCCGGACTTTTAGTTGGGTTCGTAATTTTAACCGGAGTTTTAGTTGGGTTCGTAATTTTACCCGGAGTTTTAGTTGAGTTCGTAATTTCACCCGGAGTTTTAGTTGGGTTCGTAATTTTACCCGGACTTTTTATTTGGGTTCGTAATTTTACCAGGACTTTTTAGTTGGGTTCGTAATTTTACCCGGAGTTTTAGTTGGGTTCGTAATTTTAGCCGGAGTTTTACTTGGGTTCGTAATTTTACCCGGACTTTTTAGTTGGGTTCGTATTTTTTACCCGGACTTTTAGTTGGGTTCGTAATTTTACCCGGACTTTTTAGTTGGGTTCGTATTTTTTACCCGGACTTTTAGTTGGGTTCGTAATTTTACCCGGAGTTTTAGTTGGGTTCGTAATTTTACCCGGAGTTTCACTTGGGTTCGTAATTTTACCCGGACTTTTTAGTTGGGTTCGTATTTTTTACCCGGACTTTTAGTTGGGTTCGTAATTTTACCCGGACATTTTAGTTGGGTTCGTATTTTTTACCCGGACTTTTAGTTGGGTTCGTAATTTTACCCGGAGTTTTAGTTGGGTTCGTAATATTACCCGGAGTTTTACTTGGGTTCGTAATTTTACCCGGACTTTTTAGTTGGGTTCGTATTTTTTACCCGGAGTTTTAGTTGGGTTCGTAATTTTACCCGGACTTTTTAGTTGGGTTCGTATTTTTTACCCGGACTTTTAGTTGGGTTCGTAATTTTACCCGGAGTTTTAGTTGGGTTCGTATTTTTTACCCGGAGTTTTAATTGGGTTCGTATCTTTTACCCGGAGTTTTAGTTGGGTTCGTATTTTTACCCGGAGTTTTAGTTGTGTTGGTAATTTTACCCGGAGTTTTTGTTGGGTTCATATTTTTTACCGGACTTTTTAGTTGGGTTCGTATTTTTTGCCCGGAGTTTGAGTTGGGTTCGTATTTTTTTACCCGGACTTTTTAGTTGGGTTCGTATTTTTTACCCGGACTTTTAGTTGGGTTCGTAATTTTACCCGGAGTTTTAGTTGAGTTCGTAATTTTACCCGGAGTTTTACTTGGGTTCGTAATTTTACCCGGACTTTTTAGTTGGGTTCGTATTTTTTACCCGGAGTTTTAGTTGGGTTCGTAATTTTACCCGGACTTTTTAGTTGGGTTCGTATTTTTTACCCGGACTTTTTAGTTGGGTTCGTATTTGAAGAATAATTTAGCATAGAATTAGAATAGTGTGCGTTAGTCATAACAATGTACTTTATGTTAGCAACGTCAGTTTATATAATTCAATTATTAATATACATCTTGTCAATCAGTGTACTTGTATGTCATTTTCCCAGCATAAATATTGATGAACATAACATACTGGCGACGAGGATAATGAACTATTAAGTTTATGGTAGCAGTCACCACAGAGTAGCAAAAAGCATACAGTAGAGTACCTACTATAACCTCACGCGAAAACTGACAACCCACAAATCAAACATGAACAGTGATCAGTTTGCAAAATTTCTGGAAGTTCAAGCTCAACAACAGCAACAAATTGCCAAAATACTTCAAGAACTGGCCCGTCCACACATCGCAAGAGAGCAACCAGGCAACAAGAGTGAAAGCGAAGTGAAAAACATCATCAAGAACTTCAAATGCGAAAAATATGACATCAACACAACAGCAGAAACATTCATCGATTACTTCGAGGCACAGTGTCGAATGTGGGGATTGGAAGACAAACCAGGTGATGTGAATTACTTAAACGCAAAACGTGAACTCTTTGTGTCGTGCTTAACACCAGAGACATTCAGAGAATTAAAAATAACTTTTGCTAACAGTGAAATTAACTTTGAAAATCAAACATATAAAGACATTTCTAAAAAAATTTTAAGCCTATTTCAAGTCAAAACAACAAGATTTAAAGCATTGACAAATTTTTGGAATTGCACGCGTCTAAGAAACCAAACATTTGAAAATTATGCTAGTAAACTAAAAGAAATAGCTCAACATTGCGGATACGAAGGCGAAATGTTAGGAAGACAATTACGCGATCGATTTGCAACCGGCTTAAATCATAAACGACTCGAAATTGAACTTAAACAAAGATGGCCTGATTTAAAAGCAACAGTAAATGATATAGAACAGGAAGTAACATTTGCCCAAGTATTCGAAGTTGCACAAGCGCGCGAAGCAGCTGAAAAGGACTACGATGACAACGGCATGAATATTAACAAAATTAAAACAAAAACTAATTACAAAAATAAACAGAAATCATATCCAACAAACAATAACATATTTATATTAAACAATAAACAATGCAAACGATGTGGCAAATTTAAACATTTAAATAACAGTTGCCCAGCTTATAAACACATTTGTAAAGCATGCAATATAAAAGGTCATTTCGAAAAATTATGCTTAAAAACGGGTAAAGCTCAATTAAAACCGTTTAACAGAGAACAGGGAATCAATACAAAAATTAACGGATCAAATCAAAATATTCACAACATGAAATATGAAGAAACAGACGACGAATACAAGACGTATACGGACGATCACGAACAGATTTTTAAAACATCATCGAACACTCGAGCAAAACAAATTAATGTAATAATTAACAATTCGAAGTGTACAATGGATTGGGATCCAGGTGCATCACACTCCATTATCAGTAATGAATTTTGGTACAAAATAGGAAGACCACCACTATCAGAACCTCCAAAGTTAAAAACATACGGAAATTTTAAACTTAACCCAAGGGGGAAAACACAAGTAGATGTTACAGTTGGGAGAACTACTAAACGACTTCCAGTTGTTGTTATTGATAATGCTGACCCAATGTTGTTCGGATTAACTTGGAGCGAAGCTTTTAATATGCCTTTTCCAGAACATGTGTATTCAATTACTACAACCAACCAACACAATTTTCATACAGTAAACAACGCAGAATTTAAACAACTTCTTACAGATAATGCAGAACTATTTGACAACTTACAAAGTAAAGTAAAAAACTACAATGTAAAACTGCATATTAGGGAAAATGCCACGCCAATACATATAGCAGCACGTCCTATTAAGTTTGGAATTCAAAAAAGCGTTGAAACTGAACTAGAACGGCTTGTTAAAGAAGGAATTTTATCTCCTGTAGATCCAAATGAAACACCAATTGAATGGTCAACACCAACAGTTAACGTACCAAAGAAAAACGGAACCATACGAATCTGCGGCGATTTTCGTAGAACAATCAACCCTGTTTTAATTGCAGAAAAACACCCAGTACCACTTTTTGACAACTTGAGAAGAAAGCTGGCCAATGGATTAAGTTACTCAAGAATTGATCTTAAAGATGCTTACTTACAGTTCGAAGTAGACGAAGCATCACGAAAATATTTAATTATTTCAACGCACAAAGGTTACTTTCAATACAATCGGTTACCATTTGGAATCGTGAACGCGCCAGCAATCTTTTGCCGATACATAGAAAACCTTCTAAGTGGGATTGATAACGTAGCCGTTTATTTTGACGACATTGCCGTCACAGGACCAACAGATGAAAAGCATTTAGAAAATCTTAAAGAAGTATTTCGACGTTTGCGCAGCGTTGACATGCGCGTACAATTAAATAAGTGTTTTTTTATGAAACCAAAAATAGAGTACTTAGGTCATGAAGTTAGCAGAGAGGGAATTAAACCAACTTTTAGTAAATTGGCAGCTATTAAAAACGCACCAGCGCCAAAAAACATTACAGAACTAAAATCGTTCCTTGGTTTAGTTAACTTCTATGAAAGATTTATCCCAAATCTTCACAGTATGTGTGCATCTTTACATAGTCTGACACGAAAAAATAACAGATGGAAGTGGGGTCACGATGAAGACAATACATTTGAAAAGGTTAAGAACTCTATACTTAATGCAAATGCTTTGGTACCATATGACGCAAATAAACGTTTACACCTCGCTTGTGATGCTAGCGAACAAGGAGTTGGCGCTGTTTTATTTCACGTCAACGGAAAACACGAGGATCAACCAATTGCATATGCATGTAGAAAATTAAATGATGCGGAACAACAATATTCTGTCATCGATAGAGAAGCTCTTGCAATTTTCTTTGCTGTTAAAAAATTCGACCAATATTTGCGTGGAAATAAATTTACGTTAATAACGGACCACAAGCCCTTAGAGCATTTGTTTGGACCAAAACGTACACTTCCAAAATTGGTTAATAATCGCTTAATTCGTTGGGCATTATATATAAACGAATACAATTACGACATAATGTACCGTAAAGGACAGAATAATATAGTAGCTGATTTTCTATCACGCTTTCCTAATAAACACGAAAAATTATCACACGAAGAACAACGTATACTAAAGGTTTATGACGATAGCTATAACACAAAACTAGGTGATATAGACTTAACAGAAGAGATATTACGAAAGGAAACAGGAGTAGACAAGGTATTAAAAAACGTAAAGCGATTAGTACATACACGCTCGTGGGGATACACCATCACAAAAGAACTACAACCGTTTTACGTAAAACGTGACGAGATCTCTATTGAAAATGGCATCTTAATGTGGCAAGGAAGAATAGTTATTCCAGGTAATCTCAAAAATCATATATTAAGATTATTACACTCTGGACATCCGGGCATAGTAGCCATGCGTGCTTTGGCACGATATTACGTTTGGTGGCCGGGTATGGACACCGATATTGAAAATTTTGTTAAAAACTGCAGAAACTGCCAGAGTAACAGACAACAACAACCAGAAATGCCTATTTATTCATGGTCAATTCCTGATAATGTATGGGAGAGATTGCATGTTGATTTTGCAGGACCTTTTGAAGATAAATATTGGCTGGTGGTAGTAGATGCGTTATCAAAATGGACAGATGTTAAACCTATGAAAACGATGACAAGCTATACTCTCTGCAACGCATTGGATGAAATATTTGTTAATTTTGGTTTACCACGAATAATAGTTTCAGACAATGGAAGTCAATTTACATCGGCGGAATTTCGACGTTATTGTGCGAAGAAAAACATTCGACATATTACATCATCGCCTTATCATCCCCGAACGAATGGTTTAGCCGAACGCTTTGTACGAACATTTAAAACAAGAATGGCTAGCAGTAGAAATGATGATCAGACACAAACTCAACGTCTACAAAACTTCTTGTTTAACTACCGCAATATACCACATAATACTACTCATAAAAGTCCGAATGAAATGATTTTTGGACGTCGCTTAACATCGATTTTCGACAACATTAAACCTGATACGAAAGCAAACTTGAGATACAAAAATATCAAATATGAGCTTGAAAATGACGGAAACCATAATAGACAGTTTGAACATGGTGATAATGTTTATGTACGCACCAACATAGAGAAACAATGGGCTCCAGCCAAGATTGTAGATCGTACAAACAAGTACTCATATAAACTCATCACAAAGGATGGAGTCGAAAGAAGAAGACACGCCGATCACATACGTGATCGCCATGATGATCTATCACTTGTTGATAACCCTATTTTAACTAATATATCTCCGCCAAACCAATCAAACTCAAATATAAACCAAAACGTAATGAATCAAACAGATTTAAAACAATGTGACGTAATTCAAAGTAATTTAAAGAATACTGACAGTCCCGTAACTCATAGTAGCGACATTCTTGTAACAGATTCTCGTGCATTAAACAATGATCTGATTCCGGTACGCGATAGTGTCTCCAGCGAGCCAACATCAGTTTGTCTTCGCCGTAGCACCAGGACACGGAAAATACCAGATCGTTACCCACAATAGAAAATCTTAAGGCGCGAGGAAATGAAGAATAATTTAGCATAGAATTAGAATAGTGTGCGTTAGTCATAACAATGTACTTTATGTTAGCAACGTCAGTTTATATAATTCAATTATTAATATACATCTTGTCAATCAGTGTACTTGCATGTCATTTTCCCAGCATAAATATTGATGAACATAACAGTATTTTTTACCCGGACTTTTAGTTGGGTTCGTAATTTTACCCGGAGTTTTAGTCGGGTTCGTAATTTTACCCGGAGTTTTAGTTGGGTTCGTAATTTTACCCGGAGTTTTAGTTGGGTTCGTAATTTTACCCGGAGTTTTAGTTGGGTTCGTAATTTTACCCGGAGTTTTAGTTGGGTTCGTAATTTTACCCGGACTTTTTAGTTGGGTTCGTATTTTTTACCCGGACTTTTAGTTGGGTTCGTAATTTTAACCGGAGTTTTAGTTGGGTTCGTAATTTTACCCGGAGTTTTAGTTGAGTTCGTAATTTCACCCGGAGTTTTAGTTGGGTTCGTAATTTTACCCGGACTTTTTATTTGGGTTCGTAATTTTACCAGGACTTTTTAGTTGGGTTCGTAATTTTACCCGGAGTTTTAGTTGGGTTCGTAATTTTAGCCGGAGTTTTACTTGGGTTCGTAATTTTACCCGGACTTTTTAGTTGGGTTCGTATTTTTTACCCGGAGTTTTAGTTGGGTTCGTAATTTTACCCGGACTTTTTAGTTGGGTTCGTATTTTTTACCCGGACTTTTTAGTTGGGTTCGTATTTTTTACCCGGACTTTTAGTTGGGTTCGTAATTTTACCCGGAGTTTTACTCGGGTTCGTAATTTTACCCGGAGTTTTAGTTGGGTTCGTAATTTTACCCGGAGTTTTAGTTGGGTTCGTAATTTTACCCGGAGTTTTAGTTGGGTTCGTAATTTTACCCGGAGTTTTAGTTGGGTTCGTAATTTTACCCGGACTTTTTAGTTGGGTTCGTATTTTTTACCCGGACTTTTAGTTGGGTTCGTAATTTTAACCGGAGTTTTAGTTGGGTTCGTAATTTTACCCGGAGTTTTAGTTGAGTTCGTAATTTCACCCGGAGTTTTAGTTGGGTTCGTAATTTTACCCGGACTTTTTATTTGGGTTCGTAATTTTACCAGGACTTTTTAGTTTTGTTCGTAATTTTACCCGGAGTTTTAGTTGGGTTCGTAATTTTAGCCGGAGTTTTACTTGGGTTCGTAATTTTACCCGGACTTTTTAGTTGGGTTCGTATTTTTTACCCGGACTTTTAGTTGGGTTCGTAATTTTACCCGGACTTTTTAGTTGGGTTCGTATTTTTTACCCGGACTTTTAGTTGGGTTCGCAATTTTACCCGGAGTTTTAGTTGGGTTCGTAATTTTACCCGGACTTTCACTTGGGTTCGTAATTTTACCCGGACTTTTTAGTTGGGTTCGTTTTTTTTTACCCGGACTTTTAGTTGGGTTCGTAATTTTACCCGGACATTTTAGTTGGGTTCGTATTTTTTACCCGGACTTTTAGTTGGGTTCGTAATTTTACCCGGAGTTTTAGTTGGGTTCGTAATATTACCCGGAGTTTTACTTGGTTTCGTAATTTTACCCGGACTTTTTAGTTGGGTTCGTATTTTTTACCCGGAGTTTTAGTTGGGTTCCTAATTTTACCCGGACGTTTTAGTTGGGTTCGTATTTTTTACCCGGACTTTTAGTTGGGTTCGTAATTTTACCCGGAGTTTTAGTTGGGTTCGTATTTTTTACCCGTAGTTTTAATTGGGTTCGTATCTTTTACCCGGAGTTTTAGTTGGGTTCGTATTTTTACCCGGAGTTTTAGTTGTGTTGGTAATTTTACCCGGAGTTTTTGTTGGGTTCATATTTTTTACCGGACTTTTTAGTTGGGTTCGTATTTTTTACCCGGAGTTTTAGTTGGGTTCGTATTTTTTACCCGGAGTTTTAGTTGGGTTCGTATTTTTACCCGGAGTTTTAGTTGGGTTCGTATTTTTACCCGGAGTTTTAGTTGGGTTCGTATTTTTTACCCGGACTTTTTAGTTGGGTTAGTATTTTTGCCCGGAGTTTTAGTTGTGTTCGTATTTTTTACCCGGAGTTTTAGTTCGGTTCGTATTTTTTACCCGGAGTTTTAGTTGGGTTCGTATTTTTACCCGGAGTTTTAGTTGGGTTCGTATTTTTACCCGGAGTTTTAGTTGGGTTCGTATTTTTTACCCGGAGTTTTAGTTGGGTTCGTATTTTTACCCGGAGTTTTAGTTGGGTTCGTATTTTTACCCGGAGTTTTAGTTGGGTTCGTATTTTTTACCCGGACTTTTTAGTTGGGTTAGTATTTTTGCCCGGAGTTTTAGTTGGGTTCGTATTTCTTTACCCGGAGTTTTAGTTGGGTTCTAAATGTTAGCAGGACTTTTTTGTTTGGTTCGTATTTTTTACCCGGAGTTTTAGTTGGGTTCGTAATTTTACCCGCACTTTTTAGTTGGGTTTGTAATTTTACCCGGAGTTTTAGTTGGGTTCGTAATTTTACCCGGAGTTTTAGTTGGGTTCGTAATTTTACCCGGAGTTTTAGTTGGGTTCGTAATTTTACCCGGAGTTTTACTTGGGTTCGTAACATTACCCGGACTTTTTAGTTGGGTTCGTATTTTTTACCCGGACTTTAAGTTGGGTTCGTAATTTTACCCGGAGTTTTAGTTGGGTTCGTAATTTTACCCGGAGTTTTACTTGGGTTCGTAATTTTACCCGGACTTTTAGTTGGGTTCGTAATTTTAACCGGAGTTTTAGTTGGGTTCGTAATTTTACCCGGAGTTTTAGTTGAGTTCGTAATTTCACCCGGAGTTTTAGTTGGGTTCGTAATTTTACCCGGACTTTTTATTTGGGTTCGTAATTTTACCAGGACTTTTTAGTTGGGTTCGTAATTTTACCCGGAGTTTTAGTTGGGTTCGTAATTTTAGCCGGAGTTTTACTTGGGTTCGTAATTTTACCCGGACTTTTTAGTTGGGTTCGTATTTTTTACCCGGAGTTTTAGTTGGGTTCGTAATTTTACCCGGACTTTTTAGTTGGGTTCGTATTTTTTACCCGGACTTTTTAGTTGGGTTCGTATTTTTTACCCGGACTTTTAGTTGGGTTCGTAATTTTACCCGGAGTTTTACTCGGGTTCGTAATTTTACCCGGAGTTTTAGTTGGGTTCGTAATTTTACCCGGAGTTTTAGTTGGGTTCGTAATTTTACCCGGAGTTTTAGTTGGGTTCGTAATTTTACCCGGAGTTTTAGTTGGGTTCGTAATTTTACCCGGACTTTTTAGTTGGGTTCGTATTTTTTACCCGGACTTTTAGTTGGGTTCGTAATTTTAACCGGAGTTTTAGTTGGGTTCGTAATTTTACCCGGAGTTTTAGTTGAGTTCGTAATTTCACCCGGAGTTTTAGTTGGGTTCGTAATTTTACCCGGACTTTTTATTTGGGTTCGTAATTTTACCAGGACTTTTTAGTTTTGTTCGTAATTTTACCCGGAGTTTTAGTTGGGTTCGTAATTTTAGCCGGAGTTTTACTTGGGTTCGTAATTTTACCCGGACTTTTTAGTTGGGTTCGTATTTTTTACCCGGACTTTTAGTTGGGTTCGTAATTTTACCCGGACTTTTTAGTTGGGTTCGTATTTTTTACCCGGACTTTTAGTTGGGTTCGCAATTTTACCCGGAGTTTTAGTTGGGTTCGTAATTTTACCCGGACTTTCACTTGGGTTCGTAATTTTACCCGGACTTTTTAGTTGGGTTCGTTTTTTTTACCCGGACTTTTAGTTGGGTTCGTAATTTTACCCGGACATTTTAGTTGGGTTCGTATTTTTTACCCGGACTTTTAGTTGGGTTCGTAATTTTACCCGGAGTTTTAGTTGGGTTCGTAATATTACCCGGAGTTTTACTTGGTTTCGTAATTTTACCCGGACTTTTTAGTTGGGTTCGTATTTTTTACCCGGAGTTTTAGTTGGGTTCCTAATTTTACCCGGACGTTTTAGTTGGGTTCGTATTTTTTACCCGGACTTTTAGTTGGGTTCGTAATTTTACCCGGAGTTTTAGTTGGGTTCGTATTTTTTACCCGTAGTTTTAATTGGGTTCGTATCTTTTACCCGGAGTTTTAGTTGGGTTCGCATTTTTACCCGGAGTTTTAGTTGTGTTGGTAATTTTACCCGGAGTTTTTGTTGGGTTCATATTTTTTACCGGACTTTTTAGTTGGGTTCGTATTTTTTACCCGGAGTTTTAGTTGGGTTCGTATTTTTTACCCGGAGTTTTAGTTGGGTTCGTATTTTTACCCGGAGTTTTAGTTGGGTTCGTATTTTTACCCGGAGTTTTAGTTGGGTTCGTATTTTTTACCCGGACTTTTTAGTTGGGTTAGTATTTTTGCCCGGAGTTTTAGTTGTGTTCGTATTTTTTACCCGGAGTTTTAGTTCGGTTCGTATTTTTTACCCGGAGTTTTAGTTGGGTTCGTATTTTTACCCGGAGTTTTAGTTGGGTTCGTATTTTTACCCGGAGTTTTAGTTGGGTTCGTATTTTTTACCCGGAGTTTTAGTTGGGTTCGTATTTTTACCCGGAGTTTTAGTTGGGTTCGTATTTTTACCCGGAGTTTTAGTTGGGTTCGTATTTTTTACCCGGACTTTTTAGTTGGGTTAGTATTTTTGCCCGGAGTTTTAGTTGGGTTCGTATTTCTTTACCCGGAGTTTTAGTTGGGTTCTAAATGTTAGCAGGACTTTTTTGTTTGGTTCGTATTTTTTACCCGGAGTTTTAGTTGGGTTCGTAATTTTACCCGCACTTTTTAGTTGGGTTTGTAATTTTACCCGGAGTTTTAGTTGGGTTCGTAATTTTACCCGGAGTTTTAGTTGGGTTCGTAATTTTACCCGGAGTTTTAGTTGGGTTCGTAATTTTACCCGGAGTTTTACTTGGGTTCGTAACATTACCCGGACTTTTTAGTTGGGTTCGTATTTTTTACCCGGACTTTAAGTTGGGTTCGTAATTTTACCCGGAGTTTTAGTTGGGTTCGTAATTTTACCCGGAGTTTTACTTGGGTTCGTAATTTTACCCGGAGTTTTACTTGGGTTCGCAATTTTACCCGGAGTTTTAGTTGGGTTCGTAATTTTACCCGGAGTTTTAGTTGGGTTCGTAATTTTACCCGGACTTTTTAGTTAGGTTCGTATTTTTTACACGGACTTTTAGTAGGGTTCGTAATTTTACCCGGAGTTTTAGTTGGGTTCGTAATTTTACCCGGAGTTTTAGTTGAGTTCGTAATTTTACCCGGAGTTTTACTTGGGTTCGTAATTTTACCCGGAGTTTTACTTGGGTTCGTAATTTTACCCGGAGTTTTTGTTGGGTTCGTAATTTTACCCGGAGTTTTAGTTGGGTTCGTAATTTTACCCGGACTTTTTAGTTAGGTTCGTATTTTTTACACGGACTTTTAGTAGGGTTCGTAATTTTACCCGGAGTTTTAGTTGGGTTCGTAATTTTACCCGGAGTTTTAGTTGAGTTCGTAATTTTACCCGGAGTTTTAGTTGGGTTCGTAATTTTACCCGGATTTTTTAGTTGGGTTCGTAATTTTACCCGGACTTTTTAGTTGGGTTCGTAATTTTACCCGGACTTTTTAGTTGGGTTCGTAATTTTACCCGGAGTTTTAGTTGGGTTCGTAATTTTACCCGGACTTTTTAGTTGGGTTCGAATTTTGTACCCGGACTTTTAGTTGGGTTCATAATTTTACCCGGAGTTTTAGTTGGGTTCGTAATTTTACCCGGACTTTTTAGTTGGGTTCGTAATTTTACCCGGAGTTTTAGTTGGGTTCGTAATTTTAGCCGGAGTTTTACTTGGGTTCGTAATTTTACCCGGACTTTTTAGTTGGGTTCGTATTTTTTACCCGGACTTTTAGTTGGGTTCGTAATTTTACCCGGACTTTTTAGTTGGGTTCGTATTTTTTACCCGGACTTTTAGTTGGGTTCGTAATGTTACCCGGAGTTTTAGTTGGGTTCGTAATTTTACCCGGAGTTTCACTTGGGTTCGTAATTTTACCCGGACTTTTTAGTTGGGTTCGTATTTTTTACCCGGACTTTTAGTTGGGTTCGTAATTTTACCCGGACATTTTAGTTGGGTTCGTATTTTTTACCCGGACTTTTAGTTGGGTTCGTAATTTTACCCGGAGTTTTAGTTGGGTTCGTAATATTACCCGGAGTTTTACTTGGGTTCGTAATTTTACCCGGAGTTTTAGTTGTGTTGGTAATTTTACCCGGAGTTTTTGTTGGGTTCATATTTTTTACCGGACTTTTTAGTTGGGTTCGTATTTTTTACCCGGAGTTTTAGTTGGGTTCGTATTTTTTACCCGGAGTTTTAGTTGGGTTCGTATTTTTACCCGGAGTTTTAGTTGGGTTCGTATTTTTACCCGGAGTTTTAGTTGGGTTCGTATTTTTTACCCGGACTTTTTAGTTGGGTTAGTATTTTTGCCAGGAGTTTTAGTTGTGTTCGTATTTTTTACCCGGAGTTTTAGTTCGGTTCGTATTTTTTACCCGGAGTTTTAGTTGGGTTCGTATTTCTTACCCGGAGTTTTAGTTGGGTTCGTATTTTTACCCGGAGTTTTAGTTGGGTTCGTATTTTTACCCGGAGTTTTAGTTGGGTTCGTATTTTTTACCCGGACTTTTTAGTTGGGTTAGTATTTTTGCCCGGAGTTTTAGTTGGGTTCGTATTTCTTTACCCGGAGTTTTAGTTGGGTTCTAAATGTTAGCAGGACTTTTTTGTTTGGTTCGTATTTTTTACCCGGAGTTTTAATTGGGTTCGTAATTTTACCCGCACTTTTTAGTTGGGTTCGTAATTTTACCCGGAGTTTTAGTTGGGTTCGTAATTTTACCCGGAGTTTTAGTTGGGTTCGTAATTTTACCCGGAGTTTTAGTTGGGTTCGTAATTTTACCCGGAGTTTTACTTGGGTTCGTAACATTACCCGGACTTTTTAGTTGGGTTCGTATTTTTTACCCGGACTTTTAGTTGGGTTCGTAATTTTACCCGGAGTTTTAGTTGGGTTCGTAATTTTACCCGGAGTTTTAGTTGGGTTCGTAATTTTACCCGGAGTTTTACTTGGGTTCGTAATTTTACCCGGAGTTTTACTTGGGTTCGTAATTTTACCCGGAGTTTTAGTTAGGTTCGTATTTTTTACACGGACTTTTAGTAGGGTTCGTAATTTTACCCGGAGTTTCACTTGGGTTCGTAATTTTACCCGGACTTTTTAGTTGGGTTCGTATTTTTTACCCGGACTTTTAGTTGGGTTCGTAATTTTACCCGGACATTTTAGTTGGGTTCGTATTTTTTACCCGGACTTTTAGTTGGGTTCGTAATTTTACCCGGAGTTTTAGTTGGGTTCGTAATATTACCCGGAGTTTTACTTGGGTTCGTAATTTTACCCGGAGTTTTAGTTGTGTTGGTAATTTTACCCGGAGTTTTTGTTGGGTTCATATTTTTTACCGGACTTTTTAGTTGGGTTCGTATTTTTTACCCGGAGTTTTAGTTGGGTTCGTATTTTTTACCCGGAGTTTTAGTTGGGTTCGTATTTTTACCCGGAGTTTTAGTTGGGTTCGTATTTTTACCCGGAGTTTTAGTTGGGTTCGTATTTTTTACCCGGACTTTTTAGTTGGGTTAGTATTTTTGCCAGGAGTTTTAGTTATGTTCGTATTTTTTACCCGGAGTTTTAGTTCGGTTCGTATTTTTTACCCGGAGTTTTAGTTGGGTTCGTATTTTTTACCCGGAGTTTTAGTTGGGTTCGTATTTTTACCCGGAGTTTTAGTTGGGTTCGTATTTTTACCCGGAGTTTTAGTTGGGTTCGTATTTTTTACCCGGACTTTTTAGTTGGGTTAGTATTTTTGCCCGGAGTTTTAGTTGGGTTCGTATTTCTTTACCCGGAGTTTTAGTTGGGTTCTAAATGTTAGCAGGACTTTTTTGTTTGGTTCGTATTTTTTACCCGGAGTTTTAATTGGGTTCGTAATTTTACCCGCACTTTTTAGTTGGGTTCGTAATTTTACCCGGAGTTTTAGTTGGGTTCGTAATTTTACCCGGAGTTTTAGTTGGGTTCGTAATTTTACCCGGAGTTTTAGTTGGGTTCGTAATTTTACCCGGAGTTTTACTTGGGTTCGTAACATTACCCGGACTTTTTAGTTGGGTTCGTATTTTTTACCCGGACTTTTAGTTGGGTTCGTAATTTTACCCGGAGTTTTAGTTGGGTTCGTAATTTTACCCGGAGTTTTAGTTGGGTTCGTAATTTTACCCGGAGTTTTACTTGGGTTCGTAATTTTACCCGGAGTTTTACTTGGGTTCGTAATTTTACCCGGAGTTTTAGTTAGGTTCGTATTTTTTACATGGACTTTTAGTAGGGTTCGTAATTTTACCCGGAGTTTTAGTTGGGTTCGTAATTTTACCCGGAGTTTTAGTTGAGTTCGTAATTTTACCCGGAGTTTTAGTTGGGTTCGTAATTTTACCCGGATTTTTTAGTTGGGTTCGTAATTTTACCCGGACTTTTTAGTTGGGTTCGTAATTTTACCCGGACTTTTTAGTTGGGTTCGTAATTTTACCCGGAGTTTTAGTTGGGTTCGTAATTTTACCCGGACTTTTTAGTTGGGTTCGAATTTTTTACCCGGACTTTTAGTTGGGTTCATAATTTTACCCGGAGTTTTAGTTGGGTTCGTAATTTTACCCGGACTTTTTAGTTGGGTTCGTAATTTTACCCGGAGTTTTAGTTGGGTTCGTAATTTTAGCCGGAGTTTTACTTGGGTTCGTAATTTTACCCGGACTTTTTAGTTGGGTTCGTATTTTTTACCCGGACTTTTAGTTGGGTTCGTAATTTTACCCGGACTTTTTAGTTGGGTTCGTATTTTTTACCCGGACTTTTAGTTGGGTTCGTAATTTTACCCGGAGTTTTAGTTGGGTTCGTAATTTTACCCGGAGTTTCACTTGGGTTCGTAATTTTACCCGGACTTTTTAGTTGGGTTCGTATTTTTTACCCGGACTTTTAGTTGGGTTCGTAATTTTACCCGGACATTTTAGTTGGGTTCGTATTTTTTACCCGGACTTTTAGTTGGGTTCGTAATTTTACCCGGAGTTTTAGTTGGGTTCGTAATATTACCCGGAGTTTTACTTGGGTTCGTAATTTTACCCGGACTTTTTAGTTGGGTTCGTATTTTTTACCCGGAGTTTTAGTTGGGTTCGTAATTTTACCCGGACGTTTTAGTTGGGTTCGTATTTTTTACCCGGACTTTTAGTTGCGTTCGTAATTTTACCCGGAGTTTTAGTTGGGTTCGTATTTTTTACCCGGAGTTTTAATTGGGTTCGTATCTTTTACCCGGAGTTTTAGTTGGGTTCGTATTTTTACCCGGAGTTTTAGTTGTGTTGGTAATTTTACCCGGAGTTTTTGTTGGGTTCATATTTTTTACCGGACTTTTTAGTTGGGTTCGTATTTTTTACCCGGAGTTTTAGTTGGGTTCGTATTTTTTACCCGGAGTTTTAGTTGGGTTCGTATTTTTACCCGGAGTTTTAGTTGGGTTCGTATTTTTACCCGGAGTTTTAGTTGGGTTCGTATTTTTTACCCGGACTTTTTAGTTGGGTTAGTATTTTTGCCCGGAGTTTTAGTTGTGTTCGTATTTTTTACCCGGAGTTTTAGTTGGGTTCGTATTTTTTACCCGGAGTTTTAGTTGGGTTCGTATTTTTACCCGGAGTTTTAGTTGGGTTCGTATTTTTACCCGGAGTTTTAGTTGGGTTCGTAACATTACCCGGACTTTTTAGTTGGGTTCGTATTTTTTACCCGGACTTTTAGTTGGGTTCGTAATTTTACCCGGAGTTTTAGTTGGGTTCGTAATTTTACCCGGAGTTTTAGTTGGGTTCGTAATTTTACCCGGAGTTTTACTTGGGTTCGTAATTTTACCCGGAGTTTTACTTGGGTTCGTAATTTTACCCGGAGTTTTAGTTGGGTTCGTAATTTTACCCGGAGTTTTAGTTGGGTTCGTAATTTTACCCGGACTTTTTAGTTAGGTTCGTATTTTTTACACGGACTTTTAGTAGGGTTCGTAATTTTACCCGGAGTTTTAGTTGGGTTCCTAATTTTACCCGGAGTTTTAGTTGAGTTCGTAATTTTACCCGGAGTTTTAGTTGGGTTCGTAATTTTACCCGGATTTTTTAGTTGGGTTCGTAATTTTACCCGGACTTTTTAGTTGGGTTCGTAATTTTACCCGGACTTTTTAGTTGGGTTCGTAATTTTACCCGGAGTTTTAGTTGGGTTCGTAATTTTACCCGGACTTTTTAGTTGGGTTCGAATTTTTTACCCGGACTTTTAGTTGGGTTCATAATTTTACCCGGAGTTTTAGTTGGGTTCGTCATTTTACCGGACTTTTTAGTTGGGTTCGTAATTTTACCCGGAGTTTTAGTTGGGTTCGTAATTTTAGCCGGAGTTTTACTTGGGTTCGTAATTTTACCCGGACTTTTTAGTTGGGTTCGTATTTTTTACCCGGACTTTTAGTTGGGTTCGTAATTTTACCCGGACTTTTTAGTTGGGTTCGTATTTTTTACCCGGACTTTTTGTTGGGTTCGTAATTTTACCGGGAGTTTTAGTTGGGTTCGTAATTTTACCCGGAGTTTCACTTGGGTTCGTAATTTTACCCGGACTTTTTAGTTGGGTTCGTATTTTTTACCCGGACTTTTAGTTGGGTTCGTAATTTTACCCGGACATTTTAGTTGGGTTCGTATTTTTTACCCGGACTTTTAGTTGGGTTCGTAATTTTACCCGGAGTTTTAGTTGGGTTCGTAATATTACCCGGAGTTTTACTTGGGTTCGTAATTTTACCCGGACTTTTTAGTTGGGTTCGTATTTTTTACCCGGAGTTTTAGTTGGGTTCGTAATTTTACCCGGACGTTTTAGTTGGGTTCGTATTTTTTACCCGGACTTTTAGTTGGGTTCGTAATTTTACCCGGAGTTTTAGTTGGGTTCGTATTTCTTACCCGGAGTTTTAATTGGGTTCGTATCTTTTACCCGGAGTTTTAGTTGGGTTCGTATTTTTACCCGGAGTTTTAGTTGTGTTGGTAATTTTACCCGGAGTTTTTGTTGGGTTCATATTTTTTACCGGACTTTTTAGTTGGGTTCGTATTTTTTACCCGGAGTTTTAGTTGGGTTCGTATTTTTTACCCGGAGTTTTAGTTGGGTTCGTATTTTTACCCGGAGTTTTAGTTGGGTTCGTATTTTTACCCGGAGTTTTAGTTGGGTTCGTATTTTTTACCCGGACTTTTTAGTTGGGTTAGTATTTTTGCCCGGAGTTTTAGTTGTGTTCGTATTTTTTACCCGGAGTTTTAGTTGGGTTCGTATTTTTTACCCGGAGTTTTAGTTGGGTTCGTATTTTACCCGGAGTTTTAGTTGGGTTCGTATTTTTACCCGGAGTTTTAGTTGGGTTCGTATTTTTTACCCGGAGTTTTAGTTGGGTTCGTATTTTTACCCGGAGTTTTAGTTGGGTTAGTATTTTTGCCCGGAGTTTTAGTTGGGTTCGTATTTCTTTACCCGGAGTTTTAGTTGGGTTCTAAATGTTAGCCGGACTTTTTTGTTTGGTTCGTATTTTTTACCCGGAGTTTTAGTTGGGTTCGTAATTTTACCCGCACTTTTTAGTTGGGTTCGTAATTTTACCCGGAGTTTTAGTTGGGTTCGTAATTTTACCCGGAGTTTTAGTTGGGTTCGTAATTTTACCCGGAGTTTTAGTTGGGTTCGTAATTTTACCCGGAGTTTTACTTGGGTTCGTAATATTACCCGGACTTTTTAGTTGGGTTCGTATTTTTTACCCGGACTTTTAGTTGGGTTCGTAATTTTACCCGGAGTTTTAGTTGGGTTCGTAATTTTACCCGGAGTTTTAGTTGGGTTCGTAATTTTACCCGGAGTTTTACTTGGGTTCGTAATTTTACCCGGAGTTTTACTTGGGTTCGTAATTTTACCCGGAGTTTTAGTTGGGTTCGTAATTTTACCCGGAGTTTTAGTTGGGTTCGTAATTTTACCCGGACTTTTTAGTTGGGTTCGTATTTTTTACCCGGACTTTTAGTAGGGTTCGTAATTTTACCCGGAGTTTTAGTTGGGTTCGTAATTTTACCCGGAGTTTTAGTTGAGTTCGTAATTTTACAAGGAGTTTTAGTTGGGTTCGTAATTTTACCCGGATTTTTTAGTTGGGTTCGTAATTTTACCCGGACTTTTTAGTTGGGTTCGTAATTTTACCCGGACTTTTTAGTTGGGTTCGTAATTTTACCCGGAGTTTTAGTTGGGTTCGTAATTTTACCCGGACTTTTTAGTTGGGTTCGAATTTTTTACCCGGACTTTTAGTTGGGTTCATAATTTTACCCGGAGTTTTAGTTGGGTTCGTAATTTTACCCGGACTTTTTAGTTGGGTTCGTATTTTTTACCCGGACTTTTAGTTGGGTTCGTAATTTTACCCGGAGTTTTAGTTGGGTTCGTAATTTTACCCGGAGTTTTACTTAGGTTCGTAATTTTACCCGGAGTTTTACTTGGGTTCGTAATTTTACCTGGAGTTTTAGTTGGGTTCGTAATTTTACCCGGAGTTTTAGTTGGGTTCGTAATTTTACCCGGACTTTTTAGTTGGGTTCGTATTTTTTACCCGGACTTTTAGTTGGGTTCGTAATTTTACCCGGAGTTTTAGTTGGGTTCGTAATTTTACCCGGAGCTTTAGTTGAGTTCGTAATTTTACCCGGAGTTTTAGTTGGGTTCGTAATTTTACCCGGACTTTTTAGTTGGGTTCGTAATTTTACCCGGACTTTTTAGTTGGGTTCGTATTTTTTACCCGGAGTTTTAGTTGGGTTCGTATTTTTACCCGGAGTTTTAGTTGGGTTCGTATTCTTACCCGGAGTTTTAGTTGGGTTCGTATTTTTTACCCGGACTTTTTAGTTGGGTTAGTATTTTTGCCCGGAGTTTTAGTTGGGTTCGTATTTTTTACCCGGAGTTTTAGTTGGGTTCGTATTTTTTACCCGGAGTTTTAGTTGGGTTCGTATTTTTACCCGGAGTTTTAGTTGGGTTCGTATTTTTACCCGGAGTTTTAGTTGGGTTCGTATTTTTTACCCGGAGTTTTAGTTGGGTTTGTATTTTTACCCGGAGTTTTAGTTGGGTTCGTATTTTTTACACGGACTTTTTAGTTGGGTTCGTATTTTTTACCCGGACTTTTAGTTGGGTTCGTAATTTTACCCGGAGTTTTAGCTGGGTTCGTAATTTTACCCGGAGTTTTAGTTGAGTTCGTAATTTTACCCGGAGTTTTAGTTGGGTTCGTAATTTTACCCGGACTTTTTAGTTGGGTTCGTAATTTTACCCGGACTTTTTAGTTGGGTTCGTAATTTTACCCGGACTTTTTCGTTGGGTTCCTATTTTTTACCCGGAGTTTTAGTTGGGTTCGTATTTTTACCCGGAGTTTTAGTTGGGTTCGTATTTTTACCCGGAGTTTTAGTTGGGTTCGTATTTTTTACCCGGACATTTTAGTTGGTTTAGTATTTTTGCCCGGAGTTTTAGTTGGGTTCGTATTTTTTACCCGGAGTTTTAGTTGGGTTCGTATTTTTACCCGGAGTTTTAGTTGGGTTCGTATTTTTACACGGAGTTTTAGTTGGGTTCGTATTTTTACCCGGAGATTTAGTTGGGTTCGTATTTTTTACCCGGAGTTTTAGTTGGGTTCGTATTTTTACCCGGAGTTTTAGTTGGGTTCGTATTTTTACCCGGAGTTTTAGTTGGGTTCGTATTTTTTACCCGGACTTTTTAGTTGGGTTAGTATTTTTGCCCGGAGTTTTAGTTGGGTTCGTATTTTTTTACCCGGAGTTTTAGTTGGGTTCTAAATGTTACCCGGACTTTTTTGTTTGGTTCGTATTTTTTACCCGGAGTTTTAGTTGGGTTCGTAATTTTACCCGCACTTTTTAGTTGGGTTCGTAATTTTACCCGGAGTTTTAGTTGGGTTCGTAATTTTACCCGGAGTTTTAGTTGGATTCGTAATTTTAACCGGAGTTTTAGTTGGGTTCGTAATTTTACCCGGAGTTTTACTTGGGTTCGTAATTTTACCCGGACTTTTTAGTTGGGTTCGTATTTTTTACCCGGACTTTTAGTTGGGTTCGTAATTTTACCCGGAGTTTTAGTTGGGTTCGTAATTTTACCCGGAGTTTTAGTTGGGTTCGTAATTTTACTCGGAGTTTTACTTGGGTTCGTAATTTTACCCGGAGTTTTACTTGGGTTCGTAATTTTACCCGGAGTTTTAGTTGGGTTCGTAATTTTGCCCGGAGTTTTAGTTGGGTTCGTAATTTTACCAGGACTTTTTAGTTGGGTTCGTATTTTTTACCCGGACTTTTAGTTGGGTTCGTAATTTTACCCGGAGTTTTAGTTGGGTTCGTAATTTTACCCGGAGTTTTAGTTGAGTTCGTAATTTTACCCGGAGTTTTAGTTGGGTTCGTAATTTTACCCGGATTTTTTAGTTGGGTTCGTAATTTTACCCGGACTTTTTAGTTGGGTTCGAAATTTTACCCGGACTTTTTAGTTGGGTTCGTAATTTTACCCGGAGTTTTAGTTGGGTTCGTAATTTTACCCGGACTTTTTAGTTGGGTTCGAATTTTTTACCCGGACTTTTAGTTGGGTTCATAATTTTACCCGGAGTTTTAGTTGGGTTCGTAATTTTACCCGGACTTTTTAGTTGGGTTCGTATTTTTTACCCGGACTTTTAGTTGGGTTCGTAATTTTTCCCGGAGTTTTAGTTGGATTCGTAATTTTACCCGGAGTTTTAGTTGGGTTCGTAATTTTACTCGGAGTCTTGAGTTAATAGTTGGGTTCGTATTTTTACCCGGACTTTTAGTTGTGTTCGTAATTTTACCCGGAGTTTTAGTTGGGTTCGTAATTTTACCCGGAGTTTTAGTTGGGTTCGTAATTTTACCCGGAGTTTTACTTGGGTTCGTAATTTTACCCGGAGTTTTACTTGGGTTCGTAATTTTACCCGGAGTTTTAGTTGGGTTCGTAATTTTACCCGGAGTTTTAGTTGGGTTCGTAATTTTACCCGGACTTTTTAGTTGGGTTCGTATTTTTTACCCGGACTTTTAGTTGGGTTCGTAATTTTACCCGGAGTTTTAGTTGGGTTCGTAATTTTACCCGGAGTTTTAGTTGAGTTCGTAATTTTACCCGGAGTTTTAGTTGGGTTCGTAATTTTACCCGGACTTTTTAGTTGGGTTCGTAATTTTACCCGGACTTTTTAGTTGGGTTCGTATTTTTTACCCGGAGTTTTAGTTGGGTTCGTAATTTTACCCGGAGTTTTAGTTGGGTTCGTAATTTTACCCGGACTTTTTAGTTGGGTTCGTATTTTTTACCCGGAGTTTTAGTTGGGTTCGTATTTTTACCCGGAGTTTTAGTTGTGTTGGTAATTTTACCCGGAGTTTTAGTTGGGTTCATATTTTTTACCCGGAGTTTTAGTTGTGTTCGTATTTTTACCCGGAGTTTTAGTTGGGTTCGTATTTTTACCCGGAGTTTTAGTTGGGTTCATATTTTTTACCCGGACTTTTTAGTTGGGTTAGTATTTTTGCCCGGAGTTTTAGTTGGGTTCGTATTTTTTACCCGGACTTTTAGTTGGGTTCGTAATTTTACCCGGAGTTTTAGTTGGGTTCGTAATTTTACCCGGAGTTTCACTTGGGTTCGTAATTTTACCCGGACTTTTTAGTTGGGTTCGTATTTTTTACCCGGACTTTTAGTTGGGTTCGTAATTTTACCCGGACTTTTTAGTTGGGTTCGTATTTTTTACCCGGACTTTTAGTTGGGTTCGTAATTTTACCCGGAGTTTTAGTTAGGTTCGTAATTTTACCCGGAGTTTTACTTGGGTTCGTAATTTTACCCGGACTTTTTAGTTGGGTTCGTATTTTTTACCCGGAGTTTTAGTTGAGTTCGTATTTTTACCCGGACTTTTTAGTTGGGTTCGTATTTTTTACCCGGACTTTTAGTTGGGTTCGTAATTTTACCCGGAGTTTTAGTTGGGTTCGTAATTTTACCCGGAGTTTTAGTTGAGTTCGTAATTTTACCCGGAGTTTTAGTTGGGTTCGTAATTTTACCCGGACTTTTTAGTTGGGTTCGTAATTTTACCCGGACTTTTTAGTTGGGTTCGTATTTTTTACCCGGAGTTTTAGTTGGGTTCGTATTTTTACCCGGAGTTTTAGTTGGGTTCGTATTTTTACCCGGAGTTTTAGTTGGGTTCGTATATTTTACCCGGACTTTTTAGTTGGGTTAGTATTTTTGCCCGGAGTTTTAGTTGGGTTCGTATTTTTTACCCGGAGTTTTTGTTGGGTTCGTATTTTTTACCCGGAGTTTTAGTTGGGTTCGTATTTTTACCCGGAGTTTTAGTTGGGTTCGTATTTTTACCCGGAGTTTTAGTTGGGTTCGTATTTTTTACCCGGAGTTTTAGTTGGGTTCGTATTTTTACCCGGAGTTTTAGTTGGTTTCGTATTTTTTACACGGACTTTTTAGTTGGGTTCGTATTTTTTACCCGGACTTTTAGTTGGGTTCGTAATTTTACCCGGAGTTTTAGTTGGGTTCGTAATTTTACCCGGAGTTTTAGTTGAGTTCGTAATTTTACCCGGAGTTTTAGTTGGGTTCGTAATTTTACCCGGACTTTTTAGTTGGGTTCGTAATTTTACCCGGACTTTTTAGTTGGGTTCGTAATTTTACCCGGACTTTTTAGTTGGGTTCCTATTTTTTACCCGGAGTTTTAGTTGGGTTCGTATTTTTACCCGGAGTTTTAGTTGGGTTCGTATTTTTACCCGGAGTTTTAGTTGGGTTCGTATTTTTTACCCGGACTTTTTAGTTGGTTTAGTATTTTTGCCCGGAGTTTTAGTTGGGTTCGTATTTTTTACCCGGAGTTTTAGTTGGGTTCGTATTTTTTACCCGGAGTTTTAGTTGGGTTCGTATTTTTACACGGAGTTTTAGTTGGGTTCGTATTTTTACCCGGAGTTTTAGTTGGGTTCGTATTTTTTACCCGGAGTTTTAGTTGGGTTCGTATTTTTACCCGGAGTTTTAGTTGGGTTCGTATTTTTACCCGGAGTTTTAGTTGGGTTCGTATTTTTTACCCGGACTTTTTAGTTGGGTTAGTATTTTTGCCCGGAGTTTTAGTTGGGTTCGTATTTTTTTACCCGGAGTTTCAGTTGGGTTCTAAATGTTACCCGGACTTTTTTGTTTGGTTCGTATTTTTTACCCGGAGTTTTAGTTGGGTTCGTAATTTTACCCGCACTTTTTAGTTGGGTTCGTAATTTTACCCGGAGTTTTAGTTGGGTTCGTAATTTTACCCGGAGATTTAGTTGGGTTCGTAATTTTAACCGGAGTTTTAGTTGGGTTCGTAATTTTACCCGGAGTTTTACTTGGGTTCGTAATTTTACCCGGACTTTTTAGTTGGGTTCGTATTTTTTACCCGGACTTTTAGTTGGGTTCGTAATTTTACCCGGAGTTTTAGTTGGGTTCGTAATTTTACCCGGAGTTTTAGTTGGGTTCGCAATTTTACTCGGAGTTTTACTTGGGTTCGTAATTTTACCCGGAGTTTTACTTGGGTTCGTAATTTTACCCGGAGTTTTAGTTGGGTTCGTAATTTTACCCGGAGTTTTAGTTGGGTTCGTAATTTTACCAGGACTTTTTAGTTGGGTTCGTATTTTTTACCCGGACTTTTAGTTGGGTTCGTAATTTTACCCGGAGTTTTAGTTGGGTTCGTAATTTTACCCGGAGTTTTAGTTGAGTTCGTAATTTTACCCGGAGTTTTAGTTGGGTTCGTAATTTTACCCGGATTTTTTAGTTGGGTTCGTAATTTTACCCGGACTTTTTAGTTGGGTTCGTAATTTTACCCGGACTTTTTAGTTGGGTTCGTAATTTTACCCGGAGTTTTAGTAGGGTTCGTAATTTTACCCGGACTTTTTAGTTGGGTTCGAATTTTTTACCCGGACTTTTAGTTGGGTTCATAATTTTACCCGGAGTTTTAGTTGGGTTCGTAATTTTACCCGGACTTTTTAGTTGGGTTCGTATTTTTTACCCGGACTTTTAGTTGGGTTCGTAATTTTACCCGGAGTTTTAGTTGGATTCGTAATTTTACCCGGAGTTTTAGTTGGGTTCGTAATTTTACCCGGAGTCTTGAGTTAATAGTTGGGTTCGTATTTTTACCCGGACTTTTAGTTGGGTTCGTAATTTTACCCGGAGTTTTAGTTGGGTTCGTAATTTTACCCGGAGTTTTAGTTGGGTTCGTAATTTTACCCGGAGTTTTACTTGGGTTCGTAATTTTACCCGGAGTTTTACTTGGGTTCGTAATTTTACCCGGAGTTTTAGTTGGGTTCGTAATTTTACCCGGAGTTTTAGTTGGGTTCGTAATTTTACCCGGACTTTTTAGTTGGGTTCGTATTTTTTACCCGGACTTTTAGTTGGGTTCGTAATTTTACCCGGAGTTTTAGTTGGGTTCGTAATTTTACCCGGAGTTTTAGTTGAGTTCGTAATTTTACCCGGAGTTTTAGTTGGGTTCGTAATTTTACCCGGACTTTTTAGTTGGGTTCGTAATTTTACCCGGACTTTTTAGTTGGGTTCGTATTTTTTACCCGGAGTTTTAGTTGGGTTCGTAATTTTACCCGGAGTTTTAGTTGGGTTCGTAATTTTACCCGGACTTTTTAGTTGGGTTCGTATTCTTACCCGGAGTTTTAGTTGTGTTGGTAATTTTACCCGGAGTTTTAGTTGGGTTCATATTTTTTACCCGGAGTTTTAGTTGGGTTCGTATTTTTACCCGGAGTTTTAGTTGGGTTCGTATTTTTACCCGGAGTTTTAGTTGGGTTCATTTTTTTACCCGGACTTTTTAGTTGGGTTAGTATTTTTGCCCGGAGTTTTAGTTGGGTTCGTACTTTTTACCCGGACTTTTAGTTGGGTTCGTAATTTTACCCGGAGTTTTAGTTGGGTTCGTAATTTTACCCGGAGTTTCACTTGGGTTCGTATTTTTACCCGGACTTTTTAGTTGGGTTCGTATTTTTTACCCGGACTTTTAGTTGGGTTCGTAATTTTACCCGGACTTTTTAGTTGGGTTCGTATTTTTTACCCGGACTTTTAGTTGGGTTCGTAATTTTACCCGGAGTTTTAGTTAGGTTCGTAATTTTACCCGGAGTTTTACTTGGGTTCGTAATTTTACCCGGACTTTTTAGTTGGGTTCGTATTTTTTACCCGGAGTTTTAGTTGGGTTCGTATTTTTACCCGGAGTTTTAGTTGGGTTCGTATTTTTACACGGAGTTTTAGTTGGGTTCGTATTTTTTACCCGGACTTTTTAGTTGGGTTAGTATTTTTGCCCGGAGTTTTAGTTGGGTTCGTATTTTTTTACCCGGAGTTTTAGTTGGGTTCTAAATGTTACCCGGACTTTTTTGTTTGGTTCGTATTTTTTACCCGGAGTTTTAGTTGGGTTCGTAATTTTACCCGGACTTTTTAGTTGGGTTCGTAATTTTACCCGGAGTTTTAGTTGGGTTCGTTTTAGTTGGGTTCGTACTTTTTACCCGGACTTTTTAGTTGGGTTAGTATTTTTGCCCGGAGTTTTAGTTGGGTTCGTATTTTTTTACCCGGAGTTTTAGTTGGGTTCTAAATGTTACTCGGACTTTTTTGTTTGGTTCGTATTTTTTACCCGGAGTTTTAGTTGGGTTCGTAATTTTACCCGCACTTTTTAGTTGGGTTCGTAATTTTACCCGGAGTTTTAGTTGGGTTCGTAATTTTACCCGGAGTTTTAGTTGGGTTCGTAATTTTACCCGGAGTTTTAGTTGGGTTCGTATTTTTACCCGGAGTTTTAGTTGGGTTCGTAATTTTACCCGGACTTTTTAGTTGGGTTCGTATTTTTTACCCGGACTTTTAGTTGGGTTCGTAATTTTACCCGGAGTTTTAGTTGGGTTCGTAATTTTACCCGGAGTTTTAGTTGAGTTCGTAATTTTACCCGGAGTTTTAGTTGGGTTCGTAATTTTACCCGGACTTTTTAGTTGGGTTCGTAATTTTACCCGGACTTTTTAGTTGGGTTCGTATTTTTTACCCGGAGTTTTAGTTGGGTTCGTATTTTTACCCGGAGTTTTAGTTGGGTTCATATTTTTACCCGGAGTTTTAGTTGGGTTCGTATTTTTTACCCGGACTTTTTAGTTGGGTTAGTATTTTTGCCCGGAGTTTTAGTTGGGTTCGTATTTTTTACCCGGAGTTTTAGTTGGGTTCGTATTTTTTACCCGGAGTTTTTAGTTGGGTTAGTATTTTTGCCCGGAGTTTTAGTTGGGTTCGTATTTTTTTACCCGGAGTTTTAGTTGGGTTCTAAATGTTACTCGGACTTTTTTGTTTGGTTCGTATTTTTTACCCGGAGTTTTAGTTGGGTTCGTAATTTTACCCGCACTTTTTAGTTGGGTTCGTAATTTTACCCGGAGTTTTAGTTGGGTTCGTAATTTTACCCCGAGTTTTAGTTGGGTTCGTAATTTTACCCGGAGTTTTAGTTGGGTTCGTAATTTTACCCGGAGTTTTAGTTGGGTTCGTAATTTTACCCGGACTTTTTAGTTGGGTTCGTATTTTTTACCCGGACTTTTAGTTGGGTTCGTAATTTTACCCGGAGTTTTAGTTGGGTTCGTAATTTTTCCCCGGAGTTTTAGTTGAGTTCGTAATTTTACCCGGATTTTTAGTTGGGTTCGTAATTTTACCCGGACTTTTTATTTGGGTTCGTAATTTTACCCGGACTTTTTAGTTGGGTTCGTAATTTTACCCGGAGTTTTAGTTGGGTTCGTAATTTTACCCGGAGTTTTACTTGGGTTCGTAATTTTACCCGGACTTTTTAGTTGGGTTTGTATTTTTTACCCGGACTTTTAGTTGGGTTCGTAATTTTACCCGGACTTTTTAGTTGGGTTCGTATCTTTTGCCCGGACTTTTAGGTGGGTTCGTAATTTTACCCGGACTTTTTAGTTGGGTTCGTATTTTTTACCCGGATTTTTAGTTGGGTTCGTAATTTTACCCGGAGTTTTAGTTGGGTTCGTAATTTTACCCGGAGTTTTACTTGGGTTCGTAATTTTACCCGGACTTTTTAGTTGGGTTCGTATTTTTTACCCGGAGTTTTAGTTGGGTTCGTAATTTTACCCGGACGTTTTAGTTGGGTTCGTATTTTTTACCCGGACTTTTAGTTGGGTTCGTAATTTTACCCGGAGTTTTAGTTGGGTTCGTATTTTTACCCGGAGTTTTAGTTGTGTTGGTAATTTTACCCGGAGTTTTAGTTGGGTTCATATTTTTTACCGGACTTTTTAGTTGGGTTCGTATTTTTTACCCGGAGTTTTAGTTGGGTT
Source organism: Melinopterus prodromus (assembly GCA_964023965.1). Classification (NCBI taxonomy): domain Eukaryota; kingdom Metazoa; phylum Arthropoda; class Insecta; order Coleoptera; family Scarabaeidae; genus Melinopterus; species Melinopterus prodromus. The sequence goes on from CAXIES010000214.1 coordinate 54,339, forward strand.
CGTATTTTTTACCCGGAGTTTTAGTTGGGTTTGTATGTTTACCCGGAGTTTTAGTCGGGTTCGTATTTTTACCCGGAGTTTTAGTTGGGTTCGTATTTTTTACCCGGACTTTTTAGTTGGGTTAGTATTTTTGCCCGGAGTTTTAGTTGGGTTCGTATTTTTTACCCGGAGTTTTAGTTGGGTTCGTATTTTTTACCCGGAGTTTTAGTAGGGTTCGTATTTTTACCCGGAGTTTTAGTTGGGTTCGCATTTTTACCCGGAGTTTTAGTTGGGTTCGTATTTTTTACCCGGAGTTTTAGTTGGGTTCGTATTTTTACCCGGAGTTTTAGTTGGGTTCGTATTTTTACCCGGAGTTTTAGTTGGGTTCGTACTTTTTACCCGGACTTTTTAGTTGGGTTAGTATTTTTGCCCGGAGTTTTAGTTGGGTTCGTATTTTTTTACCCGGAGTTTTAGTTGGGTTCTAAATGTTACTCGGACTTTTTTGTTTGGTTCGTATTTTTTACCCGGAGTTTTAGTTGGGTTCGTAATTTTACCCGCACTTTTTAGTTGGGTTCGTAATTTTACCCGGAGTTTTAGTTGGGTTCGTAATTTTACCCGGAGTTTTAGTTGGGTTCGTAATTTTACACGGAGTTTTAGTTGGGTTCGTATTTTTACCCGGAGTTTTAGTTGGGTTCGTAATTTTACCCGGACTTTTTAGTTGGGTTCGTATTTTTTACCCGGACTTTTAGTTGGGTTCGTAATTTTACCCGGAGTTTTAGTTGGGTTCGTAATTTTACCCGGAGTTTTAGTTGAGTTCGTAATTTTACCCGGAGTTTTAGTTGGGTTCGTAATTTTACCCGGACTTTTTAGTTGGGTTCGTAATTTTACCCGGACTTTTTAGTTGGGTTCGTATTTTTTACCCGGAGTTTTAGTTGGGTTCGTATTTTTACCCGGAGTTTTAGTTGGGTTCGTATTTTTACCCGGAGTTTTAGTTGGGTTCGTATTTTTTACCCGGACTTTTTAGTTGGGTTAGTATTTTTGCCCGGAGTTTTAGTTGGGTTCGTATTTTTTACCCGGAGTTTTAGTTGGGTTCGTATTTTTTACCCGGAGTTTTTAGTTGGGTTAGTATTTTTGCCCGGAGTTTTAGTTGGGTTCGTATTTTTTTACCCGGAGTTTTAGTTGGGTTCTAAATGTTACTCGGACTTTTTTGTTTGGTTCGTATTTTTTACCCGGAGTTTTAGTTGGGTTCGTAATTTTACCCGCACTTTTTAGTTGGGTTCGTAATTTTACCCGGAGTTTTAGTTGGGTTCGTAATTTTACCCGGAGTTTTAGTTGGGTTCGTAATTTTACCCGGAGTTTTAGTTGGGTTCGTATTTTTACCCGGAGTTTTAGTTGGGTTCGTAATTTTACCCGGAATTTTTAGTTGGGTTCGTATTTTTTACCCGGACTTTTAGTTGGGTTCGTAATTTTACCCGGAGTTTTAGTTGGGTTCGTAATTTTACCCGGAGTTTTAGTTGAGTTCGTAATTATACCCGGAGTTTTAGTTGGGTTCGTAATTTTACCCGGACTTTTTAGTTGGGTTCGTAATTTTACCCGGACTTTTTAGTTGGGTTCGTATTTTTTACCCGGAGTTTTAGTTGGGTTCGTATTTTTACCCGGAGTTTTAGTTGGGTTCGTATTTTTACCCGGAGTTTTAGTTGGGTTCGTATTTTTTACCCGGACTTTTTAGTTGGGTTAGTATTTTTGCCCGGAGTTTTAGTTGGGTTCGTATTTTTTACCCGGAGTTTTAGTTGGGTTCGTATTTTTTACCCGGAGTTTTAGTTGGGTTCGTATTTTTACCCGGAGTTTTAGTTGGGTTCGTATTTTTACCCGGAGTTTTAGTTGGGTTCGTATTTTTTACCCGGAGTTTTAGTTGGGTTCGTATTTTTACCCGGAGTTTTAGTTGGGTTCGTATTTTTACCCGGAGTTTTAGTTGGGTTCGTATTTTTTACCCGGACTTTTTAGTTGGGTTCGTATTTTTTACCCGGACTTTTAGTTGGGTTCGTAATTTTACCCGGAGTTTTAGTTGGGTTCGTAATTTTACCCGGAGTTTTAGTTGAGTTCGCAATTTTACCCGGAGTTTTAGTTGGGTTCGTAATTTTACCCGGACTTTTTAGTTGGGTTCGTAATTTTACCCGGACTGTTTAGTTGGGTTCGTATTTTTTACCCGGAGTTTTAGTTGGGTTCGTAATTTTACCCGGACTTGTTAGTTGGGTTCGTATTTTTTACCCGGAGTTTTAGTTGGGTTCGTATTTTTACCCGGAGTTTTAGTTGGGTTCGTATTTTTACCCGGAGTTTTAGTTGGGTTCGTATTTTTTACCCGGACTTTTTAGTTGGGTTAGTATTTTTGCCCGGAGTTTTAGTTGGGTTCGTATTTTTTACCCGGATTTTTATTGGGTTCGAATTTTTTACCCGGAGTTTTAGTTGGGTTCGTATTTTTACCCGGAGTTTTAGTTGGGTTCGTATTTTTACCCGGAGTTTTAGTTGGGTTCGTATTTTTTACCCGGAGTTTTAGTTGGGTTCGTATTTTTACCCGGAGTTTTAGTTGGGTTCGTATTTTTACCCGGAGTTTTAGTTGGGTTCGTATTTTTTACCCGGACTTTTTAGTTGGGTTAGTATTTTTGCCCGGAGTTTTAGTTGGGTTCGTATTTTTTTACCCGGAGTTTTAGTTGGGTTCTAAATGTTACCCGGACTTTTTTGTTTGGTTCGTATTTTTTACCCGGAGTTTTAGTTGGGTTCGTAATTTTACCCGCACTTTTTAGTTGGGTTCGTAATTTTACCCGGAGTTTTAGTTGGGTTCGTAATTTTACCCGGAGTTTTAGTTGGGTTCGTAATTTTAACCGGAGTTTTAGTTGGGTTCGTAATTTTACCCGGAGTTTTACTTGGGTTCGTAATTTTACCCGGACTTTTTAGTTGGGTTCGTATTTTTTACCCGGACTTTTAGTTGGGTTCGTAATTTTACCCGGAGTTTTAGTTGGGTTCGTAATTTTACCCGGAGTTTTAGTTGGGTTCGTAATTTTACTCGGAGTTTTACTTGGGTTCGTAATTTTACCCGGAGTTTTACTTGGGTTCGTAATTTTACCCGGACTTTTAGTTGGGTTCGTAATTTTACCTGGAGTTTTAGTTGGGTTCGCAATTTTACCAGGACTTTTTAGTTGGGTTCGTATTTTTTACCCGGACTTTTAGTTGGGTTCGTAATTTTACCCGGAGTTTTAGTTGGGTTCGTAATTTTACCCGGAGTTTTAGATGAGTTCGTAATTTTACCCGGAGTTTTAGTTGGGTTCGTAATTTTACCCGGATTTTTTAGTTGGGTTCGTAATTTTACCGGATTTTTTAGTTGGGTTCGTAATTTTACCCGGACTTTTTAGTTGGGTTCGTAATTTTACCCGGACTTTTTAGTTGGGTTCGTAATTTTACCCGGAGTTTTAGTTGGGTTCGTAATTTTACCCGGAGTTTTACTTGGGTTCGTAATTTTACCCGGACTTTTTAGTTGGGTTCGTATTTTTTACCCGGACTTTTAGTTGGGGTCGTAATTTTACCCGGAGTTTTAGTTGGGTTCGTAATTTTACCCGGAGTTTTAGTTGGGTTCGTAATTTTACCCGGAGTCTTGAGTTACCCGGACTTTTTAGTTGGGTTCGTATTTTTACCCGGACTTTTAGTTGGGTTCGTAATTTTACCCGGAGTTTTAGTTGGGTTCGTAATTTTACCCGGAGCTTTAGTTGGGTTCGTAATTTTACCCGGAGTTTTACTTGGGTTCGTAATTTTACCCGGAGTTTTACTTGGGTTCGTAATTTTACCCGGACTTTTTAGTTGGGTTCGTATTTTTTACCCGGACTTTTAGTTGGGTTCGCAATTTTACCCGGAGTTTTAGTTGGGTTCGTAATTTTACCCGGGGTTTTAGTTGAGTTCGTAATTTTACCCGGAGTTTTAGTTGGGTTCGTAATTTTACCCGGACTTTTTAGTTGGGTTCGTAATTTTACCCGGACTTTTTAGTTGGGTTCGTATTTTTTACCCGGAGTTTTAGTTGGGTTCGTAATTTTACCCGGAGTTTTAGTTGGGTTCGTAATTTTACCCGGAGTCTTGAGTTACCCGGACTTTTTAGTTGGGTTCGTATTTTTACCCGGACTTTTAGTTGGGTTCGTAATTTTACCCGGAGTTTTAGTTGGGTTCGTAATTTTACCCGGAGCTTTAGTTGGGTTCGTAATTTTACCCGGAGTTTTACTTGGGTTCGTAATTTTACCCGGAGTTTTACTTGGGTTCGTAATTTTACCCGGAGTTTTAGTTGGGTTCGTAATTTTACCCGGACTTTTTAGTTGGGTTCGTATTTTTTACCCGGACTTTTAGTTGGGTTCGCAATTTTACCCGGAGTTTTAGTTGGGTTCGTAATTTTACCCGGAGTTTTAGTTGAGTTCGTAATTTTACCCGGAGTTTTAGTTGGGTTCGTAATTTTACCCGAACTTTTTAGTTGGGTTCGTAATTTTACCCGGACTTTTTAGTTGGGTTCGTATTTTTTACCCGGAGTTTTAGTTGGGTTCGTAATTTTACCCGGAGTTTTAGTTGGGTTCGTAATTTTACCCGGACTTTTTAGTTGGGTTCGTATTTTTTACCTGGACTTTTAGTTGGGTTCGTAATTTTACCCGGAGTTTTAGTTGGGTTCGTATTTTTTACCCGGAGTTTTAGTTGGGTTCGTATTTTTTACCCGGAGTTTTAGTTGGGTTCGTATTTTTACCCGGAGTTTTAGTTGTGTTGGTAATTTTACCCGGAGTTTTAGTTGGGTTCATATTTTTTACCGGACTTTTTAGTTGGGTTCGTATTTTTTACCCGGAGTTTTAGTTGGGTTCGTATTTTTTACCCGGACTTTTTAGTTGGGTTAGTATTTTTGCCCGGAGTTTTAGTTGGGTTCGTATTTTTACCTGGAGTTTTAGTTGGGTTCGTATTTTTACCCGGAGTTTTAGTTGGGTCCGTATTTTTTACCCGGAGTTTTAGTTGGGTTCGTATTTTTACCCGGAGTTTTAGTTGGGTTCGTATTTTTACCCGGAGTTTTAGTTAGGTTCGTATTTTTTACCCGGACTTTTTAGTTGGGTTAGTATTTTTGCCCGGAGTTTTAGTTGGGTTCGTATTTTTTTACCCGGAGTTTTAGTTGGGTTCTAAATGTTACCCAGACTTTTTTGTTTGGTTCGTATTTTTTACCCGGAGTTTTAGTTGGGTTCGTAATTTTACCCGGACTTTTTAGTTGGGTTTGTAATTTTACCCGGAGTTTTAGTTGGGTTCGTAATTTTACCCCGAGTTTTAGTTGGGTTCGTAATTTTACCCGGAGTTTTAGTTGGGTTCGTAATTTTACCCGGAGTTTTAGTTGGGTTCGTAATTTTACCCGGACTTTTTAGTTGGGTTCGTATTTTTTACCCGGACTTTTAGTTGGGTTCGTAATTTTACCCGGAGTTTTAGTTGGGTTCGTAATTTTTACCCGGAGTTTTAGTTGGGTTCGTATGTTTACCCGGAGTTTTAGTCGGGTTCGTATTTTTACCCGGAGTTTTAGTTGGGTTCGTATTTTTTACCCGGACTTTTTAGTTGGGTTAGTATTTTTGCCCGAAGTTTTAGTTGGGTTCGTATTTTTTACCCGGAGTTTTAGTTGGGTTCGTATTTTTTACCCGGAGTTTTAGTAGGGTTCGTATTTTTACCCGGAGTTTTAGTTGGGTTCGTATTTTTACCCGGAGTTTTAGTTGGGTTCGTATTTTTTACCCGGAGTTTTAGTTGGGTTCGTATTTTTACCCGGAGTTTTAGTTGGGTTCGTAATTTTACCCGGAGTTTTACTTGGGTTCGTAATTTTACCCGGACTTTTTAGTTGGGTTCGTATTTTTTACCCGGACTTTTAGTTGGGTTCGTAATTTTACCCGGAGTTTTAGTTGGGTTCGTAATTTTACCCGGAGTTTTAGTTGGGTTCGTAATTTTACTCGGAGTTTTACTTGGGTTCGTAATTTTACCCGGAGTTTTACTTGGGTTCGTAATTTTACCCGGACTTTTAGTTGGGTTCGTAATTTTACCCGGAGTTTTAGTTGGGTTCGCAATTTTACCAGGACTTTTTAGTTGGGTTCGTATTTTTTACCCGGACTTTTAGTTGGGTTCGTAATTTTACCCGGAGTTTTAGTTGGGTTCGTAATTTTACCCGGAGTTTTAGTTGAGTTCGTAATTTTACCCGGAGTTTTAGTTGGGTTCGTAATTTTACCCGGATTTTTTAGTTGGGTTCGTAATTTTACCCGGACTTTTTAGTTGGGTTCGTAATTTTACCCGGACTTTTTAGTTGGGTTCGTAATTTTACCCGGAGTTTTAGTTGGGTTCGTAATTTTACCCGGAGTTTTACTTGGGTTCGTAATTTTACCCGGACTTTTTAGTTTGGTTCGTATTTTTTACCCGGACTTTTAGTTGGGTTCGTAATTTTACCCGGAGTTTTAGTTGGGTTCGTAATTTTACCCGGAGTTTTAGTTGGGTTCGTAATTTTACCCGGAGTCTTGAGTTACCCGGACTTTTTAGTTGGGTTCGTATTTTTACCCGGACTTTTAGTTGGGTTCGTAATTTTACCCGGAGCTTTAGTTGGGTTCGTAATTTTACCCGGAGTTTTACTTGGGTTCGTAATTTTACCCGGACTTTTTAGTTGGGTTCGTATTTTTACCCGGACTTTTAGTTGGGTTCGTAATTTTACCCGGAGTTTTAGTTGGGTTCGTAATTTTACCCGGAGTTTTAGTTGGGTTCGTAATTTTACCCGGAGTCTTGAGTTACCCGGACTTTTTAGTTGGGTTCGTATTTTTACCCGGACTTTTAGTTGGGTTCGTAATTTTACCCGGAGTTTTAGTTGGGTTCGTAATTTTACCCGGAGCTTTAGTTGGGTTCGTAATTTTACCCGGAGTTTTACTTGGGTTCGTAATTTTACCCGGAGTTTTACTTGGGTTCGTAATTTTACCCGGAGTTTTAGTTGGGTTCGTAATTTTACCCGGACTTTTTAGTTGGGTTCGTATTTTTTACCCGGACTTTTTAGTTGGGTTTGTAATTTTACCCGGAGTTTTAGTTGGGTTCGTAATTTTACCCCGAGTTTTAGTTGGGTTCGCAATTTTACCCGGAGTTTTAGTTGGGTTCGTAATTTTACCCGGAGTTTTAGTTGAGTTTGTAATTTTACCCGGAGTTTTAGTTGGGTTCGTAATTTTACCCGGACTTTTTAGTTGGGTTCGTAATTTTACCCGGACTTTTTAGTTGGGTTCGTATTTTTTACCCGGAGTTTTAGTTGGGTTCGTAATTTTACCCGGAGTTTTAGTTGGGTTCGTAATTTTACCCGGACTTTTTAGTTGGGTTCGTATTTTTTACCTGGACTTTTAGTTGGGTTCGTAATTTTACCCGGAGTTTTAGTTGGGTTCGTATTTTTTACCCGGAGTTTTAGTTGGGTTCGTATTTTTTACCCGGAGTTTTAGTTGGGTTCGTATTTTTACCCGGAGTTTTAGTTGTGTTGGTAATTTTACCCGGAGTTTTAGTTGGGTTCATATTTTTTACCGGACTTTTTAGTTGGGTTCGTATTTTTTACCCGGAGTTTTAGTTGGGTTCGTATTTTTTACCCGGACTTTTTAGTTGGGTTAGTATTTTTGCCCGGAGTTTTAGTTGGGTTCGTATTTTTACCCGGAGTTTTAGTTGGGTTCGTATTTTTACCCGGAGTTTTAGTTGGGTCCGTATTTTTTACCCGGAGTTTTAGTTGGGTTCGTATTTTTACCCGGAGTTTTAGTTGGGTTCGTATTTTTACCCGGAGTTTTAGTTAGGTTCGTATTTTTTACCCGGACTTTTTAGTTGGGTTAGTATTTTTGCCCGGAGTTTTAGTTGGGTTCGTATTTTTTTACCCGGAGTTTTAGTTGGGTTCTAAATGTTACCCAGACTTTTTTGTTTGGTTCGTATTTTTTACCCGGAGTATTAGTTGGGTTCGTAATTTTACCCGGACTTTTTAGTTGGGTTTGTAATTTTACCCGGAGTTTTAGTTGGGTTCGTAATTTTACCCCGAGTTTTAGTTGGGTTCGTAATTTTACCCGGAGTTTTAGTTGGGTTCGTAATTTTACCCGGAGTTTTAGTTGGGTTCGTAATTTTACCCGGACTTTTTAGTTGGGTTCGTATTTTTTACCCGGACTTTTAGTTGGGTTCGTAATTTTACCCGGAGTTTTAGTTGGGTTCGTAATTTTTACCCGGAGTTTTAGTTGGGTTCGTATGTTTACCCGGAGTTTTAGTCGGGTTCGTATTTTTACCCGGAGTTTTAGTTGGGTTCGTATTTTTTACCCGGACTTTTTAGTTGGGTTAGTATTTTTGCCCGAAGTTTTAGTTGGGTTCGTATTTTTTACCCGGAGTTTTAGTTGGGTTCGTATTTTTTACCCGGAGTTTTAGTAGGGTTCGTATTTTTACCCGGAGTTTTAGTTGGGTTCGTATTTTTACCCGGAGTTTTAGTTGGGTTCGTATTTTTTACCCGGAGTTTTAGTTGGGTTCGTATTTTTACCCGGAGTTTTAGTTGGGTTCGTAATTTTACCCGGAGTTTTACTTGGGTTCGTAATTTTACCCGGACTTTTTAGTTGGGTTCGTATTTTTTACCCGGACTTTTAGTTGGGTTCGTAATTTTACCCGGAGTTTTAGTTGGGTTCGTAATTTTACCCGGAGTTTTAGTTGGGTTCGTAATTTTACTCGGAGTTTTACTTGGGTTCGTAATTTTACCCGGAGTTTTACTTGGGTTCGTAATTTTACCCGGACTTTTAGTTGGGTTCGTAATTTTACCCGGAGTTTTAGTTGGGTTCGCAATTTTACCAGGACTTTTTAGTTGGGTTCGTATTTTTTACCCGGACTTTTAGTTGGGTTCGTAATTTTACCCGGAGTTTTAGTTGGGTTCGTAATTTTACCCGGAGTTTTAGTTGAGTTCGTAATTTTACCCGGAGTTTTAGTTGGGTTCGTAATTTTACCCGGATTTTTTAGTTGGGTTCGTAATTTTACCCGGACTTTTTAGTTGGGTTCGTAATTTTACCCGGACTTTTTAGTTGGGTTCGTAATTTTACCCGGAGTTTTAGTTGGGTTCGTAATTTTACCCGGAGTTTTACTTGGGTTCGTAATTTTACCCGGACTTTTTAGTTGGGTTCGTATTTTTTACCCGGACTTTTAGTTGGGTTCGTAATTTTACCCGGAGTTTTAGTTGGGTTCGTAATTTTACCCGGAGTTTTAGTTGGGTTCGTAATTTTACCCGGAGTCTTGAGTTACCCGGACTTTTTAGTTGGGTTCGTATTTTTACCCGGACTTTTAGTTGGGTTCGTAATTTTACCCGGAGTTTTAGTTGGGTTCGTAATTTTACCCGGAGCTTTAGTTGGGTTCGTAATTTTACCCGGAGTTTTACTTGGGTTCGTAATTTTACCCGGAGTTTTACTTGGGTTCGTAATTTTACCCGGAGTTTTAGTTGGGTTCGTAATTTTACCCGGACTTTTTAGTTGGGTTCGTATTTTTTACCCGGACTTTTAGTTGGGTTCGCAATTTTACCCGGAGTTTTAGTTGGGTTCGTAATTTTACCCGGAGTTTTAGTTGAGTTCGTAATTTTACCCGGAGTTTTAGTTGGGTTCGTAATTTTACCCGGACTTTTTAGTTGGGTTCGTAATTTTACCCGGACTTTTTAGTTGGGTTCGTATTTTTTACCCGGAGTTTTAGTTGGGTTCGTAATTTTACCCGGAGTTTTAGTTGGGTTCGTAATTTTACCCGGACTTTTTAGTTGGGTTCGTATTTTTTACCTGGACTTTTAGTTGGGTTCGTAATTTTACCCGGAGTTTTAGTTGGGTTCGTATTTTTTACCCGGAGTTTTAGTTGGGTTCGTATTTTTTAACCCGGAGTTTTAGTTGGGTTCGTATTTTTACCCGGAGTTTTAGTTGTGTTGGTAATTTTACCCGGAGTTTTAGTTGGGTTCATATTTTTTACCGGACTTTTTAGTTGGGTTCGTATTTTTTACCCGGAGTTTTAGTTGGGTTCGTATTTTTTACCCGGACTTTTTAGTTGGGTTAGTATTTTTGCCCGGAGTTTTAGTTGGGTTCGTATTTTTACCCGGAGTTTTAGTTGGGTTCGTATTTTTACCCGGAGTTTTAGTTGGGTCCGTATTTTTTACCCGGAGTTTTAGTTGGGTTCGTATTTTTACCCGGAGTTTTAGTTGGGTTCGTATTTTTACCCGGAGTTTTAGTTAGGTTCGTATTTTTTACCCGGACTTTTAAGTTGGCTTAGTATTTTTGCCCGGAGTTTTAGTTGGGTTCGTATTTTTTTACCCGGAGTTTTAGTTGGGTTCTAAATGTTACCCAGACTTTTTTGTTTGGTTCGTATTTTTTACCCGGAGTTTTAGTTGGGTTCGTAATTGTACCCGGACTTTTTAGTTGGGTTTGTAATTTTACCTGGAGTTTTAGTTGGGTTCGTAATTTTACCCCGAGTTTTAGTTGGGTTCGTAATTTTACCCGGAGTTTTAGTTGGGTTCGTAATTTTACCCGGAGTTTTAGTTGGGTTCGTAATTTTACCCGGACTTTTTAGTTGGGTTCGTATTTTTTACCCGGACTTTTAGTTGGGTTCGTAATTTTACCCGGAGTTTTAGTTGGGTTCGTAATTTTTACCCGGAGTTTTAGTTGGGTTCGTATGTTTACCCGGAGTTTTAGTTGGGTTCGTATTTTTTACCCGGACTTTTTAGGTGGGTTAGTATTTTTGCCCGAAGTTTTAGTTGGGTTCGTATTTTTTACCCGGAGTTTTAGTTGGGTTCGTATTTTTTACCCGGAGTTTTAGTAGGGTTCGTATTTTTACCCGGAGTTTTAGTTGGGTTCGTATTTTTACCCGGAGTTTTAGTTGGGTTCGTATTTTTTACCCGGAGTTTTAGTTGGGTTCGTATTTTTACCCGGAGTTTTAGTTGGGTTCGTATTTTTACCCGGAGTTTTAGTTGGGTTCGTATTTTTTACCCGGACTTTTTAGTTGGGTTAGTATTTTTGCCCGGAGTTTTAGTTGGGTTCGTATTTTTTTACCCGGAGTTTTAGTTGGGTTCTAAATGTTACTCGGACTTTTTTGTTTGGTTCGTATTTTTTACCCGGAGTTTTAATTGGGTTCGTAATTTTACCCGCACTTTTTAGTTGGGTTCGTAATTTTACCCGGAGTTTTAGTTGGGTTCGTAATTTTACCCGGAGTTTTAGTTGGGTTCGTAATTTTACCCGGAGTTTTAGTTGGGTTCGTATTTTTACCCGGAGTTTTAGTTGGGTTCGTAATTTTACCCGGACTTTTTAGTTGGGTTCGTATTTTTTACCCGGACTTTTAGTTGGGTTCGTAATTTTACCCGGAGTTTTAGTTGGGTTCGTAATTTTACCCGGAGTTTTAGTTGAGTTCGTAATTTTACCCGGAGTTTTAGTTGGGTTCGTAATTTTACCCGGACTTTTTAGTTGGGTTCGTAATTTTACCCGGACTTTTTAGTTGGGTTCGTATTTTTTACCCGGAGTTTTAGTTGGGTTCGTATTTTTACCCGGAGTTTTAGTTGGGTTCGTATTTTTACCCGGAGTTTTAGTTGGGTTCGTATTTTTTACCCGGACTTTTTAGTTGGGTTAGTATTTTTGCCCGGACTTTTAGTTGGGTTCGTATTTTTTACCCGGAGTTTTAGTTGGGTTCGTATTTTTTACCCGGAGTTTTAGTTGGGTTCGTATTTTTACCCGGAGTTTTAGTTGGGTTCGTATTTTTACCCGGAGTTTTAGTTGGGTTCGTATTTTTTACCCGGAGTTTTAGTTGGGTTCGTATTTTTACCCGGAGTTTTAGTTGGGTTCGTATTTTTACCCGGAGTTTTAGTTAGGTTCGTATTTTTTACCCGGACTTTTTAGTTGGGTTAGTATTTTTGCCCGGAGTTTTAGTTGGGTTCGTATTTTTTTACCCGGAGTTTTAGTTGGGTTCTAAATGTTACCCAGACTTTTTTGTTTGGTTCGTATTTTTACCCGGAGTTTTAGTTGGGTTCGTATTTTTTACCCGGACTTTTTAGTTGGGTTAGTATTTTTGCTCGGAGTTTTAGTTGGGTTCGTATTTTTTACCCGGATTTTTATTGGGTTCGTATTTTTTACCCGGAGTTTTAGTTGGGTTCGTATTTTTACCCGGAGTTTTAGTTGGGTCCGTATTTTTTACCCGGAGTTTTAGTTGGGTTCGTATTTTTACCCGGAGTTTTAGTTGGGTTCGTATTTTTACCCGGAGTTTTAGTTAGGTTCGTATTTTTTACCCGGACTTTTTAGTTGGGTTAGTATTTTTGCCCGGAGTTTTAGTTGGGTTCGTATTTTTTTACCCGGAGTTTTAGTTGGGTTCTAAATGTTACCCAGACTTTTTTGTTTGGTTCGTATTTTTTACCCGGAGTTTTAGTTGGGTTCGTAATTTTACCCGGACTTTTTAGTTGGGTTCGTAATTTTACCCGGAGTTTTAGTTGTGTTGGTAATTTTACCCGGAGTTTTAGTTGGGTTCATATTTTTTACCGGACTTTTTAGTTGGGTTCGTATTTTTTACCCGGAGTTTTAGTTGGGTTCGTATTTTTTACCCGGAGTTTTAGTTGGGTTCGTATTTTTACCCGGAGTTTTAGTTGGGTTCGTATTTTTACCCGGAGTTTTAGTTGGGTTCGTATTTTTTACCCGGACTTTTTAGTTGGGTTAGTATTTTTGCCCGGAGTTTTAGTTGGGTTCGTATTTTTACCCGGAGTTTTAGTTGGGTTCGTATTTTTACCCGGAGTTTTAGTTGGGTCCGTATTTTTTACCCGGAGTTTTAATTGGGTTCGTATTTTTACCCGGAGTTTTAGTTGGGTTCGTATTTTTACCCGGAGTTTTAGTTAGGTTCGTATTTTTTACCCGGACTTTTTAGTTGGGTTAGTATTTTTGCCCGGAGTTTTAGTTGGGTTCGTATTTTTTTACCCGGAGTTTTAGTTGGGTTCTAAATGTTACCCAGACTTTTTTGTTTGGTTCGTATTTTTTACCCAGACTTTTTAGTTGGGTTCGTAATTTTACCCGGACTTTTTAGTTGGGTTCGTAATTTTACCCGGAGTTTTAGTTGGGTTCGTAATTTTACCCCGAGTTTTAGTTGGGTTCGTAATTTTACCCGGAGTTTTAGTTGGGTTCGTAATTTTACCCGGACTTTTTAGTTGGGTTCGTATTTTTTACCCGGACTTTTAGTTGGGTTCGTAATTTTACCCGGAGTTTTAGTTGGGTTCGTAATTTTTACCCGGAGTTTTAGTTGGGTTCGTATGTTTACCCGGAGTTTTAGTCGGGTTCGTATTTTTACCCGGAGTTTTAGTTGGGTTCGTATTTTTTACCCGGACTTTTTAGTTGGGTTAGTATTTTTGCCCGGAGTTTTAGTTGGGTTCGTATTTTTTACCCGGAGTTTTAGTTGGGTTCGTATTTTTTACCCGGAGTTTTAGTAGGGTTCGTATTTTTACCCGGAGTTTTAGTTGGGTTCGTATTTTTACCCGGAGTTTTAGTTGGGTTCGTATTTTTTACCCGGAGTTTTAGTTGGGTTCGTATTTTTACCCGGAGTTTTAGTTGGGTTCGTATTTTTACCCGGAGTTTTAGTTGGGTTCGTATTTTTTACCCGGACTTTTTAGTTGGGTTAGTATTTTTGCCCGGAGTTTTAGTTGGGTTCGTATTTTTTTACCCGGAGTTTTAGTTGGGTTCTAAATGTTACTCGGACTTTTTTGTTTGGTTCGTATTTTTTACCCGGAGTTTTAATTGGGTTCGTAATTTTACCCGCACTTTTTAGTTGGGTTCGTAATTTTACCCGGAGTTTTAGTTGGGTTCGTAATTTTACCCGGAGTTTTAGTTGGGTTCGTAATTTTACCCGGAGTTTTAGTTGGGTTCGTATTTTTACCCGGAGTTTTAGTTGGGTTCGTAATTTTACCCGGACTTTTTAGTTGGGTTCGTATTTTTTACCCGGACTTTTAGTTGGGTTCGTAATTTTACCCGGAGTTTTAGTTGGGTTCGTAATTTTACCCGGAGTTTTAGTTGAGTTTGTAATTTTACCCGGAGTTTTAGTTGGGTTCGTAATTTTACCCGGACTTTTTAGTTGGGTTCGTAATTTTACCCGGACTTTTTAGTTGGGTTCGTATTTTTTACCCGGAGTTTTAGTTGGGTTCGTATTTTTACCCGGAGTTTTAGTTGGGTTCGTATTTTTACCCGGAGTTTTAGTTGGGTTCGTATTTTTTACCCGGACTTTTTAGTTGGGTTAGTATTTTTGCCCGGACTTTTAGTTGGGTTCGTATTTTTTACCCGGAGTTTTAGTTGGGTTCGTATTTTTTACCCGGAGTTTTAGTTGGGTTCGTATTTTTACCCGGAGTTTTAGTTGGGTTCGTATTTTTACCCGGTGTTTTAGTTGGGTTCGTATTTTTTACCCGGAGTTTTAGTTGGGTTCGTATTTTTACCCGGAGTTTTAGTTGGGTTCGTATTTTTACCCGGAGTTTTAGTTAGTTTCGTATTTTTTACCCGGACTTTTTAGTTGGGTTAGTATTTTTGCCCGGAGTTTTAGTTGGGTTCGTATTTTTTTACCCGGAGTTTTAGTTGGGTTCTAAATGTTACCCAGACTTTTTTGTTTGGTTCGTATTTTTACCCGGAGTTTTAGTTGGGTTCGTATTTTTTACCCGGACTTTTTAGTTGGGTTAGTATTTTTGCCCGGAGTTTTAGTTGGGTTCGTATTTTTTACCCGGATTTTTATTGGGTTCGTATTTTTTACCCGGAGTTTTAGTTGGGTTCGTATTTTTACCCGGAGTTTTAGTTGGGTCCGTATTTTTTACCCGGAGTTTTAGTTGGGTTCGTATTTTTACCCGGAGTTTTAGTTGGGTTCGTATTTTTACCCGGAGTTTTAGTTAGGTTCGTATTTTTTACCCGGACTTTTTAGTTGGGTTAGTATTTTTGCCCGGAGTTTTAGTTGGGTTCGTATTTTTCTACCCGGAGTTTTAGTTGGGTTCTAAATGTTACCCAGACTTTTTTGTTTGGTTCGTATTTTTTACCCGGAGTTTTAGTTGGGTTCGTAATTTTACCCGGACTTTTTAGTTGGTTTCGTAATTTTACCCGGAGTTTTAGTTGGGTTCGTAATTTTACCCCGAGTTTTAGTTGGGTTCGTAATTTTACCCGGAGTTTTAGTTGGGTTCGTAATTTTACCCGGAGTTTTAGTTGGGTTCGTAATTTGACCCGGACTTTTTAGTTGGGTTCGTATTTTTTACCCGGACTTTTAGTTGGGTTCGTAATTTTACCCGGAGTTTTAGTTGGGTTCGTAATTTTTACCCGGAGTTTTAGTTGGGTTTGTATGTTTACCCGGAGTTTTAGTCGGGTTCGTATTTTTACCCGGAGTTTTAGTTGGGTTCGTATTTTTTACCCGGACTTTTTAGTTGGGTTAGTATTTATGCCCGGAGTTTTAGTTGGGTTCGTATTTTTTACCCGGAGTTTTAGTTGGGTTCGTATTTTTTACCCGGAGTTTTAGTAGGGTTCGTATTTTTACCCGGAGTTTTAGTTGGGTTCGTATTTTTACCCGGAGTTTTAGTTGGGTTCGTATTTTTTACCCGGAGTTTTAGTTGGGTTCGTATTTTTACCCGGAGTTTTAGTTGGGTTCGTATTTTTACCCGGAGTTTTAGTTGGGTTCGTATTTTTTACCCGGACTTTTTAGTTGGGTTAGTATTTTTGCCCGGAGTTTTAGTTGGGTTCGTATTTTTTTACCCGGAGTTTTAGTTGGGTTCTAAATGTTACTGGGACTTTTTTGTTTGGTTCGTATTTTTTACCCGGAGTTTTAATTGGGTTCGTAATTTTACCCGCACTTTTTAGTTGGGTTCGTAATTTTACCCGGAGTTTTAGTTGGGTTCGTAATTTTACCCGGAGTTTTAGTTGGGTTCGTAATTTTACCCGGAGTTTTAGTTGGGTTCGTATTTTTACCCGGAGTTATAGTTGGGTTCGTAATTTTACCCGGACTTTTTAGTTGGGTTCGTATTTTTTACCCGGACTTTTAGTTGGGTTCGTAATTTTACCCGGAGTTTTAGTTGGGTTCGTAATTTTACCCGGAGTTTTAGTTGAGTTCGTAATTTTACCCGGAGTTTTAGTTGGGTTCGTAATTTTACCCGGACTTTTTAGTTGGGTTCGTAATTTTACCCGGACTTTTTAGTTGGGTTCGTATTTTTTACCCGGAGTTTTAGTTGGGTTCGTATTTTTACCCGGAGTTTTAGTTGGGTTCGTATTTTTACCCGGAGTTTTAGTTGGGTTCGTATTTTTACCCGGAGTTTTAGTTGGGTTCGTATTTTTTACCCGGAGTTTTAGTTGGGTTCGTATTTTTACCCGGAGTTTTAGTTGGGTTCGTATTTTTACCCGGAGTTTTAGTTGGGTTCGTATTTTTTACCCGGACTTTTTAGTTGGGTTCGCATTTTTTACCCGGACTTTTAGTTGGGTTCGTAATTTTACCCGGAGTTTTAGTTGGGTTCGTAATTTTACCCGGAGTTTTAGTTGAGTTCGTAATTTTACCCGGAGTTTTAGTTGGGTTCGTAATTTTACGCGGACTTTTTAGTTGGGTTCGTAATTTTACCCGGACTTTTTAGTTGGGTTCGTATTTTTTACCCGGAGTTTTAGTTGGGTTCGTATTTTTACCCGGAGTTTTAGTTGGGTTCGTATTTTTACCCGGAGTTTTAGTTGGGTTCGTATTTTTTACCCGGACTTTTTAGTTGGGTTAGTATTTTTGCCCGGAGTTTTAGTTGGGTTCGTATTTTTTACCCGGATTTTTATTGGGTTCGTATTTTTTACCCGGAGTTTTAGTTGGGTTCGTATTTTTACCCGGAGTTTTAGTTGGGTTCGTATTTTTTACCCGGAGTTTTAGTTGGGTTCGTATTTTTACCCGGAGTTTTAGTTGAGTTCGTATTTTTACCCGGAGTTTTAGTTGGGTTCGTATTTTTTACCCGGACTTTTTAGTTGGGTTAGTATTTTTGCCCGGAGTTTTAGTTGGGTTCGTATTTTTTTACCCGGAGTTTTAGTTGGGTTCTAAATGTTACTCGGACTTTTTTGTTTGGTTCGTATTTTTTACCCGGAGTTTTAATTGGGTTCGTAATTTTACCCGCACTTTTTAGTTGGGTTCGTAATTTTACCCGGAGTTTTAGTTGGGTTCGTAATTTTACCCGGAGTTTTAGTTGGGTTCGTAATTTTACCCGGAGTTTTAGTTGGGTTCGTATTTTTACCCGGAGTTTTAGTTGGGTTCGTAATTTTACCCGGACTTTTTAGTTGGGTTCGTATTTTTTACCCGGACTTTTAGTTGGGTTCGTAATTTTACCCGGAGTTTTAGTTGGGTTCGTAATTTTACCCGGAGTTTTAGTTGAGTTTGTTATTTTACCCGGAGTTTTAGTTGGGTTCGTAATTTTACCCGGACTTTTTAGTTGGGTTCGTAATTTTACCCGGACTTTTTAGTTGGGTTCGTATTTTTTACCCGGAGTTTTAGTTGGGTTCGTATTTTTACCCGGAGTTTTAGTTGGGTTCGTATTTTTACCCGGAGTTTTAGTTGGGTTCGTATTTTTTACCCGGACTTTTTAGTTGGGTTAGTATTTTTGCCCGGACTTTTAGTTGGGTTCGTATTTTTTACCCGGAGTTTTAGTTGGGTTCGTATTTTTTACCCGGAGTTTTAGTTGGGTTCGTATTTTTACCCGGAGTTTTAGTTGGGTTCGTATTTTTACCCGGAGTTTTAGTTGGGTTCGTATTTTTTACCCGGAGTTTTAGTTGGGTTCGTATTTTTACCCGGAGTTTTAGTTGGGTTCGTATTTTTACCCGGAGTTTTAGTTAGTTTCGTATTTTTTACCCGGACTTTTTAGTTGGGTTAGTATTTTTGCCCGGAGTTTTAGTTGGGTTCGTATTTTTTTACCCGGAGTTTTAGTTGGGTTCTAAATGTTACCCAGACTTTTTTGTTTGGTTCGTATTTTTACCCGGAGTTTTAGTTGGGTTCGTATTTTTTACCCGGACTTTTTAGTTGGGTTAGTATTTTTGCCCGGAGTTTTAGTTGGGTTCGTATTTTTTACCCGGATTTTTATTGGGTTCGTATTTTTTACCCGGAGTTTTAGTTGGGTTCGTATTTTTACCAGGAGTTTTAGTTGGGTCCGTGTTTTTTACCCGGAGTTTTAGTTGGGTTCGTATTTTTACCCGGAGTTTTAGTTGGGTTCGTATTTTTACCCGGAGTTTTAGTTAGGTTCGTATTTTTTACCCGGACTTTTTAGTTGGGTTAGTATTTTTGCCCGGAGTTTTAGTTGGGTTCGTATTTTTTTACCCGGAGTTTTAGTTGGGTTCTAAATGTTACCCAGACTTTTTTGTTTGGTTCGTATTTTTTACCCGGAGTTTTAGTTGGGTTCGTAATTTTACCCGGACTTTTTAGTTGGTTTCGTAATTTTACCCGGAGTTTTAGTTGGGTTCGTAATTTTACCCCGAGTTTTAGTTGGGTTCGTAATTTTACCCGGAGTTTTAGTTGGGTTCGTAATTTTACCCGGAGTTTTAGTTGGGTTCGTAATTTGACCCGGACTTTTTAGTTGGGTTCGTATTTTTTACCCGGACTTTTAGTTGGGTTCGTAATTTTACCCGGAGTTTTAGTTGGGTTCGTAATTTTTACCCGGAGTTTTAGTTGGGTTCGTATGTTTACCCGGAGTTTTAGTCGGGTTCGTATTTTTACCCGGAGGTTTAGTTGGGTTCGTATTTTTTACCCGGACTTTTTAGTTGGGTTAGTATTTATGCCCGGAGTTTTAGTTGGGTTCGTATTTTTTACCCGGAGTTTTAGTTGGGTTCGTATTTTTTACCCGGAGTTTTAGTAGGGTTCGTATTTTTACCCGGAGTTTTAGTTGGGTTCGTATTTTTACCCGGAGTTTTAGTTGGGTTCGTATTTTTTACCCGGAGTTTTAGTTGGGTTCGTATTTTTACCCGGAGTTTTAGTTGGGTTCGTATTTTTACCCGGAGTTTTAGTTGGGTTCGTATTTTTTACCCGGACTTTTTAGTTGGGTTAATATTTTTGCCCGGAGTTTTAGTTGGGTTCGTATTTTTTTACCCGGAGTTTTAGTTGGGTTCTAAATGTTACTCGGACTTTTTTGTTTGGTTCGTATTTTTTACCCGGAGTTTTAATTGGGTTCGTAATTTTACCCGCACTTTTTAGTTGGGTTCGTAATTTTACCCGGAGTTTTGGTTGGGTTCGTAATTTTACCCGGAGTTTTAGTTGGGTTCGTAATTTTACCCGGAGTTTTAGTTGGGTTCGTATTTTTACCCGGAGTTTTAGTTGGGTTCGTAATTTTACCCGGACTTTTTAGTTGGGTTCGTATTTTTTACCCGGACTTTTAGTTGGGTTCGTAATTTTACCCGGAGTTTTAGTTGGGTTCGTAATTTTACCCGGAGTTTTAGTTGAGTTCGTAATTTTACCCGGAGTTTTAGTTGGGTTCGTAATTTTACCCGGACTTTTTAGTTGGGTTCGTAATTTTACCCGGACTTTTTAGTTGGGTTCGTATTTTTTACCCGGAGTTTTAGTTGGGTTCGTATTTTTACCCGGAGTTTTAGTTGGGTTCGTATTTTTACCCGGAGTTTTAGTTGGGTTCGTATTTTTACCCGGACTTTTTAGTTGGGTTAGTATTTTTGCCCGGAGTTTTAGTTGGGTTCGTATTTTTTACCCGGAGTTTTAGTTGGGTTCGTATTTTTTACCCGGAGTTTTAGTTGGGTTCGTATTTTTACCCGGAGTTTTAGTTGGGTTCGTATTTTTACCCGGAGTTTTAGTTGGGTTCGTATTTTTTACCCGGAGTTTTAGTTGGGTTCGTATTTTTACCCGGAGTTTTAGTTGGGTTCGTATTTTTACCCGGAGTTTTAGTTGGGTTCGTATTTTTTACCCGGACTTTTTAGTTGGGTTCGCATTTTTTACCCGGACTTTTAGTTGGGTTCGTAATTTTACCCGGAGTTTTAGTTGGGTTCGTAATTTTACCCGGAGTTTTAGTTGGGTTCGTAATTTTACCCCGAGTTTTAGTTGGGTTCGTAATTTTAACCGGAGTTTTAGTTGGGTTCGTAATTTTACCCGGAGTTTTACTTGGGTTCGTAATTTTACCCGGACTTTTTAGTTGGTTTCGTATTTTTTACCCGGACTTTTAGTTGGGTTCGTAATTTTACTCGGAGTTTTAGTTGGGTTCGTATTTTTACCCGGACTTTTTAGTTGGATTAGTATTTTTGCCCGGAGTTTTAGTTGGGTTCGTATTTTTTTACCCGGAGTTTTAGTTGGGTTCTAAATGTTACTCGGACTTTTTTGTTTGGTTCGTATTTTTTACCCGGAGTTTTAATTGGGTTCGTAATTTTACCCGCACTTTTTAGTTGGGTTCGTAATTTTACCCGGAGTTTTAGTTGGGTTCGTAATTTTACCCGGAGTTTTAGTTGGGTTCGTAATTTTACCCGGAGTTTTAGTTGGGTTCGTATTTTTACCCGGAGTTTTAGTTGGGTTCGTAATTTTACCCGGACTTTTTAGTTGGGTTCGTATTTTTTACCCGGACTTTTAGTTGGGTTCGTAATTTTACCCGGAGTTTTAGTTGGGTTCGTAATTTTACCCGGAGTTTTAGTTGAGTTCGTACTTTTACCCGGAGTTTTAGTTGGGTTCGTAATTTTACCCGGACTTTTTAGTTGGGTTCGTAATTTTACCCGGACTTTTTAGTTGGGTTCGTATTTTTTACCCGGAGTTTTAGTTGGGTTCGTATTTTTACCCGGAGTTTTAGTTGGGTTCGTATTTTTACCCGGAGTTTTAGTTGGGTTCGTATTTTTTACCCGGAATTTTTAGTTGGGTTAGTATTTTTGCCCGGACTTTTAGTTGGGTTCGTATTTTTTACCCGGAGTTTTAGTTGGGTTCGTATTTTTTACCCGGAGTTTTAGTTGGGTTCGTATTTTTACCCGGAGTTTTAGTTGGGTTCGTATTTTTACCCGGAGTTTTAGTTGGGTTCGTATTTTTTACCCGGAGTTTTAGTTGGGTTCGTATTTTTACCCGGAGTTTTAGTTGGGTTCGTATTTTTACCCGGAGTTTTAGTTAGGTTCGTATTTTTTACCCGGACTTTTTAGTTGGGTTAGTATTTTTGCCCGGAGTTTTAGTTGGGTTCGTATTTTTTTACCCGGAGTTTTAGTTGGGTTCTAAATGTTACCCAGACTTTTTTGTTTGGTTCGTATTTTTACCCGGAGTTTTAGTTGGGTTCGTATTTTTTACCCGGACTTTTTAGTTGGGTTAGTATTTTTGCCCGGAGTTTTAGTTGGGTTCGTATTTTTTACCCGGATTTTTATTGGGTTCGTATTTTTTACTCGGAGTTTTAGTTGGGTTCGTATTTTTACCCGGAGTTTTAGTTGGGTCCGTATTTTTTACCCGGAGTTTTAGTTGGGTTCGTATTTTTACCCGGAGTTTTAGTTGGGTTCGTATTTTTACCCGGAGTTTTAGTTAGGTTCGTATTTTTTACCCGGACTTTTTAGTTGGGTTAGTATTTTTGCCCGGAGTTTTAGTTGGGTTCGTATTTTTTTACCCGGAGTTTTAGTTGGGTTCTAAATGTTACCCAGACTTTTTTGTTTGGTTCGTATTTTTTACCCGGAGTTTTAGTTGGGTTCGTAATTTTACCCGGACTTTTTAGTTGGGTTCGTAATTTTACCCGGAGTTTTAGTTGTGTTGGTAATTTTACCCGGAGTTTTAGTTGGGTTCATATTTTTTACCGGACTTTTTAGTTGGGTTCGTATTTTTTACCCGGAGTTTTAGTTGGGTTCGTATTTTTTACCCGGAGTTTTAGTTGGGTTCGTATTTTTACCCGGAGTTTTAGTTGGGTTCGTATTTTTACCCGGAGTTTTAGTTGGGTTCGTATTTTTTACCCGGACTTTTTAGTTGGGTTAGTATTTTTGCCCGGAGTTTTAGTTGGGTTCGTATTTTTACCCGGAGTTTTAGTTGGGTTCGTATTTTTACCCGGAGTTTTAGTTGGGTCCGTATTTTTTACCCGGAGTTTTAGTTGGGTTCGTATTTTTACCCGGAGTTTTAGTTGGGTTCGTATTTTTACCCGGAGTTTTAGTTAGGTTCGTATTTTTTACCCGGACTTTTTAGTTGGGTTAGTATTTTTGCCCGGAGTTTTAGTTGGGTTCGTATTTTTTTACCCGGAGTTTTAGTTGGGTTCTAAATGTTACCCAGACTTTTTTGTTTGGTTCGTATTTTTTACCCGGACTTTTTAGTTGGGTTCGTAATTTTACCCGGACTTTTTAGTTGGGTTCATAATTTTACCCGGAGTTTTAGTTGGGTTCGTAATTTTACCCCGAGTTTTAGTTGGGTTCGTAATTTTACCCGGAGTTTTAGTTGGGTTCGTAATTTTACCCGGAGTTTTAGTTGGGTTCGTAATTTTACCCGGACTTTTTAGTTGGGTTCGTATTTTTTACCCGGACTTTTAGTTGGGTTCGTAATTTTACCCGGAGTTTTAGTTGGGTTCGTAATTTTTACCCGGAGTTTTAGTTGGGTTCGTATGTTTACCCGGAGTTTTAGTCGGGTTCGTATTTTTACCCGGAGTTTTAGTTGGGTTCGTATTTTTTACCCGGACTTTTTAGTTGGGTTAGTATTTTTGCCCGGAGTTTTAGTTGGGTTCGTATTTTTTACCCGGAGTTTTAGTTGGGTTCGTATTTTTTACCCGGAGTTTTAGTAGGGTTCGTATTTTTACCCGGAGTTTTAGTTGGGTTCGTATTTTTACCCGGAGTTTTAGTTGGGTTCGTATTTTTTACCCGGAGTTTTAGTTGGGTTCGTATTTTTACCCGGAGTTTTAGTTGGGTTCGTATTTTTACCCGGAGTTTTAGTTGGGTTCGTATTTTTTACCCGGACTTTTTAGTTGGGTTAGTATTTTTGCCCGGAGTTTTAGTTGGGTTCGTATTTTTTTACCCGGAGTTTTAGTTGGGTTCTAAATGTTACTCGGACTTTTTTGTTTGGTTCGTATTTTTTACCCGGAGTTTTAATTGGGTTCGTAATTTTACCCGCACTTTTTAGTTGGGTTCGTAATTTTACCCGGAGTTTTAGTTGGGTTCGTAATTTTACCCGGAGTTTTAGTTGGGTTCGTAATTTTACCCGGAGTTTTAGTTGGGTTCGTATTTTTACCCGGAGTTTTAGTTGGGTTCGTAATTTTACCCGGACTTTTTAGTTGGGTTCGTATTTTTTACCCGGACTTTTAGTTGGGTTCGTAATTTTACCCGGAGTTTTAGTTGGGTTCGTAATTTTACCCGGAGTTTTAGTTGAGTTTGTAATTTTACCCGGAGTTTTAGTTGGGTTCGTAATTTTACCCGGACTTTTTAGTTGGGTTCGTAATTTTACCCGGACTTTTTAGTTGGGTTCGTATTTTTTACCCGGAGTTTTAGTTGGGTTCGTATTTTTACCCGGAGTTTTAGTTGGGTTCGTATTTTTACCCGGAGTTTTAGTTGGGTTCGTATTTTTTACCCGGACTT
Source organism: Melinopterus prodromus (assembly GCA_964023965.1). Classification (NCBI taxonomy): domain Eukaryota; kingdom Metazoa; phylum Arthropoda; class Insecta; order Coleoptera; family Scarabaeidae; genus Melinopterus; species Melinopterus prodromus. The sequence continues at coordinate 77,825 of CAXIES010000214.1, forward strand.
TTTAGTTGGGTTAGTATTTTTGCCCGGACTTTTAGTTGGGTTCGTATTTTTTACCCGGAGTTTTAGTTGGGTTCGTATTTTTTACCCGGAGTTTTAGTTGGGTTCGTATTTTTACCCGGAGTTTTAGTTGGGTTCGTATTTTTACCCGGAGTTTTAGTTGGGTTCGTATTTTTTACCCGGAGTTTTAGTTGGGATCGTATTTTTACCCGGAGTTTTAGTTGGGTTCGTATTTTTACCCGGAGTTTTAGTTAGTTTCGTATTTTTTACCCGGACTTTTTAGTTGGGTTAGTATTTTTGCCCGGAGTTTTAGTTGGGTTCGTATTTTTTTACCCGGAGTTTTAGTTGGGTTCTAAATGTTACCCAGACTTTTTTGTTTGGTTCGTATTTTTACCCGGAGTTTTAGGTGGGTTCGTATTTTTTACCCGGACTTTTTAGTTGGGTTAGTATTTTTGCCCGGAGTTTTAGTTGGGTTCGTATTTTTTACCCGGATTTTTATTGGGTTCGTATTTTTTACCCGGAGTTTTAGTTGGGTTCGTATTTTTACCCGGAGTTTTAGTTGGGTCCGTATTTTTTACCCGGAGTTTTAGTTGGGTTCGTATTTTTACCCGGAGTTTTAGTTGGGTTCGTATTTTTACCCGGAGTTTTAGTTAGGTTCGTATTTTTTACCCGGACTTTTTAGTTGGGTTAGTATTTTTGCCCGGAGTTTTAGTTGGGTTCGTATTTTTTTACCCGGAGTTTTAGTTGGGTTCTAAATGTTACCCAGACTTTTTTGTTTGGTTCGTATTTTTTACCCGGGTGTTTGTGGTGGGTTCGTAATTTTACCCGGACTTTTTAGTTGGTTTCGTAATTTTACCCGGAGTTTTAGTTGGGTTCGTAATTTTACCCCGAGTTTTAGTTGGGTTCGTAATTTTACCCGGAGTTTTAGTTGGGTTCGTAATTTTACCCGGAGTTTTAGTTGGGTTCGTAATTTGACCCGGACTTTTTAGTTGGGTTCGTATTTTTTACCCGGACTTTTAGTTGGGTTCGTAATTTTACCCGGAGTTTTAGTTGGGTTCGTAATTTTTACCCGGAGTTTTAGTTGGGTTCGTATGTTTACCCGGAGTTTTAGTCGGGTTCGTATTTTTACCCGGAGTTTTAGTTGGGTTCGTATTTTTTACCCGGACTTTTTAGTTGGGTTAGTATTTATGCCCGGAGTTTTAGTTGGGTTCGTATTTTTTACCCGGAGTTTTAGTTGGGTTCGTATTTTTTACCCGGAGTTTTAGTAGGGTTCGTATTTTTACCCGGAGTTTTAGTTGGGTTCGTATTTTTACCCGGAGTTTTAGTTGGGTTCGTATTTTTTACCCGGAGTTTTAGTTGGGTTCGTATTTTTACCCGGAGTTTTAGTTGGGTTCGTATTTTTACCCGGAGTTTTAGTTGGGTTCGTATTTTTTACCCGGACTTTTTAGTTGGGTTAGTATTTTTGCCCGGAGTTTTAGTTGGGTTCGTATTTTTTTACCCGGAGTTTTAGTTGGGTTCGTAATTTTACTCGGAGTTTTACTTGGGTTCGTAATTTTACCCGGAGTTTTACTTGGGTTCGTAATTTTACCCGGACTTTTAGTTGGGTTCGTAATTTTACCCGGAGTTTTAGTTGGGTTCGCAATTTTACCAGGACTTTTTAGTTGGGTTCGTATTTTTTACCCGGACTTTTAGTTGGGTTCGTAATTTTACCCGGAGTTTTAGTTGGGTTCGTAATTTTACCCGGAGTTTTAGTTGAGTTCGTAATTTTACCCGGAGTTTTAGTTGGGTTCGTAATTTTACCCGGATTTTTTAGTTGGGTTCGTAATTTTACCCGGACTTTTTAGTTGGGTTCGTAATTTTACCCGGACTTTTTAGTTGGGTTCGTAATTTTACCCGGAGTTTTAGTTGGGTTCGTAATTTTACCCGGAGTTTTACTTGGGTTCGTAATTTTACCCGGACTTTTTAGTTGGGTTCGTATTTTTTACCCGGACTTTTAGTTGGGTTCGTAATTTTACCCGGAGTTTTAGTTGGGTTCGTAATTTTACCCGGAGTTTTAGTTGGGTTCGTAATTTTACCCGGAGTCTTGAGTTACCCGGACTTTTTAGTTGGGTTCGTATTTTTACCCGGACTTTTAGTTGGGTTCGTAATTTTACCCGGAGTTTTAGTTGGGTTCGTAATTTTACCCGGAGCTTTAGTTGGGTTCGTAATTTTACCCGGAGTTTTACTTGGGTTCGTAATTTTACCCGGAGTTTTACTTGGGTTCGTAATTTTACCCGGAGTTTTAGTTGGGTTCGTAATTTTACCCGGACTTTTTAGTTGGGTTCGTATTTTTTACCCGGACTTTTAGTTGGGTTCGCAATTTTACCCGGAGTTTTAGTTGGGTTCGTAATTTTACCCGGAGTTTTAGTTGAGTTCGTAATTTTACCCGGAGTTTTAATTGGGTTCGTAATTTTACCCGAACTTTTTAGTTGGGTTCGTAATTTTACCCGGACTTTTTAGTTGGGTTCGTATTTTTTACCCGGAGTTTTAGTTGGGTTCGTAATTTTACCCGGAGTTTTAGTTGGGTTCGTAATTTTACCCGGACTTTTTAGTTGGGTTCGTATTTTTTACCTGGACTTTTAGTTGGGTTCGTAATTTTACCCGGAGTTTTAGTTGGGTTCGTATTTTTTACCCGGAGTTTTAGTTGGGTTCGTATTTTTTACCCGGAGTTTTAGTTGGGTTCGTATTTTTACCCGGAGTTTTAGTTGTGTTGGTAATTTTACCCGGAGTTTTAGTTGGGTTCATATTTTTTACCGGACTTTTTAGTTGGGTTCGTATTTTTTACCCGGAGTTTTAGTTGGGTTCGTATTTTTTACCCGGACTTTTTAGTTGGGTTAGTATTTTTGCCCGGAGTTTTAGTTGGGTTCGTATTTTTACCCGGAGTTTTAGTTGGGTTCGTATTTTTACCCGGAGTTTTAGTTGGGTCCGTATTTTTTACCCGGAGTTTTAGTTGGGTTCGTATTTTTACCCGGAGTTTTAGTTGGGTTCGTATTTTTACCCGGAGTTTTAGTTAGGTTCGTATTTTTTACCCGGACTTTTTAGTTGGGTTAGTATTTTTGCCCGGAGTTTTAGTTGGGTTCGTATTTTTTTACCCGGAGTTTTAGTTGGGTTCTAAATGTTACCCAGACTTTTTTGTTTGGTTCGTATTTTTTACCCGGAGTTTTAGTTGGGTTCGTAATTTTACCCGGACTTTTTAGTTGGGTTTGTAATTTTACCCGGAGTTTTAGTTGGGTTCGTAATTTTACCCCGAGTTTTAGTTGGGTTCGTAATTTTACCCCGAGTTTTAGTTGGGTTCGTAATTTTACCCGGAGTTTTAGTTGGGTTCGTAATTTTACCCGGACTTTTTAGTTGGGTTCGTATTTTTTACCCGGACTTTTAGTTGGGTTCGTAATTTTACCCGGAGTTTTAGTTGGGTTCGTAATTTTTACCCGGAGTTTTAGTTGGGTTCGTATGTTTACCCGGAGTTTTAGTCGGGTTCGTATTTTTACCCGGAGTTTTAGTTGGGTTCGTATTTTTTACCCGGACTTTTTAGTTGGGTTAGTATTTTTGCCCGAAGTTTTAGTTGGGTTCGTATTTTTTACCCGGAGTTTTAGTTGGGTTCGTATTTTTTACCCGGAGTTTTAGTAGGGTTCGTATTTTTACCCGGAGTTTTAGTTGGGTTCGTATTTTTACCCGGAGTTTTAGTTGGGTTCGTATTTTTTACCCGGAGTTTTAGTTGGGTTCGTATTTTTACCCGGAGTTTTAGTTGGGTTCGTAATTTTACCCGGAGTTTTACTTGGGTTCGTAATTTTACCCGGACTTTTTAGTTGGGTTCGTATTTTTTACCCGGACTTTTAGTTGGGTTCGTAATTTTACCCGGAGTTTTAGTTGGGTTCGTAATTTTACCCGGAGTTTTAGTTGGGTTCGTAATTTTACTCGGAGTTTTACTTGGGTTCGTAATTTTACCCGGAGTTTTACTTGGGTTCGTAATTTTACCCGGACTTTTAGTTGGGTTCGTAATTTTACCCGGAGTTTTAGTTGGGTTCGCAATTTTACCAGGACTTTTTAGTTGGGTTCGTATTTTTTACCCGGACTTTTAGTTGGGTTCGTAATTTTACCCGGAGTTTTAGTTGGGTTCGTAATTTTACCCGGAGTTTTAGTTGAGTTCGTAATTTTACCCGGAGTTTTAGTTGGGTTCGTAATTTTACCCGGATTTTTTAGTTGGGTTCGTAATTTTACCCGGACTTTTTAGTTGGGTTCGTAATTTTACCCGGACTTTTTAGTTGGGTTCGTAATTTTACCCGGAGTTTTAGTTGGGTTCGTAATTTTACCCGGAGTTTTACTTGGGTTCGTAATTTTACCCGGACTTTTTAGTTGGGTTCGTATTTTTTACCCGGACTTTTAGTTGGGTTCGTAATTTTACCCGGAGTTTTAGTTGGGTTCGTAATTTTACCCGGAGTTTTAGTTGGGTTCGTAATTTTACCCGGAGTCTTGAGTTACCCGGACTTTTTAGTTGGGTTCGTATTTTTACCCGGACTTTTAGTTGGGTTCGTAATTTTACCCGGAGTTTTAGTTGGGTTCGTAATTTTACCCGGAGCTTTAGTTGGGTTCGTAATTTTACCCGGAGTTTTACTTGGGTTCGTAATTTTACCCGGAGCTTTAGTTGGGTTCGTAATTTTACCCGGAGTCTTGAGTTACCCGGACTTTTTAGTTGGGTTCGTATTTTTACCCGGACTTTTAGTTGGGTTCGTAATTTTACCCGGAGTTTTAGTTGGGTTCGTAATTTTACCCGGAGCTTTAGTTGGGTTCGTAATTTTACCCGGAGTTTTACTTGGGTTCGTAATTTTACCCGGAGTTTTACTTGGGTTCGTAATTTTACCCGGAGTTTTAGTTGGGTTCGTAATTTTACCCGGACTTTTTAGTTGGGTTCGTATTTTTTACCCGGACTTTTAGTTGGGTTCGCAATTTTACCCGGAGTTTTAGTTGGGTTCGTAATTTTACCCGGAGTTTTAGTTGAGTTCGTAATTTTACCCGGAGTTTTAATTGGGTTCGTAATTTTACCCGAACTTTTTAGTTGGGTTCGTAATTTTACCCGGACTTTTTAGTTGGGTTCGTATTTTTTACCCGGAGTTTTAGTTGGGTTCGTAATTTTACCCGGAGTTTTAGTTGGGTTCGTAATTTTACCCGGACTTTTTAGTTGGGTTCGTATTTTTTACCTGGACTTTTAGTTGGGTTCGTAATTTTACCCGGAGTTTTAGTTGGGTTCGTATTTTTTACCCGGAGTTTTAGTTGGGTTCGTATTTTTTACCCGGAGTTTTAGTTGGGTTCGTATTTTTACCCGGAGTTTTAGTTGTGTTGGTAATTTTACCCGGAGTTTTAGTTGGGTTCATATTTTTTACCGGACTTTTTAGTTGGGTTCGTATTTTTTACCCGGAGTTTTAGTTGGGTTCGTATTTTTTACCCGGAGTTTTAGTTGGGTTCTAAATGTTACCCAGACTTTTTTGTTTGGTTCGTATTTTTTACCCGGAGTTTTAGTTGGGTTCGTAATTTTACCCGGACTTTTTAGTTGGGTTTGTAATTTTACCCGGAGTTTTAGTTGGGTTCGTAATTTTACCCCGAGTTTTAGTTGGGTTCGTATTTTTACCCGGAGTTTTAGTTGGGTCCGTATTTTTTACCCGGAGTTTTAGTTGGGTTCGTATTTTTACCCGGAGTTTTAGTTGGGTTCGTATTTTTACCCGGAGTTTTAGTTGGGTTCGTATTTTTACCCGGAGTTTTAGTTGGGTCCGTATTTTTTACCCGGAGTTTTAGTTGGGTTCGTATTTTTACCCGGAGTTTTAGTTGGGTTCGTATTTTTACCCGGAGTTTTAGTTAGGTTCGTATTTTTTACCCGGACTTTTTAGTTGGGTTAGTATTTTTGCCCGGAGTTTTAGTTGGGTTCGTATTTTTTTACCCGGAGTTTTAGTTGGGTTCTAAATGTTACCCAGACTTTTTTGTTTGGTTCGTATTTTTTACCCGGAGTTTTAGTTGGGTTCGTAATTTTACCCGGACTTTTTAGTTGGGTTTGTAATTTTACCCGGAGTTTTAGTTGGGTTCGTAATTTTACCCCGAGTTTTAGTTGGGTTCGTAATTTTACCCGGAGTTTTAGTTGGGTTCGTAATTTTACCCGGAGTTTTAGTTGGGTTCGTAATTTTACCCGGACTTTTTAGTTGGGTTCGTATTTTTTACCCGGACTTTTAGTTGGGTTCGTAATTTTACCCGGAGTTTTAGTTGGGTTCGTAATTTTTACCCGGAGTTTTAGTTGGGTTCGTATGTTTACCCGGAGTTTTAGTCGGGTTCGTATTTTTACCCGGAGTTTTAGTTGGGTTCGTATTTTTTACCCGGACTTTTTAGTTGGGTTAGTATTTTTGCCCGAAGTTTTAGTTGGGTTCGTATTTTTTACCCGGAGTTTTAGTTGGGTTCGTATTTTTTACCCGGAGTTTTAGTAGGGTTCGTATTTTTACCCGGAGTTTTAGTTGGGTTCGTATTTTTACCCGGAGTTTTAGTTGGGTTCGTATTTTTTACCCGGAGTTTTAGTTGGGTTCGTATTTTTACCCGGAGTTTTAGTTGGGTTCGTAATTTTACCCGGAGTTTTACTTGGGTTCGTAATTTTACCCGGACTTTTTAGTTGGGTTCGTATTTTTTACCCGGACTTTTAGTTGGGTTCGTAATTTTACCCGGAGTTTTAGTTGGGTTCGTAATTTTACCCGGAGTTTTAGTTGGGTTCGTAATTTTACTCAGAGTTTTACTTGGGTTCGTAATTTTACCCGGAGTTTTACTTGGGTTCGTAATTTTACCCGGACTTTTAGTTGGGTTCGTAATTTTACCCGGAGTTTTAGTTGGGTTCGCAATTTTACCAGGACTTTTTAGTTGGGTTCGTATTTTTTACCCGGACTTTTAGTTGGGTTCGTAATTTTACCCGGAGTTTTAGTTGGGTTCGTAATTTTACCCGGAGTTTTAGTTGAGTTCGTAATTTTACCCGGAGTTTTAGTTGGGTTCGTAATTTTACCCGGATTTTTTAGTTGGGTTCGTAATTTTACCCGGACTTTTTAGTTGGGTTCGTAATTTTACCCGGACTTTTTAGTTGGGTTCGTAATTTTACCCGGAGTTTTAGTTGGGTTCGTAATTTTACCCGGAGTTTTACTTGGGTTCGTAATTTTACCCGGACTTTTTAGTTGGGTTCGTATTTTTTACCCGGACTTTTAGTTGGGTTCGTAATTTTACCCGGAGTTTTAGTTGGGTTCGTAATTTTACCCGGAGTTTTAGTTGGGTTCGTAATTTTACCCGGAGTCTTGAGTTACCCGGACTTTTTAGTTGGGTTCGTATTTTTACCCGGACTTTTAGTTGGGTTCGTAATTTTACCCGGAGTTTTAGTTGGGTTCGTAATTTTACCCGGAGCTTTAGTTGGGTTCGTAATTTTACCCGGAGTTTTACTTGGGTTCGTAATTTTACCCGGACTTTTTAGTTGGGTTCGTATTTTTTACCCGGACTTTTAGTTGGGTTCGTAATTTTACCCGGAGTTTTAGTTGGGTTCGTAATTTTACCCGGAGTTTTAGTTGGGTTCGTAATTTTACCCGGAGTCTTGAGTTACCCGGACTTTTTAGTTGGGTTCGTATTTTTACCCGGACTTTTAGTTGGGTTCGTAATTTTACCCGGAGTTTTAGTTGGGTTCGTAATTTTACCCGGAGCTTTAGTTGGGTTCGTAATTTTACCCGGAGTTTTACTTGGGTTCGTAATTTTACCCGGAGTTTTACTTGGGTTCGTAATTTTACCCGGAGTTTTAGTTGGGTTCGTAATTTTACCCGGACTTTTTAGTTGGGTTCGTATTTTTTACCCGGACTTTTAGTTGGGTTCGCAATTTTACCCGGAGTTTTAGTTGGGTTCGTAATTTTACCCGGAGTTTTAGTTGAGTTCGTAATTTTACCCGGAGTTTTAGTTGGGTTCGTAATTTTACCCGGACTTTTTAGTTGGGTTCGTAATTTTACCCGGACTTTTTAGTTGGGTTCGTATTTTTTACCCGGAGTTTTAGTTGGGTTCGTAATTTTACCCGGAGTTTTAGTTGGGTTCGTAATTTTACCCGGACTTTTTAGTTGGGTTCGTATTTTTTACCTGGACTTTTAGTTGGGTTCGTAATTTTACCCGGAGTTTTAGTTGGGTGCGTATTTTTTACCCGGAGTTTTAGTTGGGTTCGTATTTTTTACCCGGAGTTTTAGTTGGGTTCGTATTTTTACCCGGAGTTTTAGTTGTGTTGGTAATTTTACCCGGAGTTTTAGTTGGGTTCATATTTTTTACCGGACTTTTTAGTTGGGTTCGTATTTTTTACCCGGAGTTTTAGTTGGGTTCGTATTTTTTACCCGGACTTTTTAGTTGGGTTAGTATTTTTGCCCGGAGTTTTAGTTGGGTTCGTATTTTTACCCGGAGTTTTAGTTGGGTTCGTATTTTTACCCGGAGTTTTAGTTGGGTCCGTATTTTTTACCCGGAGTTTTAGTTGGGTTCGTATTTTTACCCGGAGTTTTAGTTGGGTTCGTATTTTTACCCGGAGTTTTAGTTAGGTTCGTATTTTTTACCCGGACTTTTTAGTTGGGTTAGTATTTTTGCCCGGAGTTTTAGTTGGGTTCGTATTTTTTTACCCGGAGTTTTAGTTGGGTTCTAAATGTTACCCAGACTTTTTTGTTTGGTTCGTATTTTTTACCCGGAGTTTTAGTTGGGTTCGTAATTTTACCCGGACTTTTTAGTTGGGTTTGTAATTTTACCCGGAGTTTTAGTTGGGTTCGTAATTTTACCCCGAGTTTTAGTTGGGTTCGTAATTTTACCCGGAGTTTTAGTTGGGTTCGTAATTTTACCCGGAGTTTTAGTTGGGTTCGTAATTTTACCCGGAATTTTTAGTTGGGTTCGTATTTTTTACCCGGACTTTTAGTTGGGTTCGTAATTTTACCCGGAGTTTTAGTTGGGTTCGTAATTTTTATCCGGAGTTTTAGTTGGGTTCGTATGTTTACCCGGAGTTTTAGTCGGGTTCGTATTTTTACCCGGAGTTTTAGTTGGGTTCGTATTTTTTACCCGGACTTTTTAGTTGGGTTAGTATTTTTGCCCGAAGTTTTAGTTGGGTTCGTATTTTTTACCCGGAGTTTTAGTTGGGTTCGTATTTTTTACCCGGAGTTTTAGTAGGGTTCGTATTTTTACCCGGAGTTTTAGTTGGGTTCGTATTTTTACCCGGAGTTTTAGTTGGGTTCGTATTTTTTACCCGGAGTTTTAGTTGGGTTCGTATTTTTACCCGGAGTTTTAGTTGGGTTCGTAATTTTACCCGGAGTTTTACTTGGGTTCGTAATTTTACCCGGACTTTTTAGTTGGGTTCGTATTTTTTACCCGGACCTTTAGTTGGGTTCGTAATTTTACCCGGAGTTTTAGTTGGGTTCGTAATTTTACCCGGAGTTTTAGTTGGGTTCGTAATTTTACTCGGAGTTTTACTTGGGTTCGTAATTTTACCCGGAGTTTTACTTGGGTTCGTAATTTTACCCGGACTTTTAGTTGGGTTCGTAATTTTACCCGGAGTTTTAGTTGGGTTCGCAATTTTACCAGGACTTTTTAGTTGGGTTCGTATTTTTTACCCGGACTTTTAGTTGGGTTCGTAATTTTACCCGGAGTTTTAGTTGGGTTCGTAATTTTACCCGGAGTTTTAGTTGAGTTCGTAATTTTACCCGGAGTTTTAGTTGGGTTCGTAATTTTACCCGGATTTTTTAGTTGGGTTCGTAATTTTACCCGGACTTTTTAGTTGGGTTCGTAATTTTACCCGGACTTTTTAGTTGGGTTCGTAATTTTACCCGGAGTTTTAGTTGGGTTCGTAATTTTACCCGGACTTTTTAGTTGGGTTCGTATTTTTTACCTGGACTTTTAGTTGGGTTCGTAATTTTACCCGGAGTTTTAGTTGGGTTCGTATTTTTTACCCGGAGTTTTAGTTGGGTTCATATTTTTTACCCGGAGTTTTAGTTGGGTTCGTATTTTTACCCGGAGTTTTAGTTGTGTTGGTAATTTTACCCGGAGTTTTAGTTGGGTTCATATTTTTTACCGGACTTTTTAGTTGGGTTCGTATTTTTTACCCGGAGTTTTAGTTGGGTTCGTATTTTTTACCCGGACTTTTTAGTTGGGTTAGTATTTTTGCCCGGAGTTTTAGTTGGGTTCGTATTTTTACCCGGAGTTTTAGTTGGGTTCGTATTTTTACCCGGAGTTTTAGTTGGGTCCGTATTTTTTACCCGGAGTTTTAGTTGGGTTCGTATTTTTACCCGGAGTTTTAGTTGGGTTCGTATTTTTACCCGGAGTTTTAGTTAGGTTCGTATTTTTTACCCGGACTTTTTAGTTGGGTTAGTATTTTTGCCCGGAGTTTTAGTTGGGTTCGTATTTTTTTACCCGGAGTTTTAGTTGGGTTCTAAATGTTACCCAGACTTTTTTGTTTGGTTCGTATTTTTTACCCGGAGTTTTAGTTGGGTTCGTAATTGTACCCGGACTTTTTAGTTGGGTTTGTAATTTTACCCGGAGTTTTAGTTGGGTTCGTAATTTTACCCCGAGTTTTAGTTGGGTTCGTAATTTTACCCGGAGTTTTAGTTGGGTTCGTAATTTTACCCGGAGTTTTAGTTGGGTTCGTAATTTTACCCGGACTTTTTATTTGGGTTCGTATTTTTTACCCGGACTTTTAGTTGGGTTCGTAATTTTACCCGGAGTTTTAGTTGGGTTCGTAATTTTTACCCGGAGTTTTAGTTGGGTTCGTATGTTTACCCGGAGTTTTAGTTGGGTTCGTATTTTTTACCCGGACTTTTTAGGTGGGTTAGTATTTTTGCCCGAAGTTTTAGTTGGGTTCGTATTTTTTACCCGGAGTTTTAGTTGGGTTCGTATTTTTTACCCGGAGTTTTAGTAGGGTTCGTATTTTTACCCGGAGTTTTAGTTGGGTTCGTATTTTT
>CAXIES010000215.1:0-50961 GCA_964023965.1 Melinopterus prodromus
GGGTTCGTATTTTTACCCGGAGTTTTAGTTGGGTTCGTATTTTTTACCCGGACTTTTTAGTTGGGTTAGTATTTTTGCCCGGAGTTTTAGTTGGGTTCGTATTTTTTACCCGGACTTTTAGTTGGGTTCGTAATTTTACCGGAGTTTTACTTTGGTTCGTAATTTTACCCGGAGTATTAGTTGGGTTCGTAATTTTACCGGAGTTTTAGTTGGGTTCGTAATTTTACCCGGACTTTTTAGTTGGGTTCGTATTTTTTACCCGGACTTTTTGTTGGGTTCGTAATTTTACCGGAGTTTTAGTTGGGTTCGTAATTTTACCCGGAGTTTTAGTTGAGTTCGTAATTTTACCCGGAGTTTTTAGTTGGGTTCGTAATTTTACCCGGACTTTTTAGTTGGCGTTCGTAATTTTACCCGGACTTTTAGTTGGGTTCGTATTTTTTGCCCGGAGTTTTAGTTGGGTTCGTAATTTTACCCGGAGTTTTACTTGGGTTCGTAATTTTACCCGGAGTTTTACTTTGGTTCGTAATTATTTACCCGGAGTATTAGTTGGGTTCGTAATTTTACCCGGAGTTTTAGTTGGGTTCGTAATTTTACCGGACTTTTTAGTTGGGTTCGTATTTTTTACCCGGACTTTTTGTTGGTTCGTAATTTTACCCGGAGTTTTAGTTGGGTTCGTAATTTTACCCGGAGTTTTAGTTGAGTTCGTAATTTTACCCGGAGTTTTAGTTGGGTTCGTAATTTTACCCGGACTTTTTAGTTGGGTTCGTAATTTTACCCGGACTTTTTAGTTGGGTTCGTATTTTTTACCCGGAGTTTTAGTTGGGTTCGTAATTTTACCCGGAGTTTTAGTTGGGTTCGTAATTTTACCCGGACTTTTTAGTTGGGTTCGTATTTTTTACCCGGACTTTTAGTTGGGTTCGTAATTTTACCCGGAGTTTTAGTTGGGTTCGAATTTTTTACCCGGAGTTTTAGTTGGGTTCGTATTTTTTACCCGGAGTTTTAGTTGGGTTCGTATTTTACCCGAGTTTTAGTTGTGTTGTAATTTTACCCGGAGTTTTAGTTGGGTTCATATTTTTTACCCGGAGTTTTAGTTGGGTTCGTATTTTTACCCGGAGTTTTAGTTGGGTTCGTATTTTTACCCGGAGTTTTAGTTGGGTTCGTATTTTTTACCCGGACTTTTTAGTTGGGTTAGTATTTTTGCCCGGAGTTTTAGTTGGGTTCGTATTTTTTACCCGGACTTTTAGTGGGTTCGTAATTTTACCCGGAGTTTTAGTTGGGTTCGTAATTTTACCCGGAGTTTCACTTGGGTTCGTAATTTTACCCGGACTTTTTAGTTGGGTTCGTATTTTTACCCGGACTTTTAGTTGGGTTCGTAATTTTACCCGGACTTTTTAGTTGGGTTCGTATTTTTACCCGGACTTTTAGTTGGGTTCGTAATTTTACCCGGAGTTTTAGTTGGGTTCGTAATTTTACCCGGAGTTTTACTTGGGTTCGTAATTTTACCCGGACTTTTTAGTTGGGTTCGTATTTTTTACCCGGAGTTTTAGTTGGGTTCGTAATTTTACCCGGACTTTTTAGTTGGGTTCGTATTTTTTACCCGGACTTTTAGTTGGGTTCGTAATTTTACCCGGAGTTTTAGTTGTGTTGGTAATTTTACCCGGAGTTTTAGTTGGGTTCATATTTTTTACCCGGAGTTTTAGTTGGGTTCGTATTTTTACCCGGAGTTTTAGTTGGGTTCGTATTTTTACCCGGAGTTTTAGTTGGGTTCGTATTTTTTACCCGGACTTTTTAGTTGGGTTAGTATTTTTGCCCGGAGTTTTAGTTGGGTTCGTATTTTTTACCCGGACTTTTAGTTGGGTTCGTAATTTTACCCGGAGTTTTACTTTGGTTCGTAATTTTACCCGGAGTATTAGTTGGGTTCGTAATTTTACCCGGAGTTTTAGTTGGGTTCGTAATTTTACCCGGACTTTTTAGTTGGGTTCGTATTTTTTACCCGGACTTTTTGTTGGGTTCGTAATTTTACCCGGAGTTTTAGTTGGGTTCGTAATTTTACCCGGAGTTTTAGTTGAGTTCGTAATTTTACCCGGAGTTTTAGTTGGGTTCGTAATTTTACCGGACTTTTTAGTTGGGTTCGTAATTTTACCCGGACTTTTTAGTTGGGTTCGTATTTTTTGCCCGGAGTTTTAGTTGGGTTCGTAATTTTACCCGGAGTTTTACTTGGGTTCGTAATTTTACCCGGAGTTTTACTTTGGTTCGTAATTTTACCCGGAGTATTAGTTGGGTTCGTAATTTTACCCGGAGTTTTAGTTGGGTTCGTAATTTTACCCGGACTTTTTAGTTGGGTTCGTATTTTTTACCCGGACTTTTTGTTGGGTTCGTAATTTTACCCGGAGTTTTAGTTGGGTTCGTAATTTTACCCGGAGTTTTAGTTGAGTTCGTAATTTTACCCGGAGTTTTAGTTGGGTTCGTAATTTTACCCGGACTTTTTAGTTGGGTTCGTAATTTTACCCGGACTTTTTAGTTGGGTTCGTATTTTTTACCCGGAGTTTTAGTTGGGTTCGTAATTTTACCCGGAGTTTTAGTTGGGTTCGTAATTTTACCCGGACTTTTTAGTTGGGTTCGTATTTTTTACCCGGACTTTTAGTTGGGTTCGTAATTTTACCCGGAGTTTTAGTTGGGTTCGAATTTTTTACCCGGAGTTTTAGTTGGGTTCGTATTTTTTACCCGGAGTTTTAGTTGGGTTCGTATTTTTGTTGAAGTATGAAGATCCAGATTGTGTAGCGTAGCGAACATCAAATATATGTGGTTACCATGATTATGTATGATAGAGTGATTAATAAAAAACAATTTTTCTGACGTGTTTCCTCTTGGAGTCTACGTATTTCACGTTATATTACTTCCACTGATAATTACTCCGCTAAGAGGTTATGGGCCCAGAGCAGATAGAATTCCAGAAGAACCTATCAGAGTAATCTACCAGAAAAAGTGAAAAGTAGTCCAACTTACGAAGCTTCGAACGACAGCAAGAAGAATGTCCATTAATTCAGTGAGGATCGATGTTCTACAGAAGAATAATTATGATACCTGGAAGATACAGATGGAAGCCATTCTAATCAAACATGAAGTATGGGAATATGTCAATGGAAATGTCAAGAAACCAAAAGGGGATGAAGATAATCCAGAATTTAGAGAAGAAGTGAAGCTATGGGAGAAATATGACCAGAAAGCTAAAGCTGATATAATTTTGTCCATGAGTCCAGTCGAATTGAAGATTGTAAAGGGATGCAAAACTTCAAACGATGTATGGAGAAAATTAGAAGAAGTTTATCAATCAAAAGGTCCTGCTCGAAAAGCCACCTTGTTGAAACAGCTAACACTTCACAAAATGACAGAAAACGAAGATATTCGGGATCATGTCAATAAATTTTTTGACATTGTTGACAAACTCACTGAAATGGATATTCAAATTAATGAAGAATTATTAACCGTTATGCTTTTATATAGCTTGCCTGCTAATTTTGAAAATTTCAGAATTGCTATCGAAACTCGTGATGTTCTTCCAACGCCAGAAGTGCTGAAAGTGAAGATATTCGAGGAGAATGATGCTAGAAGAAACGGGGATCATTGCGAAAACACAAATGCTATGGTTATTTCAAAATTTGGTAAGAAAGCGCAATTTTATAAAAATAAACCTAAAGCTTCCCATAGTACACAAAATGATACATTTAAGTTTAGATGTTATAAGTGTAAGGAGATTGGGCATAAAGCGATTGATTGTAAGCGCAAAGTATGGAAGAAACCTCAACAGGCCACATGTAGTGAAAATATGGATTTCTGTATGGGAGTTAAGAATTCTTCCAAAAACTGGGTTTTAGACAGTGGAGCAACCTCGCACTTCTGCAGAGATGAAGAGACTTTGATAAGCAAAGTAAGTTGCAATTCCGAACGTTTAAGTTTAGCAAATAATACACACACAGTAATTGCTGCAAAAGGAACAAGTAAATTTACAACTAATTTTAATGGAAAAATTAAGAATATATCATTAAAAAATTCTCTATACGTACCAGATCTTAGAGTCAATTTGATGTCAGTTAGTAAGATAACAGATAGAGGATATGAGGTAAATTTTAGAAGAAATGATGCCAGAATCTTGAACTCTAAAGGAGAAGTATTTTTAGTTGCAAAAAGAATTAATGACTTGTATTACATACAGAACAATGAACAGTCAGCTTGTATAATGAATGAAGAATCCCATGACATTCATAAATGGCATAGGATTTTAGGACATTTGAATTTTCGAGACTTGATTGTTGCACAAAGAAAGAAAAGTATTTTAGGATTACATTTCGAAAAACCAGATAGGAAAATAGAATGTAAAATATGCGTTAAAGGAAAAATGACTGAGTTACCATTTCCAAAGAAATCAGATAGAAATACAGAAGTGCTGGAAATTATTCATTCTGATGTATGTGGACCTGTAGCTACTGAGTCTAATGGTAAGAAAAAGTACTTAGTAACATTTATTGATGACTCTTCAAAATGGACAGAAGTACGATTTATAAGACATAAGAATGAAGTTCTTAAATGCTTTAAAGAATTTGTATGTTTTGTTGAGAATTTAAAAGGTAAAAGAATAAAATACTTACAATCAGATAATGGTGGAGAGTATATCAACAATGAATTCGATAATTTTCTGAAAGAACGAGGAATTCAAAGAAGATTAAGTGTTTCTTATACTCCTCAACAAAATGGTTTAGCTGAGAGAATGAATAGAACATTTTTTGATACAGCTAGATGTTTACTATTTCAATCAAAATTGCCACCATCTTTTTGGGCAGAAGCAGTTAACACCGCCTGTTATATAAGGAATCGGTGTCCTAACAGCAGCTTAAAAGGCCGGACGCCATATGAAGTTTGGTTCGGTAAGAAACCGAATGTTGGTTACATGAAAGAATTTGGAAGTAAAGTTTACTTACTGAATAAAAATCCAGGAAGAGGAAAGTTAGATCCGCGAGGAATTGATGGAGTATTTGTTGGATATGCATCTGAATCCAAAGCATTCCGAGTTTGGGTAACAGATCGCCGAAGAGTTGAAATTTCAAGAAATGTAAAATTTTTCACTGATGGTTCTACAAGTCAAGAAATTCAACCAGTAATTAATGAAGATAAACAAATTGAGATTATGTTTGAAAATACTGGATACAGAAAGCCCAACGTTTGTGTAGAAGAATATACAGAACAAGAAAATCAAGAAAATTTTGATGAACCAGAACAATCTAATTCAAACGTTCGAGTAGAAGAATATACAGAACCAGAAAATCAAGAAAATTTTGAGGAACCAGAACAATGTGACGAAACATTTGCAAAAGAAACTACAGTAAGAAGAGTGCCTGGCCGACCAAAAATTTTACGAACAGGAAAAGTAGGTAGACCAAGAAAAATTTTCAACTCCGTTCCAAAAGAAGCAAATTTAAATGAAAAGGCATTTGTTTCTGAAATACCATTGAAGCTTGCTATGAAAAGCAATGAGAGAAATGAATGGTTAGAAGCAATGGCAGAAGAAATCAAATCGATAGTTAAAAATGGTACATGGCGACTCGAAAAGCCCCCTGAAACAGATTTGATTGTTGGAAGTCGTATTATATTGACAAATAAATATGATACTGACGGCACATTAAAGCGGAGGAAAGCAAGACTGGTTGCACAAGGTTTTTCACAGAAACCCGGATTACATTTTAGTCAAACTTTTGCACCAGTAGCAAGAATGAGTTCAATAAGATTGGCTATAGCATTAGCAGTAAAATATAAAATGAAGATCAAACAATTTGATGTAGCTACTGCGTATTTGAACGGAACATTGGACGAAAGAATTTATATGGAGCCGCCAAAATTTTTAAAGGAAATTTTAAACATCATTATAGATGATAATGGTTGTGAAAATCATATTCGAATTGAAGCGAAAAAAATGTTAAAAGAATTAGAAAAGGAAGACGGAAAAAAATGTCGACTAATGAAATCATTGTATGGATTAAAACAAGCTGGTAGGAGTTGGTATAAGAAATTAAGTAGTGTTCTTATAAACTTAGGAGCAACTCCATCTAATGCAGATCCCTGTATATATCGTTATGGACAAGGGGAAGAATTTGCCATTATAACGACGTATGTTGACGACTTGTTGATTATGTCTGCTAACGATAATATAATTAGAAAATTCAGTAAAGGACTGGCTGAAAATTTTGAACTTAAAGATCTAGGAGAAGTGAAAAACTGTTTAGGAATTGAATTTTCCAGAATTGGGAACAAAATCAGAATTTGTCAAGAAAAGTACATTTCTGATATTTTAACGAAGTACAAGATGGAAAATGCAAATCCTGTATCGACACCTTTGGATCCCAATGTTAAATTGTTGAAATCAAAAAGAGGAATTAACTCAGAAGAACTAAATTTACCTTACAGGGAGTTAATTGGAGCATTAACTTATTTGGCCATTTCGACGAGACCAGATATTAGTCATGCTGTAAGCAAACTTGGACAATTTAACAACTGCTACGATCAAAGCCACTGGAAAGCAGCCAAGAGAGTTCTGAGGTATTTAAAAGGAACAATTCATTTTGGTTTAGTTTATTCATCAGGAACGGATGATAACATCAACGGCTATGTAGATGCTGATTGGGGAAATGATGTGGATGATAGACGATCTTTCACTGGTTATTGTTTCTTTTATGGAAATGGATTAATTTCATGGGAATCTAGAAAGCAAAGAACTGTTGCCTTGTCTTCAAATGAAGCAGAATATATGGGCATGAGTGATGCCGCCAAAGAATGTATTTATTTGAAAAATTTCCTAATTGAATTGGGAGAATCAAAAAATATAAAATCATGTTTACTATGCGATAACATGGGTGCTTTGAAAATGGCTGAAAATCCCATATTTCATGCTCGTAGTAAGCACATAGATTTACGACATCATTTTATACGAGATGCTATGAAGAATAAATTGTTTGATATTAAACATATTTCTACTAATGAAATGGTAGCTGATATTTTAACAAAAGGATTGCCTCGTATAAAACATGAATTTTGTATGAAGATGTTGAAGTTAGAAGTGGAATTTTAAATGGTATTATGTATTGATTTGTTGTTCGAGGGGAAGTGTTGAAGTATGAAGATCCAGATTGTGTAGCGTAGCGAACATCAAATATATGTGGTTACCATGATTATGTATGATAGAGTGATTAATAAAAAACAATTTTTCTGACGTGTTTCCTCTTGGAGTCTACGTATTTCACGTTATATTACTTCCACTGATAATTACTCCGCTAAGAATTTTTACCCGGAGTTTTAGTTGTGTTGGTAATTTTACCCGGAGTTTTAGTTGGGTTCATATTTTTTACCCGGAGTTTTAGTTGGGTTCGTATTTTTACCCGGAGTTTTAGTTGGGTTCGTATTTTTACCCGGAGTTTTAGTTGGGTTCGTATTTTTTACCCGGACTTTTTAGTTGGGTTAGTATTTTTGCCCGGAGTTTTAGTTGGGTTCGTATTTTTTACCCGGACTTTTAGTTGGGTTCGTAATTTTACCCGGAGTTTTAGTTGGGTTCGTAATTTTACCCGGAGTTTCACTTGGGTTCGTAATTTTACCCGGACTTTTTAGTTGGGTTCGTATTTTTTACCCGGACTTTTAGTTGGGTTCGTAATTTTACCCGGACTTTTTAGTTGGGTTCGTATTTTTTACCCGGACTTTTAGTTGGGTTCGTAATTTTACCCGGAGTTTTAGTTGGGTTCGTAATTTTACCCGGAGTTTTACTTGGGTTCGTAATTTTACCCGGACTTTTTAGTTGGGTTCGTATTTTTTACCCGGAGTTTTAGTTGGGTTCGTAATTTTACCCGGACTTTTTAGTTGGGTTCGTATTTTTTACCCGGACTTTTAGTTGGGTTCGTAATTTTACCCGGAGTTTTAGTTGGGTTCGTATTTTTTACCCGGAGTTTTAGTTGGGTTCGTATTTTTTACCCGGACTTTTAGTTGGGTTCGTATTTTTACCCGGAGTTTTAGTTGTGTTGGTAATTTTACCCGGAGTTTTAGTTGGGTTCATATTTTTTACCGGACTTTTTAGTTGGGTTCGTATTTTTTACCCGGAGTTTTAGTTGGGTTCGTATTTTTTATCCGGAGTTTTAGTTGGGTTCGTATTTTTACCCGGAGTTTTAGTTGGGTTCGTATTTTTACCCGGAGTTTTAGTTGGGTTCGTATTGTTTACCCGGACTTTTTAGTTGGGTTAGTATTTTTTCCCGGAGTTTTAGTTGGGTTCGTATTTTTTACCCGGAGTTTTAGTTGGGTTCGTATTTTTTACCCGGAGTTTTAGTTGGGTTCGTATTTTTACCCGGAGTTTTAGTTGTGTTGGTAATTTTACCCGGAGTATTAGTTGGGTTCATATTTTTTACCGGACTTTTTAGTTGGGTTTGTATTTTTTACCCGGAGTTTTAGTTGGGTTCGTATTTTTTACCCGGAGTTTTAGTTGGGTTCGTATTTTTTACCCGGAGTTTTAGCTGGGTTCGTATTTTTACCCGGAGTTTTAGTTGTGTTGGTAATTTTACCGGAGTTTTAGTTGGGTTCGTAATTTTACCCGGAGTTTTAGTTGAGGTCGTAATTTTACCCGGAGTTTTAGTTGGGTTCGTAATTTTACCCGGACTTTTTAGTTGGGTTCGTATTTTTTACCCGGACTTTTAGTTGGGTTCGTATTTTTACCCGGAGTTTTAGTTGTGTTGGTAATTTTACCCGGAGTTTTAGTTGGGTTCATATTGTTTACCCGGAGTTTTAGTTGGGTTCGTATTTTTACCCGGAGTTTTAGTTGGGTTCGTATTTTTACCCGGAGTTTTAGTTGGGTTCGTATTTTTTACCCGGACTTTTTAGTTGGGTTAGTATTTTTGCCCGGAGTTTTAGTTGGGTTCGTATTTTTTACCCGGACTTTTAGTTGGGTTCGTAATTTTACCCGGAGTTTTAGTTGGGTTCGTAATTTTACCCGGAGTTTCACTTGGGTTCGTAATTTTACCCGGACTTTGTAGTTGGGTTCGTATTTTTTACCCGGACTTTTAGTTGGGTTCGTAATTTTACCCGGACTTTTTAGTTGGGTTCGTATTTTTTACCCGGACTTTTAGTTGGGTTCGTAATTTTACCCGGAGTTTTAGTTGGGTTCGTAATTTTACCCGGAGTTTTACTTGGGTTCGTAATTTTACTCGGACTTTTTAGTTGGGTTCGTATTTTTTACCCGGAGTTTTAGTTGGGTTCGTAATTTTACCCGGACTTTTTAGTTGGGTTCGTATTTTTTACCCGGACTTTTAGTTGGGTTCGTAATTTTACCCGGAGTTTTAGTTGGGTTCGTATTTTTTACCCGGAGTTTTAGTTGGGTTCGTATTTTTTACCCGGACTTTTAGTTGGGTTCGTATTTTTACCCGGAGTTTTAGTTGTGTTGGTAATTTTACCCGGAGTTTTAGTTGGGTTCATATTTTTTACCGGACTTTTTAGTTGGGTTCGTATTTTTTACCCGGAGTTTTAGTTGGGTTCGTATTTTTTATCCGGAGTTTTAGTTGGGTTCGTATTTTTACCCGGAGTTTTAGTTGGGTTCGTATTTTTACCCGGAGTTTTAGTTGGGTTCGTATTTTTTACCCGGACTTTTTAGTTGGGTTAGTATTTTTGCCCGGAGTTTTAGTTGGGTTCGTATTTTTCACCCGGAGTTTTAGTTGGGTTCGTATTTTTTACCCGGAGTTTTAGTTGGGTTCGTATTTTTACCCGGAGTTTTAGTTGTGTTGGTAATTTTACCCGGAGTATTAGTTGGGTTCATATTTTTTACCGGACTTTTTAGTTGGGTTCGTATTTTTTACCCGGAGTTTTAGTTGGGTTCGTATTTTTTACCCGGAGTTTTAGTTGGGTTCGTATTTTTTACCCGGAGTTTTAGCTGGGTTCGTATTTTTACCCGGAGTTTTAGTTGTGTTGGTAATTTTACCGGAGTTTTAGTTGGGTTCGTAATTTTACCCGGAGTTTTAGTTGAGTTCGTAATTTTACCCGGAGTTTTAGTTGGGTTCGTAATTTTACCCGGACTTTTTAGTTGGGTTCGTATTTTTTACCCGGACTTTTAGTTGGGTTCGTAATTTTACCCGGAGTTTTAGTTGGGTTCGTAATTTTACCCGGAGTTTTAGTTGGGTTCGCAATTTTACCCGGAGTCTTGAGTTAATAGTTGGGTTCGTATTTTTACCCGGACTTTTAGTTGGGTTCGTAATTTTACCCGGAGTTTTAGTTGGGTTCGTAATTTTACCCGGAGTTTTAGTTGGGTTCGTAATTTTACCCGGAGTTTTACTTGGGTTCGTAATTTTACCCGGAGTTTTACTTGGGTTCGTAATTTTACCCGGAGTATTAGTTGGGTTCGTAATTTTACCCGGAGTTTTAGTTGGGTTCGTAATTTTACCCGGACTTTTTAGTTGGGTTCGTATTTTTTACCCGGACTTTTTGTTGGGTTCGTAATTTTACCCGGAGTTTTAGTTGGGTTCGTAATTTTACCCAGAGTTTTAGTTGAGTTCGTAATTTTACCCGGAGTTTTAGTTGGGTTCGTAATTTTACCCGGACTTTTTAGCTGGGTTCGTAATTTTACCCGGACTTTTTAGTTGGGTTCGTTTTTTTTACCCGGAGTGTTAGTTGGGTTCGTAATTTTACCCGGAGTTTTAGTTGGCTTCGTAATTTTACCCGGACTTTTTAGTTGGGTTCGTATTTTTTACCCGGACTTTTAGTTGGGTTCGTAATTTTACCTGGAGTTTTAGTTGGGTTCGAATTTTTTACCCGGAGTTTTAGTTGGGTTCGTATTTTTTACCCGGAGTTTTAGTTGGGTTCGTATTTTTACCCGGAGTTTTAGTTGTGTTGGTAATTTTACCCGGAGTTTTAGTTGGGTTCATATTTTTTACCCGGAGTTTTAGTTGGGTTCGTATTTTTACCCGGAGTTTTAGTTGTGTTGGTAATTTTACCCGGAGTTTTAGTTGGGTTCATATTTTTTACCCGGAGTTTTAGTTGGGTTCGTATTTTTACCCGGAGTTTTAGTTGGGTTCGTATTTTTACCCGGAGTTTTAGTTGGGTTCGTATTTTTTACCCGGACTTTTTAGTTGGGTTAGTATTTTTGCCCGGAGTTTTAGTTGGGTTCGTATTTTTTACCCTGACTTTTAGTTGGGTTCGTAATTTTACCCGGAGTTTTAGTTGGGTTCGTAATTTTACCCGGAGTTTCACTTGGGTTCGTAATTTTACCCGGACTTTGTAGTTGGGTTCGTATTTTTTACCCGGACTTTTAGTTGGGTTCGTAATTTTACCCGGACTTTTGAGTTGGGTTCGTATTTTTTACCCGGACTTTTAGTTGGGTTCGTTATTTTACCCGGAGTTTTAGTTGGGTTCGTAATTTTACCCGGAGTTTTACTTGGGTTCGTAATTTTACTCGGACTTTTTAGTTGGGTTCGTATTTTTTACCCGGAGTTTTAGTTGGGTTCGTAATTTTACCCGGACTTTTTAGTTGGGTTCGTATTTTTTACCCGGACTTTTAGTTGGGTTCGTAATTTTACCCGGAGTTTTAGTTGGGTTCGTATTTTTTACCCGGAGTTTTAGTTGGGTTCGTATTTTTTACCCGGACTTTTAGTTGGGTTCGTATTTTTACCCGGAGTTTTAGTTGTGTTGGTAATTTTACCCGGAGTTTTAGTTGGGTTCATATTTTTTACCGGACTTTTTAGTTGGGTTCGTATTTTTTACCCGGAGTTTTAGTTGGGTTCGTATTTTTTATCCGGAGTTTTAGTTGGGTTCGTATTTTTACCCGGAGTTTTAGTTGGGTTCGTATTTTTACCCGGAGTTTTAGTTGGGTTCGTATTTTTTACCCGGACTTTTTAGTTGGGTTAGTATTTTTGCCCGGAGTTTTAGTTGGGTTCGTATTTTTCACCCGGAGTTTTAGTTGGGTTCGTATTTTTTACCCGGAGTTTTAGTTGGGTTCGTATTTTTACCCGGAGTTTTAGTTGTGTTGGTAATTTTACCCGGAGTATTAGTTGGGTTCATATTTTTTACCGGACTTTTTAGTTGGGTTCGTATTTTTTACCCGGAGTTTTAGTTGGGTTCGTATTTTTTACCCGGAGTTTTAGTTGGGTTCGTATTTTTTACCCGGAGTTTTAGCTGGGTTCGTATTTTTACCCGGAGTTTTAGTTGTGTTGGTAATTTTACCGGAGTTTTAGTTGGGTTCGTAATTTTACCCGGAGTTTTAGTTGAGTTCGTAATTTTACCCGGAGTTTTAGTTGGGTTCGTAATTTTACCCGGACTTTTTAGTTGGGTTCGTATTTTTTACCCGGACTTTTAGTTGGGTTCGTAATTTTACCCGGAGTTTTAGTTGGGTTCGTAATTTTACCCGGAGTTTTAGTTGGGTTCGCAATTTTACCCGGAGTCTTGAGTTAATAGTTGGGTTCGTATTTTTACCCGGACTTTTAGTTGGGTTCGTAATTTTACCCGGAGTTTTAGTTGGGTTCGTAATTTTACCCGGAGTTTTAGTTGGGTTCGTAATTTTACCCGGAGTTTTACTTGGGTTCGTAATTTTACCCGGAGTTTTACTTGGGTTCGTAATTTTACCCGGAGTATTAGTTGGGTTCGTAATTTTACCCGGAGTTTTAGTTGGGTTCGTAATTTTACCCGGACTTTTTAGTTGGGTTCGTATTTTTTACCCGGACTTTTTGTTGGGTTCGTAATTTTACCCGGAGTTTTAGTTGGGTTCGTAATTTTACCCAGAGTTTTAGTTGAGTTCGTAATTTTACCCGGAGTTTTAGTTGGGTTCGTAATTTTACCCGGACTTTTTAGTTGGGTTCGTAATTTTACCCGGACTTTTTAGTTGGGTTCGTTTTTTTTTACCCGGAGTTTTAGTTGGGTTCGTAATTTTACCCGGAGTTTTAGTTGGCTTCGTAATTTTACCCGGACTTTTTAGTTGGGTTCGTATTTTTTACCCGGACTTTTAGTTGGGTTCGTAATTTTACCTGGAGTTTTAATTGGGTTCGAATTTTGTACCCGGAGTTTTAGTTGGGTTCGTATTTTTTACCCGGAGTTTTAGTTGGGTTCGTATTTTTACCCGGAGTTTTAGTTGTGTTGGTAATTTTACCCGGAGTTTTAGTTGGGTTCATATTTTTTACCCGGAGTTTTAGTTGGGTTCGTATTTTTACCCGGAGTTTTAGTTGGGTTCGTATTTTTACCCGGAGTTTTAGTTGGGTTCGTATTTTTTACCCGGACTTTTTAGTTGGGTTAGTATTTTTGCCCGGAGTTTTAGTTGGGTTCGTATTTTTTACCCGGACTTTTAGTTGGGTTCGTAATTTTACCCGGAGTTTTAGTTGGGTTCGTAATTTTACCCGGAGTTTCACTTGGGTTCGTAATTTTACCCGGACTTTTTAGTTGGGTTCGTATTTTTTACCCGGACTTTTAGTTGGTTTCGTAATTTTACCCGGACTTTTTAGTTGGGTTCGTATTTTTTACCCGGACTTTTAGTTGGGTTCGTAATTTTACCCGGAGTTTTAGTTGGGTTCGTAATTTTACCCGGAGTTTTACTTGGGTTCGTAATTTTACCCGGACCTTTTAGTTGGGTTCGTATTTTTTACCCGGAGTTTTAGTTGGGTTCGTAATTTTACCCGGACTTTTTAGTTGGGTTCGTATTTTTTACCCGGACTTTTAGTTGGGTTCGTAATTTTACCCGGAGTTTTAGTTGGGTTCGTATTTTTTACCCGGAGTTTTAGTTGGGTTCATATTTTTTACCCGGAGTTTTAGTTGGGTTCGTATTTTTACCCGGACTTTTTAGTTGGGTTAGTATTTTTGCCCGGAGTTTTAGTTGGGTTCGTATTTTTTACCCGGAGTTTTAGTTGGGTTCGTATTTTTTACCCGGAGTTTTAGTTGGGTTCGTATTTTTACCCGGAGTTTTAGTTGGGTTCGTATTTTTACCCGGAGTTTTAATTGGGTTCGTATTTTTTACCCGGAGTTTTAGTTGGGTTCGTATTTTTACCCGGAGCTTTAGTTGGGTTCGTATTTTTACCCGGAGTTTTAGTTGGGTTCGTATTTTTTACCCGGACTTTTTAGTTGGGTTAGTATTTTTGCCCGGAGTTTTACTTGGGTTCGTATTTTTTTACCCGGAGTTTTAGTTGGGTTCTAAATGTTACCCGGACTTTTTTGTTTGGTTCGTATTTTTTACCCGGAGTTTTAGTTGGGTTCGTAATTTTACCCGCACTTTTTAGTTGGGTTCGTAATTTTACCCGGAGTTTTAGTTGGGTTCGTAATTTTACCCGGAGTTTTAGTTGGGTTCGTAATTTTACCCGGAGTTTTAGTTGGGTTCGTAATTTTACCCGGAGTTTTAGTTGGGTTCGTAATTTTACCCGGACTTTTTAGTTGGGTTCGTATTTTTTACCCGGACTTTTAGTTGGGTTCGTATTTTTACCCGGAGTTTTAGTTGGGTTCGTATTTTTTACCCGGAGTTTTAGTTGGGTTCGTATTTTTTACCCGGAGTTTTAGTTGGGTTCGTATTTTTTATCCGGAGTTTTAGTTGGGTTCGTATTTTTACCCGGAGTTTTAGTTGGGTTCGTATTTTTACCCGGAGTTTTAGTTGGGTTCGTATTTTTTACCCGGACATTTTAGTTGGGTTAGTATTTTTGCCCGGAGTTTTAGTTGGGTTCGTATTTTTTCCCCGGAGTTTTAGTTGGGTTCGTATTTTTTACCCGGAGTTTTAGTTGGGTTCGTATTTTTACCCGGAGTTTTAGTTGGGTTCGTATTTTTACCCGGAGTTTTAGTTGGGTTCGTATTTTTTACCCGGAGTTTTAGTTGGGTTCGTATTTTTACCCGGAGCTTTAGTTGGGTTCGTATTTTTACCCGGAGTTTTAGCTGGGTTCGTACTTTTTACCCGGACTTCTTAGTTGGGTTAGTATTTTTGCCCGGTGTTTTAGTTGGGTTCGTATTTTTTACCCGGAGTTTTAGTTGGGTTCTAAATGTTACCCGGACTTTTTTGTTTGGTTCGTATTTTTTACCCGGAGTTTTAGTTGGGTTCGTAATTTTACCCGCACTTTTTAGTTGGGTTCGTAATTTTACCCGGAGTTTTAGTTGGGTTCGTAATTTTACCCGGAGTTTTAGTTGGGTTCGTAATTTTACCCGGAGTTTTAGTTGGGTTCGTAATTTTACCCGGAGTTTTAGTTGGGTTCGTAATTTTACCCGGAGTTTTAGTTGGGTTCGTAATTTTACCCGGACTTTTTAGTTGGGTTCGTATTTTTTACCCGGACTTTTAGTTGGGTTCGTAATTTTACCCGGACTTTTTAGTTGGGTTCGTATTTTTTACCCGGACTTTTAGTTGGGTTCGTAATTTTACCCGGAGTTTTAGTTGGGTTCGTAATTTTACCCGGAGTTTCACTTGGGTTCGTAATTTTACCCGGACTTTTTAGTTGGGTTCGTAATTTTTACCCGGACTTTTAGTTGGGTTCGTAATTTTACCCGGAGTTTCACTTGGGTTCGTAATTTTACCCGGACTTTTTAGTTGGGTTCGTATTTTTTACCCGGACTTTTAGTTGGTTTCGTAATTTTACCCGGACTTTTTAGTTGGGTTCGTATTTTTTACCCGGACTTTTAGTTGGGTTCGTAATTTTACCCGGAGTTTTAGTTGGGTTCGTAATTTTACCCGGAGTTTTACTTGGGTTCGTAATTTTACCCGGACTTTTTAGTTGGGTTCGTATTTTTCACCCGGAGTTTTAGTTGGGTTCGTATTTTTTACCCGGAGTTTTAGTTGGGTTCGTATTTTTACCCGGAGTTTTAGTTGTGTTGGTAATTTTACCCGGAGTATTAGTTGGGTTCATATTTTTTACCGGACTTTTTAGTTGGGTTCGTATTTTTTACCCGGAGTTTTAGTTGGATTCGTATTTTTTACCCGGAGTTTTAGTTGGGTTCGTATTTTTTACCCGGAGTTTTAGCTGGGTTCGTATTTTTACCCGGAGTTTTAGTTGTGTTGGTAATTTTACCGGAGTTTTAGTTGGGCTCGTAATTTTACCCGGAGTTTTAGTTGAGTTCGTAATTTTACCCGGAGTTTTAGTTGGGTTCGTAATTTTACCCGGACTTTTTAGTTGGGTTCGTATTTTTTACCCGGACTTTTAGTTGGGTTCGTAATTTTACCCGGAGTTTTAGTTGGGTTCGTAATTTTACCCGCAGTTTTAGTTGGGTTCGCAATTTTACCCGGAGTCTTGAGTTAATAGTTGGGTTCGTATTTTTACCCGGACTTTTAGTTGGGTTCGTAATTTTACCCGGAGTTTTAGTTGGGTTCGTAATTTTACCCGGAGTTTTAGTTGGGTTCGTAATTTTACCCGGAGTTTTACTTGGGTTCGTAATTTTACCCGGAGTTTTACTTGGGTTCTTAATTTTACCCGGAGTATTAGTTGGGTTCGTAATTTTACCCGGAGTTTTAGTTGGGTTCGTAATTTTACCCGGACTTTTTAGTTGGGTTCGTATTTTTTACCCGGACTTTTTGTTGGGTTCGTAATTTTACCCGGAGTTTTAGTTGGGTTCGTAATTTTACCCAGAGTTTTAGTTGAGTTCGTAATTTTACCCGGAGTTTTAGTTGGGTTCGTAATTTTACCCGGACTTTTTAGTTGGGTTCGTAATTTTACCCGGACTTTTTAGTTGGGTTCGTTTTTTTTTACCCGGAGTTTTAGTTGGGTTCGTAATTTTACCCGGAGTTTTAGTTGGCTTCGTAATTTTACCCGGACTTTTTAGTTGGGTTCGTATTTTTTACCCGGACTTTTAGTTGGGTTCGTAATTTTACCTGGAGTTTTAGTTGGGTTCGAATTTTTTACCCGGAGTTTTAGTTGGGTTCGTATTTTTTACCCGGAGTTTTAGTTGGGTTCGTATTTTTACCCGGAGTTTTAGTTGTGTTGGTAATTTTACCCGGAGTTTTAGTTGGGTTCATATTTTTTACCCGGAGTTTTAGTTGGGTTCGTATTTTTTCCCGGAGTTTTAGTTGGGTTCGTATTTTTACCCGGAGTTTTAGTTGGGTTCGTATTTTTTACCCGGACTTTTTAGTTGGGTTAGTATTTTTGCCCGGAGTTTTAGTTGGGTTCGTATTTTTTACCCGGACTTTTAGTTGGGTTCGTAATTTTACCCGGAGTTTTAGTTGGGTTCGTAATTTTACCCGGAGTTTCACTTGGGTTCGTAATTTTACCCGGACTTTTTAGTTGGGTTCGTATTTTTTACCCGGACTTTTAGTTGGTTTCGTAATTTTACCCGGACTTTTTAGTTGGGTTCGTATTTTTTACCCGGACTTTTAGTTGGGTTCGTAATTTTACCCGGAGTTTTAGTTGGGTTCGTAATTTTACCCGGAGTTTTACTTGGGTTCGTAATTTTACCCGGACTTTTTAGTTGGGTTCGTATTTTTTACCCGGAGTTTTAGTTGGGTTCGTAATTTTACCCGGACTTTTTAGTTGGGTTCGTATTTTTTACCCGGACTTTTAGTTGGGTTCGTAATTTTACCCGGAGTTTTAGTTGGGTTCGTATTTTTTACCCGGAGTTTTAGTTGGGTTCATATTTTTTACCCGGAGTTTTAGTTGGGTTCGTATTTTTACCCGGACTTTTTAGTTGGGTTAGTATTTTTGCCCGGAGTTTTAGTTGGGTTCGTATTTTTTACCCGGAGTTTTAGTTGGGTTCGTATTTTTTACCCGGAGTTTTAGTTGGGTTCGTATTTTTACCCGGAGTTTTAGTTGGGTTCGTATTTTTACCCGGAGTTTTAATTGGGTTCGTATTTTTTACCCGGAGTTTTAGTTGGGTTCGTATTTTTTCCCGGAGCTTTAGTTGGGTTCGTATTTTTACCCGGAGTTTTAGTTGGGTTCGTATTTTTTACCCGGACTTTTTAGTTGGGTTAGTATTTTTGCCCGGAGTTTTAGTTGGGTTCGTATTTTTTTACCCGGAGTTTTAGTTGGGTTCTAAATGTTACCCGGACTTTTTTGTTTGGTTCGTATTTTTTACCCGGAGTTTTAGTTGGGTTCGTAATTTTACCCGCACTTTTTAGTTGGGTTCGTAATTTTACCCGGAGTTTTAGTTGGGTTCGTAATTTTACCCGGAGTTTTAGTTGGGTTCGTAATTTTACCCGGAGTTTTAGTTGGGTTCGTAATTTTACCCGTAGTTTTAGTTGGGTTCGTAATTTTACCCGGACTTTTTAGTTGGGTTCGTATTTTTTACCCGGACTTTTAGTTGGGTTCGTATTTTTACCCGGAGTTTTAGTTGGGTTCGTATTTTTTACCCGGAGTTTTAGTTGGGTTCGTATTTTTTACCCGGACTTTTAGTTGGGTTCGTAATTTTACCCGGAGTTTTAGTTGGGTTCGTAATTTTACCCGGAGTTTCACTTGGGTTCGTAATTTTACCCGGACTTTTTAGTTGGGTTCGTAATTTTTACCCGGACTTTTAGTTGGGTTCGTAATTTTACCCGGAGTTTCACTTGGGTTCGTAATTTTACCCGGACTTTTTAGTTGGGTTCGTATTTTTTACCCGGACTTTTAGTTGGTTTCGTAATTTTACCCGGACTTTTTAGTTGGGTTCGTATTTTTTACCCGGACTTTTAGTTGGGTTCGTAATTTTACCCGGAGTTTTAGTTGGGTTCGTAATTTTACCCGGAGTTTTACTTGGGTTCGTAATTTTACCCGGACTTTTTAGTTGGGTTCGTATTTTTCACCCGGAGTTTTAGTTGGGTTCGTATTTTTTACCCGGAGTTTTAGTTGGGTTCGTATTTTTACCCGGAGTTTTAGTTGTGTTGGTAATTTTACCCGGAGTATTAGTTGGGTTCATATTTTTTACCGGACTTTTTAGTTGGGTTCGTATTTTTTACCCGGAGTTTTAGTTGGATTCGTATTTTTTACCCGGAGTTTTAGTTGGGTTCGTATTTTTTACCCGGAGTTTTAGCTGGGTTCGTATTTTTACCCGGAGTTTTAGTTGTGTTGGTAATTTTACCGGAGTTTTAGTTGGGCTCGTAATTTTACCCGGAGTTTTAGTTGAGTTCGTAATTTTACCCGGAGTTTTAGTTGGGTTCGTAATTTTACCCGGACTTTTTAGTTGGGTTCGTATTTTTTACCCGGACTTTTAGTTGGGTTCGTAATTTTACCCGGAGTTTTAGTTGGGTTCGTAATTTTACCCGCAGTTTTAGTTGGGTTCGCAATTTTACCCGGAGTCTTGAGTTAATAGTTGGGTTCGTATTTTTACCCGGACTTTTAGTTGGGTTCGTAATTTTACCCGGAGTTTTAGTTGGGTTCGTAATTTTACCCGGAGTTTTAGTTGGGTTCGTAATTTTACCCGGAGTTTTACTTGGGTTCGTAATTTTACCCGGAGTTTTACTTGGGTTCTTAATTTTACCCGGAGTATTAGTTGGGTTCGTAATTTTACCCGGAGTTTTAGTTGGGTTCGTAATTTTACCCGGACTTTTTAGTTGGGTTCGTATTTTTTACCCGGACTTTTTGTTGGGTTCGTAATTTTACCCGGAGTTTTAGTTGGGTTCGTAATTTTACCCAGAGTTTTAGTTGAGTTCGTAATTTTACCCGGAGTTTTAGTTGGGTTCGTAATTTTACCCGGACTTTTTAGTTGGGTTCGTAATTTTACCCGGACTTTTTAGTTGGGTTCGTTTTTTTTTACCCGGAGTTTTAGTTGGGTTCGTAATTTTACCCGGAGTTTTAGTTGGCTTCGTAATTTTACCCGGACTTTTTAGTTGGGTTCGTATTTTTTACCCGGACTTTTAGTTGGGTTCGTAATTTTACCTGGAGTTTTAGTTGGGTTCGAATTTTTTACCCGGAGTTTTAGTTGGGTTCGTATTTTTTACCCGGAGTTTTAGTTGGGTTCGTATTTTTACCCGGAGTTTTAGTTGTGTTGGTAATTTTACCCGGAGTTTTAGTTGGGTTCATATTTTTTACCCGGAGTTTTAGTTGGGTTCGTATTTTTTCCCGGAGTTTTAGTTGGGTTCGTATTTTTACCCGGAGTTTTAGTTGGGTTCGTATTTTTTACCCGGACTTTTTAGTTGGGTTAGTATTTTTGCCCGGAGTTTTAGTTGGGTTCGTATTTTTTACCCGGACTTTTAGTTGGGTTCGTAATTTTACCCGGAGTTTTAGTTGGGTTCGTAATTTTACCCGGAGTTTCACTTGGGTTCGTAATTTTACCCGGACTTTTTAGTTGGGTTCGTATTTTTTACCCGGACTTTTAGTTGGTTTCGTAATTTTACCCGGACTTTTTAGTTGGGTTCGTATTTTTTACCCGGACTTTTAGTTGGGTTCGTAATTTTACCCGGAGTTTTAGTTGGGTTCGTAATTTTACCCGGAGTTTTACTTGGGTTCGTAATTTTACCCGGACTTTTTAGTTGGGTTCGTATTTTTTACCCGGAGTTTTAGTTGGGTTCGTAATTTTACCCGGACTTTTTAGTTGGGTTCGTATTTTTTACCCGGACTTTTAGTTGGGTTCGTAATTTTACCCGGAGTTTTAGTTTGGTTCGTATTTTTTACCCGGAGTTTTAGTTGGGTTCATATTTTTTACCCGGAGTTTTAGTTGGGTTCGTATTTTTACCCGGACTTTTTAGTTGGGTTAGTATTTTTGCCCGGAGTTTTAGTTGGGTTCGTATTTTTTACCCGGAGTTTTAGTTGGGTTCGTATTTTTTACCCGGAGTTTTAGTTGGGTTCGTATTTTTACCCGGAGTTTTAGTTGGGTTCGTATTTTTACCCGGAGTTTTAATTGGGTTCGTATTTTTTACCCGGAGTTTTAGTTGGGTTCGTATTTTTTCCCGGAGCTTTAGTTGGGTTCGTATTTTTACCCGGAGTTTTAGTTGGGTTCGTATTTTTTACCCGGACTTTTTAGTTGGGTTAGTATTTTTGCCCGGAGTTTTAGTTGGGTTCGTATTTTTTTACCCGGAGTTTTAGTTGGGTTCTAAATGTTACCCGGACTTTTTTGTTTGGTTCGTATTTTTTACCCGGAGTTTTAGTTGGGTTCGTAATTTTACCCGCACTTTTTAGTTGGGTTCGTAATTTTACCCGGAGTTTTAGTTGGGTTCGTAATTTTACCCGGAGTTTTAGTTGGGTTCGTAATTTTACCCGGAGTTTTAGTTGGGTTCGTAATTTTACCCGTAGTTTTAGTTGGGTTCGTAATTTTACCCGGACTTTTTAGTTGGGTTCGTATTTTTTACCCGGACTTTTAGTTGGGTTCGTATTTTTACCCGGAGTTTTAGTTGGGTTCGTATTTTTTACCCGGAGTTTTAGTTGGGTTCGTATTTTTTACCCGGAGTTTTAGTTGGGTTCGTATTTTTTATCCGGAGTTTTAGTTGGGTTCGTATTTTTACCCGGAGTTTTAGTTGGGTTCGTATTTTTACCCGGAGTTTTAGTTGGGTTCGTATTTTTTACCCGGACATTTTAGTTGGGTTAGTATTTTTGCCCGGAGTTTTAGTTGGGTTCGTATTTTTTCCCCGGAGTTTTAGTTGGGTTCGTATTTTTTACCCGGAGTTTTAGTTGGGTTCGTATTTTTACCCGGAGTTTTAGTTGGGTTCGTATTTTTACCCGGAGTTTTAGTTGGGTTCGTATTTTTTACCCGGAGTTTTAGTTGGGTTCGTATTTTTACCCGGAGCTTTAGTTGGGTTCGTATTTTTACCCGGAGTTTTAGTTGGGTTCGTACTTTTTACCCGGACTTCTTAGTTGGGTTAGTATTTTTGCCCGGTGTTTTAGTTGGGTTCGTATTTTTTACCCGGAGTTTTAGTTGGGTTCTAAATGTTACCCGGACTTTTTTGTTTGGTTCGTATTTTTTACCCGGAGTTTTAGTTGGGTTCGTAATTTTACCCGCACTTTTTAGTTGGGTTCGTAATTTTACCCGGAGTTTTAGTTGGGTTCGTAATTTTACCCGGAGTTTTAGTTGGGTTCGTAATTTTACCCGGAGTTTTAGTTGGGTTCGTAATTTTACCCGGAGTTTTAGTTGGGTTCGTAATTTTACCCGGAGTTTTAGTTGGGTTCGTAATTTTACCCGGACTTTTTAGTTGGGTTCGTATTTTTTACCCGGACTTTTAGTCGGGTTCGTAATTTTACCCGGACTTTTTAGTTGGGTTCGTATTTTTTACCCGGACTTTTAGTTGGGTTCGTAATTTTACCCGGAGTTTTAGTTGGGTTCGTAATTTTACCCGGAGTTTCACTTGGGTTCGTAATTTTACCCGGACTTTTTAGTTGGGTTCGTAATTTTTACCCGGACTTTTAGTTGGGTTCGTAATTTTACCCGGAGTTTCACTTGGGTTCGTAATTTTACCCGGACTTTTTAGTTGGGTTCGTATTTTTTACCCGGACTTTTAGTTGGTTTCGTAATTTTACCCGGACTTTTTAGTTGGGTTCGTATTTTTTACCCGGACTTTTAGTTGGGTTCGTAATTTTACCCGGAGTTTTAGTTGGGTTCGTATTTTTACCCGGAGTTTTAGTTGGGTTCGTATTTTTACCCGGAGTTTTAGTTGGGTTCGTATTTTTTACCCGGACTTTTTAGTTGGGTTCGTATTTTTTACCCGGACTTTTAGTTGGGTTCGTATTTTTACCCGGAGTTTTAGTTGGGTTCGTATTTTTTACCCGGAGTTTTAGTTGGGTTCGTATTTTTTACCCGGAGTTTTAGTTGGGTTCGTATTTTTTATCCGGAGTTTTAGTTGGGTTCGTATTTTTACCCGGAGTTTTAGTTGGGTTCGTATTTTTTACCCGGACTTTTAGTTGGGTTCGTATTTTTACCCGGAGTTTTAGTTGTGTTGGTAATTTTACCCGGAGTTTTAGTTGGGTTCATATTTTTTACCGGACTTTTTAGTTGGGTTCGTATTTTTTACCCGGAGTTTTAGTTGGGTTCGTATTTTTTATCCGGAGTTTTAGTTGGGTTCGTATTTTTACCCGGAGTTTTAGTTGGGTTCGTATTTTTACCCGGAGTTTTAGTTGGGTTCGTATTTTTTACCCGGACTTTTTAGTTGGGTTAGTATTTTTGCCCGGAGTTTTAGTTGGGTTCGTATTTTTCACCCGGAGTTTTAGTTGGGTTCGTATTTTTTACCCGGAGTTTTAGTTGGGTTCGTATTTTTCCCCGGAGTTTTAGTTGTGTTGGTAATTTTACCCGGAGTATTAGTTGGGTTCATATTTTTTACCGGACTTTTTAGTTGGGTTCGTATTTTTTACCCGGAGTTTTAGTTGGGTTCGTATTTTTTACCCGGAGTTTTAGTTGGGTTCGTATTTTTTACCCGGAGTTTTAGCTGGGTTCGTATTTTTACCCGGAGTTTTAGTTGTGTTGGTAATTTTACCGGAGTTTTAGTTGGGTTCGTAATTTTACCCGGAGTTTTAGTTGAGTTCGTAATTTTACCCGGAGTTTTAGTTGGGTTCGTAATTTTACCCGGACTTTTTAGTTGGGTTCGTATTTTTTACCCGGACTTTTAGTTGGGTTCGTAATTTTACCAGGAGTTTTAGTTGGGTTCGTAATTTTACCCGGAGTTTTAGTTGGGTTCGCAATTTTACCCGGAGTCTTGAGTTAATAGTTGGGTTCGTATTTTTACCCGGACTTTTAGTTGGGTTCGTAATTTTACCCGGAGTTTTAGTTGGGTTCGTAATTTTACCCGGAGTTTTAGTTGGGTTCGTAATTTTACCCGGAGTTTTACTTGGGTTCGTAATTTTACCCGGAGTTTTACTTGGGTTCGTAATTTTACCCGGAGTATTAGTTGGGTTCGTAATTTTACCCGGAGTTTTAGTTGGGTTCGTAATTTTACCCGGACTTTTTAGTTGGGTTCGTATTTTTTACCCGGACTTTTTGTTGGGTTCGTAATTTTACCCGGAGTTTTAGTTGGGTTCGTAATTTTACCCAGAGTTTTAGTTGAGTTCGTAATTTTACCCGGAGTTTTAGTTGGGTTCGTAATTTTACCCGGACTTTTTAGTTGGGTTCGTAATTTTACCCGGACTTTTTAGTTGGGTTCGTTTTTTTTTACCCGGAGTTTTAGTTGGGTTCGTAATTTTACCCGGAGTTTTAGTTGGCTTCGTAATTTTACCCGGACTTTTTAGTTGGGTTCGTATTTTTTACCCGGACTTTTAGTTGGGTTCGTAATTTTACCTGGAGTTTTAATTGGGTTCGAATTTTGTACCCGGAGTTTTAGTTGGGTTCGTATTTTTTACCCGGAGTTTTAGTTGGGTTCGTATTTTTACCCGGAGTTTTAGTTGTGTTGGTAATTTTACCCGGAGTTTTAGTTGGGTTCATATTTTTTACCCGGAGTTTTAGTTGGGTTCGTATTTTTACCCGGAGTTTTAGTTGGGTTCGTATTTTTACCCGGAGTTTTAGTTGGGTTCGTATTTTTTACCCGGACTTTTTAGTTGGGTTAGTATTTTTGCCCGGAGTTTTAGTTGGGTTCGTATTTTTTACCCGGACTTTTAGTTGGGTTCGTAATTTTACCCGGAGTTTTAGTTGGGTTCGTAATTTTACCCGGAGTTTCACTTGGGTTCGTAATTTTACCCGGACTTTTTAGTTGGGTTCGTATTTTTTACCCGGACTTTTAGTTGGTTTCGTAATTTTACCCGGACTTTTTAGTTGGGTTCGTATTTTTTACCCGGACTTTTAGTTGGGTTCGTAATTTTACCCGGAGTTTTAGTTGGGTTCGTAATTTTACCCGGAGTTTTACTTGGGTTCGTAATTTTACCCGGACTTTTTAGTTGGGTTCGTATTTTTTACCCGGAGTTTTAGTTGGGTTCGTAATTTTACCCGGACTTTTTAGTTGGGTTCGTATTTTTTACCCGGACTTTTAGTTGGGTTCGTAATTTTACCCGGAGTTTTAGTTGGGTTCGTATTTTTTACCCGGAGTTTTAGTTGGGTTCATATTTTTTACCCGGAGTTTTAGTTGGGTTCGTATTTTTACCCGGACTTTTTAGTTGGGTTAGTATTTTTGCCCGGAGTTTTAGTTGGGTTCGTATTTTTTACCCGGAGTTTTAGTTGGGTTCGTATTTTTTACCCGGAGTTTTAGTTGGGTTCGTATTTTTACCCGGAGTTTTAGTTGGGTTCGTATTTTTACCCGGAGTTTTAATTGGGTTCGTATTTTTTACCCGGAGTTTTAGTTGGGTTCGTATTTTTACCCGGAGCTTTAGTTGGGTTCGTATTTTTACCCGGAGTTTTAGTTGGGTTCGTATTTTTTACCCGGACTTTTTAGTTGGGTTAGTATTTTTGCCCGGAGTTTTACTTGGGTTCGTATTTTTTTACCCGGAGTTTTAGTTGGGTTCTAAATGTTACCCGGACTTTTTTGTTTGGTTCGTATTTTTTACCCGGAGTTTTAGTTGGGTTCGTAATTTTACCCGCACTTTTTAGTTGGGTTCGTAATTTTACCCGGAGTTTTAGTTGGGTTCGTAATTTTACCCGGAGTTTTAGTTGGGTTCGTAATTTTACCCGGAGTTTTAGTTGGGTTCGTAATTTTACCCGGAGTTTTAGTTGGGTTCGTAATTTTACCCGGACTTTTTAGTTGGGTTCGTATTTTTTACCCGGACTTTTAGTTGGGTTCGTATTTTTACCCGGAGTTTTAGTTGGGTTCGTATTTTTTACCCGGAGTTTTAGTTGGGTTCGTATTTTTTACCCGGAGTTTTAGTTGGGTTCGTATTTTTTATCCGGAGTTTTAGTTGGGTTCGTATTTTTACCCGGAGTTTTAGTTGGGTTCGTATTTTTACCCGGAGTTTTAGTTGGGTTCGTATTTTTTACCCGGACATTTTAGTTGGGTTAGTATTTTTGCCCGGAGTTTTAGTTGGGTTCGTATTTTTTCCCCGGAGTTTTAGTTGGGTTCGTATTTTTTACCCGGAGTTTTAGTTGGGTTCGTATTTTTACCCGGAGTTTTAGTTGGGTTCGTATTTTTACCCGGAGTTTTAGTTGGGTTCGTATTTTTTACCCGGAGTTTTAGTTGGGTTCGTATTTTTACCCGGAGCTTTAGTTGGGTTCGTATTTTTACCCGGAGTTTTAGCTGGGTTCGTACTTTTTACCCGGACTTCTTAGTTGGGTTAGTATTTTTGCCCGGTGTTTTAGTTGGGTTCGTATTTTTTACCCGGAGTTTTAGTTGGGTTCTAAATGTTACCCGGACTTTTTTGTTTGGTTCGTATTTTTTACCCGGAGTTTTAGTTGGGTTCGTAATTTTACCCGCACTTTTTAGTTGGGTTCGTAATTTTACCCGGAGTTTTAGTTGGGTTCGTAATTTTACCCGGAGTTTTAGTTGGGTTCGTAATTTTACCCGGAGTTTTAGTTGGGTTCGTAATTTTACCCGGAGTTTTAGTTGGGTTCGTAATTTTACCCGGAGTTTTAGTTGGGTTCGTAATTTTACCCGGACTTTTTAGTTGGGTTCGTATTTTTTACCCGGACTTTTAGTTGGGTTCGTAATTTTACCCGGACTTTTTAGTTGGGTTCGTATTTTTTACCCGGACTTTTAGTTGGGTTCGTAATTTTACCCGGAGTTTTAGTTGGGTTCGTAATTTTACCCGGAGTTTCACTTGGGTTCGTAATTTTACCCGGACTTTTTAGTTGGGTTCGTAATTTTTACCCGGACTTTTAGTTGGGTTCGTAATTTTACCCGGAGTTTCACTTGGGTTCGTAATTTTACCCGGACTTTTTAGTTGGGTTCGTATTTTTTACCCGGACTTTTAGTTGGTTTCGTAATTTTACCCGGACTTTTTAGTTGGGTTCGTATTTTTTACCCGGACTTTTAGTTGGGTTCGTAATTTTACCCGGAGTTTTAGTTGGGTTCGTAATTTTACCCGGAGTTTTACTTGGGTTCGTAATTTTACCCGGACTTTTTAGTTGGGTTCGTATTTTTCACCCGGAGTTTTAGTTGGGTTCGTATTTTTTACCCGGAGTTTTAGTTGGGTTCGTATTTTTACCCGGAGTTTTAGTTGTGTTGGTAATTTTACCCGGAGTATTAGTTGGGTTCATATTTTTTACCGGACTTTTTAGTTGGGTTCGTATTTTTTACCCGGAGTTTTAGTTGGATTCGT
Source organism: Melinopterus prodromus (assembly GCA_964023965.1). Classification (NCBI taxonomy): domain Eukaryota; kingdom Metazoa; phylum Arthropoda; class Insecta; order Coleoptera; family Scarabaeidae; genus Melinopterus; species Melinopterus prodromus. The sequence continues at coordinate 27,012 of CAXIES010000215.1, forward strand.
ATTTTTTACCCGGAGTTTTAGTTGGGTTCGTATTTTTTACCCGGAGTTTTAGCTGGGTTCGTATTTTTACCCGGAGTTTTAGTTGTGTTGGTAATTTTACCGGAGTTTTAGTTGGGCTCGTAATTTTACCCGGAGTTTTAGTTGAGTTCGTAATTTTACCCGGAGTTTTAGTTGGGTTCGTAATTTTACCCGGACTTTTTAGTTGGGTTCGTATTTTTTACCCGGACTTTTAGTTGGGTTCGTAATTTTACCCGGAGTTTTAGTTGGGTTCGTAATTTTACCCGCAGTTTTAGTTGGGTTCGCAATTTTACCCGGAGTCTTGAGTTAATAGTTGGGTTCGTATTTTTACCCGGACTTTTAGTTGGGTTCGTAATTTTACCCGGAGTTTTAGTTGGGTTCGTAATTTTACCCGGAGTTTTAGTTGGGTTCGTAATTTTACCCGGAGTTTTACTTGGGTTCGTAATTTTACCCGGAGTTTTACTTGGGTTCTTAATTTTACCCGGAGTATTAGTTGGGTTCGTAATTTTACCCGGAGTTTTAGTTGGGTTCGTAATTTTACCCGGACTTTTTAGTTGGGTTCGTATTTTTTACCCGGACTTTTTGTTGGGTTCGTAATTTTACCCGGAGTTTTAGTTAGGTTCGTAATTTTACCCAGAGTTTTAGTTGAGTTCGTAATTTTACCCGGAGTTTTAGTTGGGTTCGTAATTTTACCCGGACTTTTTAGTTGGGTTCGTAATTTTACCCGGACTTTTTAGTTGGGTTCGTTTTTTTTTACCCGGAGTTTTAGTTGGGTTCGTAATTTTACCCGGAGTTTTAGTTGGCTTCGTAATTTTACCCGGACTTTTTAGTTGGGTTCGTATTTTTTACCCGGACTTTTAGTTGGGTTCGTAATTTTACCTGGAGTTTTAGTTGGGTTCGAATTTTTTACCCGGAGTTTTAGTTGGGTTCGTATTTTTTACCCGGAGTTTTAGTTGGGTTCGTATTTTTACCCGGAGTTTTAGTTGTGTTGGTAATTTTACCCGGAGTTTTAGTTGGGTTCATATTTTTTACCCGGAGTTTTAGTTGGGTTCGTATTTTTTCCCGGAGTTTTAGTTGGGTTCGTATTTTTACCCGGAGTTTTAGTTGGGTTCGTATTTTTTACCCGGACTTTTTAGTTGGGTTAGTATTTTTGCCCGGAGTTTTAGTTGGGTTCGTATTTTTTACCCGGACTTTTAGTTGGGTTCGTAATTTTACCCGGAGTTTTAGTTGGGTTCGTAATTTTACCCGGAGTTTCACTTGGGTTCGTAATTTTACCCGGACTTTTTAGTTGGGTTCGTATTTTTTACCCGGACTTTTAGTTGGTTTCGTAATTTTACCCGGACTTTTTAGTTGGGTTCGTATTTTTTACCCGGACTTTTAGTTGGGTTCGTAATTTTACCCGGAGTTTTAGTTGGGTTCGTAATTTTACCCGGAGTTTTACTTGGGTTCGTAATTTTACCCGGACTTTTTAGTTGGGTTCGTATTTTTTACCCGGAGTTTTAGTTGGGTTCGTAATTTTACCCGGACTTTTTAGTTGGGTTCGTATTTTTTACCCGGACTTTTAGTTGGGTTCGTAATTTTACCCGGAGTTTTAGTTGGGTTCGTATTTTTTACCCGGAGTTTTAGTTGGGTTCATATTTTTTACCCGGAGTTTTAGTTGGGTTCGTATTTTTACCCGGACTTTTTAGTTGGGTTAGTATTTTTGCCCGGAGTTTTAGTTGGGTTCGTATTTTTTACCCGGAGTTTTAGTTGGGTTCGTATTTTTTACCCGGAGTTTTAGTTGGGTTCGTATTTTTACCCGGAGTTTTAGTTGGGTTCGTATTTTTACCCGGAGTTTTAATTGGGTTCGTATTTTTTACCCGGAGTTTTAGTTGGGTTCGTATTTTTTCCCGGAGCTTTAGTTGGGTTCGTATTTTTACCCGGAGTTTTAGTTGGGTTCGTATTTTTTACCCGGACTTTTTAGTTGGGTTAGTATTTTTGCCCGGAGTTTTAGTTGGGTTCGTATTTTTTTACCCGGAGTTTTAGTTGGGTTCTAAATGTTACCCGGACTTTTTTGTTTGGTTCGTATTTTTTACCCGGAGTTTTAGTTGGGTTCGTAATTTTACCCGCACTTTTTAGTTGGGTTCGTAATTTTACCCGGAGTTTTAGTTGGGTTCGTAATTTTACCCGGAGTTTTAGTTGGGTTCGTAATTTTACCCGGAGTTTTAGTTGGGTTCGTAATTTTACCCGTAGTTTTAGTTGGGTTCGTAATTTTACCCGGACTTTTTAGTTGGGTTCGTATTTTTTACCCGGACTTTTAGTTGGGTTCGTATTTTTACCCGGAGTTTTAGTTGGGTTCGTATTTTTTACCCGGAGTTTTAGTTGGGTTCGTATTTTTTACCCGGAGTTTTAGTTGGGTTCGTATTTTTTATCCGGAGTTTTAGTTGGGTTCGTATTTTTACCCGGAGTTTTAGTTGGGTTCGTATTTTTACCCGGAGTTTTAGTTGGGTTCGTATTTTTTACCCGGACATTTTAGTTGGGTTAGTATTTTTGCCCGGAGTTTTAGTTGGGTTCGTATTTTTTCCCCGGAGTTTTAGTTGGGTTCGTATTTTTTACCCGGAGTTTTAGTTGGGTTCGTATTTTTACCCGGAGTTTTAGTTGGGTTCGTATTTTTACCCGGAGTTTTAGTTGGGTTCGTATTTTTTACCCGGAGTTTTAGTTGGGTTCGTATTTTTACCCGGAGCTTTAGTTGGGTTCGTATTTTTACCCGGAGTTTTAGTTGGGTTCGTACTTTTTACCCGGACTTCTTAGTTGGGTTAGTATTTTTGCCCGGTGTTTTAGTTGGGTTCGTATTTTTTACCCGGAGTTTTAGTTGGGTTCTAAATGTTACCCGGACTTTTTTGTTTGGTTCGTATTTTTTACCCGGAGTTTTAGTTGGGTTCGTAATTTTACCCGCACTTTTTAGTTGGGTTCGTAATTTTACCCGGAGTTTTAGTTGGGTTCGTAATTTTACCCGGAGTTTTAGTTGGGTTCGTAATTTTACCCGGAGTTTTAGTTGGGTTCGTAATTTTACCCGGAGTTTTAGTTGGGTTCGTAATTTTACCCGGAGTTTTAGTTGGGTTCGTAATTTTACCCGGACTTTTTAGTTGGGTTCGTATTTTTTACCCGGACTTTTAGTCGGGTTCGTAATTTTACCCGGACTTTTTAGTTGGGTTCGTATTTTTTACCCGGACTTTTAGTTGGGTTCGTAATTTTACCCGGAGTTTTAGTTGGGTTCGTAATTTTACCCGGAGTTTCACTTGGGTTCGTAATTTTACCCGGACTTTTTAGTTGGGTTCGTAATTTTTACCCGGACTTTTAGTTGGGTTCGTAATTTTACCCGGAGTTTCACTTGGGTTCGTAATTTTACCCGGACTTTTTAGTTGGGTTCGTATTTTTTACCCGGACTTTTAGTTGGTTTCGTAATTTTACCCGGACTTTTTAGTTGGGTTCGTATTTTTTACCCGGACTTTTAGTTGGGTTCGTAATTTTACCCGGAGTTTTAGTTGGGTTCGTAATTTTACCCGGAGTTTTACTTGGGTTCGTAATTTTACACGAACTTTTTAGTTGGGTTCGTATTTTTTACCCGGAGTTTTAGTTGGGTTTGTAATTTTACCCGGACTTTTTAGTTGGGTTCGTATTTTTTACCCGGACTTTTAGTTGGGTTCGTAATTTTACCCGGAGTTTTAGTTGGGTTCGTATTTTTTACCCGGAGTTTTAGTTGGGTTCATATTTTTTACCCGGAGTTTTAGTTGGGTTCGTATTTTTACCCGGACTTTTTAGTTGGGTTAGTATTTTTGCCCGGAGTTTTAGTTGGGTTCGTATTTTTTACCCGGAGTTTTAGTTGGGTTCGTATTTCTTACCCGGAGTTTTAGTTGGGTTCGTATTTTTACCCGGAGTTTTAGTTGGGTTCGTATTTTTACCCGGAGTTTTAATTGGGTTCGTATTTTTTACCCGGAGTTTTAGTTGGGTTCGTATTTTTACCCGGAGCTTTAGTTGGGTTCGTATTTTTACCCGGAGTTTTAGTTGGGTTCGTATTTTTTACCCGGACTTTTTAGTTGGGTTAGTATTTTTGCCCGGAGTTTTAGTTGGGTTCGTATTTTTTTACCCGGAGTTTTAGTTGGGTTCTAAATGTTACCCGGACTTTTTTGTTTGGTTCGTATTTTTTACCCGGAGTTTTAGTTGGGTTCGTAATTTTACCCGCACTTTTTAGTTGGGTTCGTAATTTTACCCGGAGTTTTAGTTGGGTTCGTAATTTTACCCGGAGTTTTAGTTGGGTTCGTAATTTTACCCGGAGTTTTAGTTGGGTTCGTAATTTTACCCGGAGTTTTAGTTGGGTTCGTAATTTTACCCGGACTTTTTAGTTGGGTTCGTATTTTTTACCCGGACTTTTAGTTGGGTTCGTATTTTTACCCGGAGTTTTAGTTGGGTTCGTATTTTTTACCCGGAGTTTTAGTTGGGTTCGTATTTTTTACCCGGAGTTTTAGTTGGGTTCGTATTTTTTATCCGGAGTTTTAGTTGGGTTCGTATTTTTACCCGGAGTTTTAGTTGGGTTCGTATTTTTACCCGGAGTTTTAGTTGGGTTCGTATTTTTTACCCGGACATTTTAGTTGGGTTAGTATTTTTGCCCGGAGTTTTAGTTGGGTTCGTATTTTTTCCCCGGAGTTTTAGTTGGGTTCGTATTTTTTACCCGGAGTTTTAGTTGGGTTCGTATTTTTACCCGGAGTTTTAGTTGGGTTCGTATTTTTACCCGGAGTTTTAGTTGGGTTCGTATTTTTACCCGGAGCTTTAGTTGGATTCGTATTTTTACCCGGAGTTTTAGTTGGGTTCGTACTTTTTACCCGGACTTCTTAGTTGGGTTAGTATTTTTGCCCGGTGTTTTAGTTGGGTTCGTATTTTTTACCCGGAGTTTTAGTTGGGTTCTAAATGTTACCCGGACTTTTTTGTTTGGTTCGTATTTTTTACCCGGAGTTTTAGTTGGGTTCGTAATTTTACCCGCACTTTTTAGTTGGGTTCGTAATTTTACCCGGAGTTTTAGTTGGGTTCGTAATTTTACCCGGAGTTTTAGTTGGGTTCGTAATTTTACCCGGAGTTTTAGTTGGGTTCGTAATTTTACCCGGAGTTTTAGTTGGGTTCGTAATTTTACCCGGAGTTTTAGTTGGGTTCGTAATTTTACCCGGACTTTTTAGTTGGGTTCGTATTTTTTACCCGGACTTTTAGTTGGGTTCGTAATTTTACCCGGACTTTTTAGTTGGGTTCGTATTTTTTACCCGGACTTTTAGTTGGGTTCGTAATTTTACCCGGAGTTTTAGTTGGGTTCGTAATTTTACCCGGAGTTTCACTTGGGTTCGTAATTTTACCCGGACTTTTTAGTTGGGTTCGTAATTTTTACCCGGACTTTTAGTTGGGTTCGTAATTTTACCCGGACTTTTTAGTTGGGTTCGTATTTTTTACCCGGACTTTTAGTTGGGTTAGTAATTTTACCCGGAGTTTTAGTTGGATTCGTAATTTTACCCGGAGTTTTACTTGGGTTCGTAATTTTACCCGGACTTTTTAGTTGGGTTCGTATTTTTTACCCGGAGTTTTAGTTGGGTTCGTAATTTTACCCGGACTTTTTAGTTGGGTTCGTATTTTTTACCCGGACTTTTAGTTGGGTTCGTAATTTTACCCGGAGTTTTAGTTGGGTTCGTATTTTTTACCCGGAGTTTTAATTGGGTTCGTATCTTTTACCCGGAGTTTTAGTTGGGTTCGTATTTTCACCCGGAGTTTTAGTTGAGTTCGTAATTTTACCCGGACTTTTTAGTTGGGTTCGTAATTTTACCCGGACTTTTTAGTTGGGTTCGTAATTTTACCCGGAGTTTTAGTTGGGTTCGTAATTTTACCCGGACTTTTTAGTTGGGTTCGTATTTTTTACCCGGACTTTTAGTTGGGTTCGTAATTTTACCCGGAGTTTTGGTTGGGTTCGTATTTTTTACCCGGAGTTTTAGTTGGGTTCGTATTTTTTACCCGGAGTTTTAGTTGGGTTCGTATTTTTACCCGGAGTTTTAGTTGTGTTGGTAATTTTACCCGGAGTTTTAGGTGGGTTCATATTTTTTACCGGACTTTTTAGTTGGGTTCGTATTTTTGCCCGGAGTTTTAGTTGGGTTCGTATTTTTACCCGGAGTTTTAGTTGGGTTCGTATTTTTACCCGGAGTTTTAGTTGGGTCCGTATTTTTTACCCGGAGTTTTAGTTGGGTTCGTATTTTTACCCGGAGTTTTAGTTGGGTTCGTATTTTTACCCGGAGTTTTAGTTGGGTTCGTATTTTTTACCCGGAGTTTTAGTTGGGTTCGTATTTTTACCCGGAGTTTTAGTTGTGTTGGTAATTTTACCCGGAGTTTTAGGTGGGTTCATATTTTTTACCGGACTTTTTAGTTGGGTTCGTATTTTTGCCCGGAGTTTTAGTTGGGTTCGTATTTTTACCCGGAGTTTTAGTTGGGTTCGTATTTTTACCCGGAGTTTTAGTTGGGTCCGTATTTTTTACCCGGAGTTTTAGTTGGGTTCGTATTTTTACCCGGAGTTTTAGTTGGGTTCGTATTTTTACCCGGAGTTTTAGTTGGGTTCGTATTTTTTACCCGGACTTTTTAGTTGGGTTAGTATTTTTGCCCGGAGTTTTAGTTGGGTTCGTATTTTTTTACCCGGAGTTTTAGTTGGGTTCTAAATGTTACCCGGACTTTTTTGTTTGGTTCGTATTTTTTACCCGGAGTTTTAGTTGGGTTCGTAATTTTACCCGGACTTTTTAGTTGGGTTCGTAATTTTACCCGGAGTTTTAGTTGGGTTCGTAATTTTACCCCGAGTTTTAGTTGGGTTCGTAATTTTACCCGGAGTTTTACTTGGGTTCGTAATTTTACCCGGACTTTTTAGTTGGGTTCGTATTTTTTACCCGGACTTTTAGTTGGGTTCGTAATTTTACCCGGAGTTTTAGTTGGGTTCGTAATTTTACCCGGAGTTTTAGTTGAGTTCGTAATTTTACCCGGAGTTTTAGTTGGGTTCGTAATTTTACCTTGACTTTTTATTTGGGTTCGTAATTTTACCCGGACTTTTTAGTTGGGTTCGTAATTTTACCCGGAGTTTTAGTTGGGTTCGTAATTTTACCCGGAGTTTTACTTGGGTTCGTAATTTTACCCGGACTTTTTAGTTGGGTTCGTATTTTTTACCCGGACTTTTAGTTGGGTTCGTAATTTTACCCGGACTTTTTAGTTGGGTTCGTATTTTTTACCCGGACATTGAGTTGGGTTCGTAATTTTACCCGGAGTTTTAGTTGGGTTCGTAATTTTACCCCGAGTTTCACTTGGGTTCGAAATTTTACCCGGACTTTTTAGTTGGGTTCGTATTTTTTACCCGGACTTTTAGTTGGGTTCGTAATTTTACCCGGACTTTTTAGTTGGGTTCGTATTTTTTACCCGGACTTTTAGTTGGGTTCGTAATTTTACCCGGAGTTTCAGTTGGGTTCGTAATTTTACCCGGAGTTTTAGTTGGGTTCGTAATTTTACCCGGAGTTTTAGTTGGGTTCGTAATTTTACCCGGACTGTTTAGTTGGGTTCGTATTTTTTACCCGGACTTTTAGTTGGGTTCGTAATTTTACCCGGAGTTTTAGTTGGGTTCGTAATTTTACCCGGAGTTTTAGTTCAGTTCGTAATTTTACCCGGAGTTTTAGTTGGGTTCGTAATTTTACCCGGACTTTTTATTTGGGTTCGTAATTTTACCCGGACTTTTTAGTTGGGTTCGTATTTTTTACCCGGATTTTTAGTTGGGTTCGTAATTTTACCCGGACTTTTTAGTTGGGTTCGTATTTTTTACCCGGACTTTTAGTTGGGTTCGTAATTTTACCCGGAGTTTTAGTTGGGTTCGTAATTTTACCCGGAGTTTCACTTGGGTTCGTAATTTTACCCGGACTTTTTAGTTGGGTTCGTATTTTTTACCCGGACTTTTAGTTGGGTTCGTAATTTTACCCGGACTTTTTAGTTGGGTTCGTATTTTTTACCCGGACTTTTAGTTGGGTTAGTAATTTTACCCGGAGTTTTAGTTGGGTTCGTAATTTTACCCGGAGTTTTACTTGGGTTCGTAATTTTACCCGGACTTTTTAGTTGGGTTCGTATTTTTTACCCGGAGTTTTAGTTGGGTTTGTAATTTTACCCGGACTTTTTAGTTGGGTTCGTATTTTTTACCCGGACTTTTAGTTGGGTTCGTAATTTTACCCGGAGTTTTAGTTGGGTTCGTATTTTTTACCCGGAGTTTTAATTGGGTTCGTATCTTTTACCCGGAGTTTTAGTTGGGTTCGTATTTTTACCCGGAGTTTTAGTTGGGTTCGTAATTTTACCCGGGATTTTTAGTTGAGTTCGTAATTTTACCCGGAGTTTTAGTGGTTCGTAATTTTACCCGGACTTTTTAGTTGGGTTCGTATTTTTTACCCGGACTTTGAGTTGGGTTCGTAATTTTACCCGGAGTTTTAGTTGGGTTCGTAATTTTACCCGGAGTTTCACTTGGGTTCGAAATTTTACCCGGACTTTTTAGTTGGGTTCGTATTTTGTACCCGGACTTTTAGTTGGGTTCGTAATTTTACCCGGACTTTTTAGTTGGGTTCGTATTTTTTACCCGGACTTTTAGTTGGGTTCGTAATTTTACCCGGAGTTTCAGTTGGGTTCGTAATTTTACCCGGAGTTTTAGTTGGGTTCGTAATTTTACCCGGAGTTTTAGTTGGGTTCGTAATTTTACCCGGACTTTTTAGTTGGGTTCGTATTTTTTACCCGGACTTTTAGTTGGGTTCGTAATTTTACCCGGAGTTTTAGTTGGGTTCGTAATTTTACCCGGAGTTTTAGTTGAGTTCGTAATTTTACCCGGAGTTTTAGTTGGGTTCGTAATTTTACCCGGACTTTTTATTTGGGTTCGTAATTTTACCCGGACTTTTTAGTTGGGTTCGTAATTTTACCCGGAGTTTTAGTTGGGTTCGTAATTTTACCCGGACTTTTACTTGGGTTCGTAATTTTACCCGGACTTTTTAGTTGGGTTCGTATTTTTTACCCGGACTTTTAGTTGGGTTCGTAATTTTACCCGGAGTTTTGGTTGGGTTCGTATTTTTTACCCGGAGTTTTAGTTGGGTTCGTATTTTTTACCCGGAGTTTTAGTTGGGTTCGTATTTTTACCCGGAGTTTTAGTTGTGTTGGTAATTTTACCCGGAGTTTTAGGTGGGTTCATATTTTTTACCGGACTTTTTAGTTGGGTTCGTATTTTTGCCCGGAGTTTTAGTTGGGTTCGTATTTTTACCCGGAGTTTTAGTTGGGTTCGTATTTTTACCCGGAGTTTTAGTTGGGTCCGTATTTTTTACCCGGAGTTTTAGTTGGGTTCGTATTTTTACCCGGAGTTTTAGTTGGGTTCGTATTTTTACCCGGAGTTTTAGTTGGGTTCGTATTTTTTACCCGGACTTTTTAGTTGGGTTAGTATTTTTGCCCGGAGTTTTAGTTGGGTTCGTATTTTTTTACCCGGAGTTTTAGTTGGGTTCTAAATGTTACCCGGACTTTTTTGTTTGGTTCGTATTTTTTACCCGGAGTTTTAGTTGGGTTCGTAATTTTACCCGGACTTTTTAGTTGGGTTCGTAATTTTACCCGGAGTTTTAGTTGGGTTCGTAATTTTACCCCGAGTTTTAGTTGGGTTCGTAATTTTACCCGGAGTTTTAGTTGGGTTCGTAATTTTACCCGGACTTTTTAGTTGGGTTCGTATTTTTTACCCGGACTTTTAGTTGGGTTCGTAATTTTACCCGGAGTTTTAGTTGGGTTCGTAATTTTACCCGGAGTTTTAGTTGAATTCGTAATTTTACCCGGAGTTTTAGTTGGGTTCGTAATTTTACCCGGACTTTTTATTTGGGTTCGTAATTTTACCCGGACTTTTTAGTTGGGTTCGTAATTTTACCCGGAGTTTTAGTTGGGTTCGTAATTTTACCCGGAGTTTTACTTGGGTTCGTAATTTTACCCGGACTTTTTAGTTGGGTTCGTATTTTTTACCCGGACTTTTAGTTGGGTTCGTAATTTTACCCGGACTTTTTAGTTGGGTTCGTATTTTTTACCCGGACATTGAGTTGGGTTCGTAATTTTACCCGGAGTTTTAGTTGGGTTCGTAATTTTACCCCGAGTTTCACTTGGGTTCGAAATTTCACCCGGACTTTTTAGTTGGGTTCGTATTTTTTACCCGGACTTTTAGTTGGGTTCGTAATTTTACCCGGACTTTTTAGTTGGGTTCGTATTTTTTACCCGGACTTTTAGTTGGGTTCGTAATTTTACCCGGAGTTTCAGTTGGGTTCGTAATTTTACCCGGAGTTTTAGTTGGGTTCGTAATTTTACCCGGAGTTTTAGTTGGGTTCGTAATTTTACCCGGACTGTTTAGTTGGGTTCGTATTTTTACCCGGACTTTTAGTTGGGTTCGTAATTTTACCCGGAGTTTTAGTTGGGTTCGTAATTTTACCCGGAGTTTTAGTTGAGTTCGTAATTTTACCCGGAGTTTTAGTTGGGTTCGTAATTTTACCCGGACTTTTTATTTGGGTTCGTAATTTTACCCGGACTTTTTAGTTGGGTTCGTATTTTTTACCCGGACTTTTAGTTGGGTTCGTAATTTTACCCGGACTTTTTAGTTGGGTTCGTATTTTTTACCCGGACTTTTAGTTGGGTTCGTAATTTTACCCGGAGTTTTAGTTGGGTTCGTAATTTTACCCGGAGTTTCACTTGGGTTCGTAATTTTACCCGGACTTTTTAGTTGGGTTCGTATTTTTTACCCGGACTTTTAGTTGGGTTCGTAATTTTACCCGGACTTTTTAGTTGGGTTCGTATTTTTTACCCGGACTTTTAGTTGGGTTAGTAATTTTACCCGGAGTTTTAGTTGGGTTCGTAATTTTACCCGGAGTTTTACTTGGGTTCGTAATTTTACCCGGACTTTTTAGTTGGGTTCGTATTTTTTACCCGGAGTTTTAGTTGGGTTCGTAATTTTACCCGGACTTTTTAGTTGGGTTCGTATTTTTTACCCGGACTTTTAGTTGGGTTCGTAATTTTACCCGGAGTTTTAGTTGGGTTCGTATTTTTTACCCGGAGTTTTAATTGGGTTCGTATCTTTTACCCGGAGTTTTAGTTGGGTTCGTATTTTTACCCGGAGTTTTAGTTGGGTTCGTAATTTTACCCGGAGTTTTAGTTGAGTTCGTAATTTTACCCGGAGTTTTAGTTGGGTTCGTAATTTTACCCGGACTTTTTATTTGGGTTCGTAATTTTACCCGGACTTTTTAGTTGGGTTCGTAATTTTACCCGGAGTTTTAGTTGGGTTCGTAATTTTACCCGGAGTTTTACTTGGGTTCGTAATTTTACCCGGACTTTTTAGTTGGGTTCGTATTTTTTACCCGGACTTTTAGTTGGGTTCGTAATTTTACCCGGACTTTTTAGTTGGGTTCGTATTTTTTACCCGGACTTTGAGTTGGGTTCGTAATTTTACCCGGAGTTTTAGTTGGGTTCGTAATTTTACCCGGAGTTTCACTTGGGTTCGAAATTTTACCCGGACTTTTTAGTTGGGTTCGTATTTTTTACCCGGACTTTTAGTTGGGTTCGTAATTTTACCCGGACTTTTTAGTTGGGTTCGTATTTTTTACCCGGACTTTTAGTTGGGTTCGTAATTTTACCCGGAGTTTCAGTTGGGTTCGTAATTTTACCCGGAGTTTTAGTTGGGTTCGTAATTTTACCCGGAGTTTTAGTTGGGTTCGTAATTTTACCCGGACTTTTTAGTTGGGTTCGTATTTTTTACCCGGACTTTTAGTTGGGTTCGTAATTTTACCCGGAGTTTTAGTTGGGTTCGTAATTTTACCCGGAGTTTTAGTTGAGTTCGTAATTTTACCCGGAGTTTTAGTTGGGTTCGTAATTTTACCCGGACTTTTTATTTGGGTTCGTAATTTTACCCGGACTTTTTAGTTGGGTTCGTAATTTTACCCGGAGTTTTAGTTGGGTTCGTAATTTTACCCGGAGTTTTACTTGGGTTCGTAATTTTACCCGGACTTTTTAGTTGGGTTCGTATTTTTTACCCGGACATTTAGTTGGGTTCGTAATTTTACCCGGACTTTTTAGTTGGGTTCGTATTTTTTACCCGGACTTTTAGTTGGGTTCGTAATTTTACCCGGAGTTTTAGTTGGGTTCGTAATTTTACCCGGAGTTTCACTTGGGTTCGTAATTTTACCCGGACTTTTTAGTTGGGTTCGTATTTTTTACCCGGACTTTTAGTTGGGTTCGTAATTTTACCCGGACTTTTTAGTTGGGTTCGTATTTTTTACCCGGACTTTTAGTTGGGTTAGTAATTTTACCCGGAGTTTTAGTTGGGTTCGTAATTTTACCCGGAGTTTTACTTGGGTTCGTAATTTTACCCCGACTTTTTAGTTGGGTTCGTATTTTTTACCCGGAGTTTTAGTTGGGTTCGTAATTTTACCCGGACTTTTTAGTTGGGTTCGTATTTTTTACCCGGACGTTTAGTTGGGTTCGTAATTTTACCCGGAGTTTTAGTTGGGTTCGTATTTTTTACCCGGAGTTTTAATTGGGTTCGTATCTTTTACCCGGAGTTTTAGTTGGGTTCGTATTTTTACCCGGAGTTTTAGTTGAGTTCGTAATTTTACCCGGCCTTTTTAGTTGGGTTCGTAATTCTACCCGGACTTTTTAGTTGGGTTCGTAATTTTACCCGGAGTTTTAGTTGGGTTCGTAATTTTACCCGGACTTTTTAGTTGGGTTCGTATTTTTTACCCGGACTTTTAGTTGGGTTCGTAATTTTACCCGGAGTTTTGGTTGGGTTCGTATTTTTTACCCGGAGTTTTAGTTGGGTTCGTCTTTTTTACCCGGAGTTTTAGTTGGGTTCGTATTTTTACCCGGAGTTTTAGTTGTGTTGGTTATTTTACCCGGAGTTTTAGGTGGGTTCATATTTTTTACCGGACTTTTTAGTTGGGTTCGTATTTTTTACCCGGAGTTTTAGTTGGGTTCGTATTTTTTACCCGGAGTTTTAGTTGGGTTCGTATTTTTAACCGGAGTTTTAGTTGGGTTCGTATTTTTACCCGGAGTTTTAGTTGGGTTCGTATTTTTTACCCGGACTTTTTAGTTGGGTTAGTATTTTTGCCCGGAGTTTTAGTTGGGTTCGTATTTTTACCCGGAGTTTTAGTTGGGTTCGTATTTTTACCCGGAGTTTTAGTTGGGTCCGTATTTTTTACCCGGAGTTTTAGTTGGGTTCGTATTTTTACACGGACTTTTAGTTGGGTTCGTATTTTTACCCGGAGTTTTAGTTGGGTTCTAAATGTTACCCGGACTTTTTTGTTTGGTTCGTATTTTTTACCCGGAGTTTTAGTTGGGTTCGTAATTTTACCCGGACTTTTTAGTTGGGTTCGTAATTTTACCCGGAGTTTTAGTTGGGTTCGTAATTTTACCCCGAGTTTTAGGTGGGTTCGTAATTTTACCCGGAGTTTTAGTTGGGTTCGTAATTTTACCCGGAGTTTTAGTTGGCTTCGTAATTTTACCCGGACTTATTAGTTGGGTTCGTATTTTTTACCCGGACTTTTAGTTGGGTTCGTAATTTTACCCGGAGTTTTAGTTGGGTTCGTAATTTTACCCGGAGTTTTAGTTGAGTTCGTAATTTTACCCGGAGTTTTAGTTGGGTTCGTAATTTTACCCGGACTTTTTATTTGGGTTCGTAATTTTACCGGACTTTTTAGTTGGGTTCGTAATTTTACCCGGAGTTTTAGTTGGGTTCGTAATTTTACCCGGAGTTTTACTTGGGTTCGTAATTTTACCGGACTTTTAGTTGGGTTCGTATTTTTTACCCGGACTTTTAGTTGGGTTCGTAATTTTACCCGGACTTTTTAGTTGGGTCGTATTTTTTACCCGGACTTTTAGTTGGGTTCGTAATTTTACCCGGAGTTTTAGTTGGGTTCGTAATTTTACCCGGACTTTCACTTGGTTCGTAATTTTACCCGGACTTTTTAGTTGGGTTCGTATTTTTTACCCGGACTTTTAGTTGGGTTCGTAATTTTACCCGACTTTTTAGTTGGGTTCGTATTTTTTACCCGGACTTTTAGTTGGGTTCGTAATTTTACCCGGAGTTTTAGTTGGGTTCGTAATTTTACCCGGAGTTTTACTTGGGTTCGTAATTTTACCCGGACTTTTTAGTTGGGTTCGTATTTTTTACCCGAAGTTTTAGTTAGGTTCGTAATGTTACCCGGACTTTTTAGTTGGGTTCGTATTTTTTACCCGGACTTTTAGTTGGGTTCGTAATTTTACCCGGAGTTTTAGTTGGGTTCGTATTTTTTACCCGGAGTTTTAATTGGGTTCGTATCTTTTACCCGGAGTTTTAGTTGGGTTCGTATTTTTACCCGGAGTTTTAGTTGTGTTGGTAATTTTATCCGGAGTTTTAGTTGGGTTCATATTTTTTACCGGACTTTTTAGTTGGGTTCGTATTTTTTACCCGGAGTTTTAGTTGGGTTCGTATTTTTTACCCGGAGTTTTAGTTGGGTTCGTATTTTTACCCGGAGTTTTAGTTGGGTTCGTATTTTTACCCGGAGTTTTAGTTGGGTTCGTATTTTTTCCCGGACTTTTTAGTTGGGTTAGTATTTTTGCCCGGAGTTTTAGTTGGGTTCGTATTTTTTACCCGGAGTTTTAGTTGGCTTCGTATTTTTACCCGGAGTTTTAGTTGGGTTCTTATTTTTACACGGAGTTTTAGTTGGGTTCGTATTTTTACCCGGAGTTTTAGTTGGGTTCGAATTTTTAAACGGAGATTTAGTTGGGTTCGTATTTTTACCCGGAGTTTTAGTTGGGTTCGTATTTTTACCCGGAGTTTTAGTTGGGTTCTAAATGTTACCCGGACTTTTTTGTTTGGTTCGTATTTTTTACACGGAGTTTTAGTTGGGTTCGTAATTTTACCCGCACTTTTTAGTTGGGTTCGTAATTTTACCCGGAGTTTTAGTTGGGTTCGTAATTTTACCCGGATTTTTAGTTGGGTTCGTAATTTTACCCGGAGTTTTAGTTGGGTTCGTAATTTTACCCGGAGTTTTACTTGGGTTCGTAATTTTACCCGGACTTTTTAGTTGGGTTCGTATTTTTTACCAGGAGTTTTAGTTGGTCCGTATTTTTTACCCGGAGTTTTAGTTGGGTTCGTATTTTTACCCGGAGTTTTAGTTGGGTTCGTATTTTACCCGGAGTTTTAGTTGGGTTCGTATTTTTTACCCGGACTTTTTAGTTGGGTTAGTATTTTTGCCGGAGTTTTAGTTGGGTTCGTAATTTTACCCGGACTTTTTAGTTGGGTTCGTAATTTTACCCGGAGTTTTAGTTGGGTTCGTAATTTTACCCCGAGTTTTAGTTGGGTTAGTATTTTTGCCCGGAGTTTTAATTGGGTTCGTATCTTTTACCCGGAGTTTTAGTTGGGTTCGTATTTTTACCCGGAGTTTTAGTTGAGTTCGTAATTTTACCCGGACTTTTTAGTTGGGTTCGTAATTCTACCCGGACTTTTTAGTTGGGTTCGTAATTTTACCCGGAGTTTTAGTTGGGTTCGTAATTTTACCCGGACTTTTTAGTTGGGTTCGTATTTTTTACCCGGACTTTTAGTTGGGATCGTAATTTTACCCGGAGTTTTGGTTGGGTTCGTATTTTTTACCCGGAGTTTTAGTTGGGTTCGTATTTTTTACCCGGAGTTTTAGTTGGGTTCGTATTTTTACCCGGAGTTTTAGTTGTGTTGGTAATTTTACCCGGAGTTTTAGGTGGGTTCATATTTTTTACCGGACTTTTTAGTTGGGTTCGTATTTTTTACCCGGAGTTTTAGTTGGGTTCGTATTTTTTACCCGGAGTTTTAGTTGGGTTCGTATTTTTAACCGGAGTTTTAGTTGGGTTCGTATTTTTACCCGGAGTTTTAGTTGGGTTCGTAATTTTACCCGGACTTTTTAGTTGGGTTCGTATTTTTTACCCGGACTTTTAGTTGGGTTCGTAATTTTACCCGGAGTTTTGGTTGGGTTCGTATTTTTTACCCGGACTTTTAGTTGGGTTCGTAATTTTACCCGGAGTTTTAGTTGGGTTCGTAATTTTACCCGGAGTTTTAGTTGAGTTCGTAATTTTACCCGGAGTTTTAGTTGGGTTCGTAATTTTACCCGGACTTTTTATTTGGGTTCGTAATTTTACCCGGACTTTTTAGTTGGGTTCGTAATTTTACCCGGAGTTTTAGTTGGGTTCGTAATTTTACCCGGAGTTTTACTTGGGTTCGTAATTTTACCCGGACTTTTTAGTTGGGTTCGTATTTTTTACCCGGACTTTTAGTTGGGTTCGTAATTTTACCCGGACTTTTTAGTTGGGTTCGTATTTTTTACCCGGACTTTTAGTTGGGTTCGTAATTCTACCCGGAGTTTTAGTTGGGTTCGTAATTTTACCCGGACTTTCACTTGGGTTCGTAATTTTACCCGGACTTTTTAGTTGGGTTCGTATTTTTTACCCGGACTTTTAGTTGGGTTCGTAATTTTACCCGGACTTTTTAGTTGGGTTCGTATTTTTTACCCGGACTTTTAGTTGGGTTCGTAATTTTACCCGGAGTTTTAGTTGGGTTCGTAATTTTACCCGGAGTTTTACTTGGGTTCGTAATTTTACCCGGACTTTTTAGTTGGGTTCGTATTTTTTACCCGGAGTTTTAGTTGGGTTCGTAATGTTACCCGGACTTTTTAGTTGGGTTCGTATTTTTTACCCGGACTTTTAGTTGGGTTCGTAATTTTACCCGGAGTTTTAGTTGGGTTCGTATTTTTTACCCGGAGTTTTAATTGGGTTCGTATCTTTTACCCGGAGTTTTAGTTGGGTTCGTATTTTTACCCGGAGTTTTAGTTGTGTTGGTAATTTTACCCGGAGTTTTAGTTGGGTTCATATTTTTTACCGGACTTTTTAGTTGGGTTCGTATTTTTTACCCGGAGTTTTAGTTGGGTTCGTATTTTTTACCCGGAGTTTTAGTTGGGTTCGTATTTTTACCCGGAGTTTTAGTTGGGTTCGTATTTTTACCCGGAGTTTTAGTTGGGTTCGTATTTTTTACCCGGACTTTTTAGTTGGGTTAGTATTTTTGCCCGGAGTTTTAGTTGGGTTCGTATTTTTTACCCGGAGTTTTAGTTGGCTTCGTATTTTTTACCCGGAGTTTTAGTTGGGTTCTTATTTTTACACGGAGTTTTAGTTGGGTTCGTATTTTTACCCGGAGTTTTAGTTGGGTTCGAATTTTTTAAACGGAGTTTTAGTTGGGTTCGTATTTTTACCCGGAGTTTTAGTTGGGTTCGTATTTTTACCCGGAGTTTTAGTTGGGTTCTAAATGTTACCCGGACTTTTTTGTTTGGTTCGTATTTTTTACACGGAGTTTTAGTTGGGTTCGTAATTTTACCCGCACTTTTTAGTTGGGTTCGTAATTTTACCCGGAGTTTTAGTTGGGTTCGTAATTTTACCCGGAGTTTTAGTTGGGTTCGTAATTTTACCCGGAGTTTTAGTTGGGTTCGTAATTTTACCCGGAGTTTTACTTGGGTTCGTAATTTTACCCGGACTTTTTAGTTGGGTTCGTATTTTTTACCAGGAGTTTTAGTTGGGTCCGTATTTTTTACCCAGAGTTTTAGTTGGGTTCGTATTTTTACCCGGAGTTTTAGTTGGGTTCGTATTTTTACCCGGAGTTTTAGTTGGGTTCGTATTTTTTACCCGGACTTTTTAGTTGGGTTAGAATTTTTGCCCGGAGTTTTAGTTGGGTTCGTATTTTTTTACCCGGAGTTTTAGTTGGGTTCTAAATGTTACCCGGACTTTTTTGTTTGGTTCGTATTTTTTACCCGGAGTTTTAGTTGGGTTCGTAATTTTACCCGGACTTTTTAGTTGGGTTCGTAATTTTACCCGGAGTTTTAGTTGGGTTCGTAATTTTACCCCGAGTTTTAGTTGGGTTCGTAATTTTACCCGGAGTTTTAGTTGGGTTCGTAATTTTACCCGGAGTTTTAGTTGGGTTCGCAATTTTACCCGGACTTATTAGTTGGGTTCGTATTTTTTACCCGGACTTTTAGTTGGGTTCGTAATTTTACCCGGAGTTTTAGTTGGGTTCGTAATTTTACCCGGAGTTTTAGTTGAGTTCGTAATTTTACCCGGAGTTTTAGTTGGGTTCGTAATTTTACCCGGACTTTTTATTTGGGTTCGTAATTTTACCCGGACTTTTTAGTTGGGTTCGTAATTTTACCCGGAGTTTTAGTTGGGTTCGTAATTTTACCCGGAGCTTTACTTGGGTTCGTAATTTTACCCGGACTTTTTAGTTGGGTTCGTATTTTTTACCCGGGCTTTTAGTTGGGTTCGTAATTTTACCCGGACTTTTTAGTTGGGTTCGTATTTTTTACCCGGACTTTTAGTTGGGTTCGTAATTTTACCCGGAGTTTTAGTTGGGTTCGTAATTTTACCCGGACTTTCACTTGGGTTCGTAATTTTACCCGGACTTTTTAGTTGGGTTCGTATTTTTTACCCGGACTTTTAGTTGGGTTCGTAATTTTACCCGGACTTTTTAGTTGGGTTCGTATTTTTTACCCGGACTTTTAGTTGGGTTCGTAATTTTACCCGGAGTTTTAGTTGGGTTCGTAATTTTACCCTGAGTTTTGCTTGGGTTCGTAATTTTACCCGGACTTCTTAGTTGGGTTCGTATTTTTTACCCGGAGTTTTAGTTGGGTTCGTAATGTTACCCGGACTTTTTAGTTGGGTTCGTATTTTTTACCCGGACTTTTAGTTGGGTTCGTAATTTTACCCGGAGTTTTAGTTGGGTTCGTATTTTTTACCCGGAGTTTTAATTGGGTTCGTATCTTTTACCCGGAGTTTTAGTTGGGTTCGTATTTTTACCCGGAGTTTTAGTTGTGTTGGTAATTTTACCCGGAGTTTTAGTTGGGTTCATATTTTTTACCGGACTTTTTAGTTGGGTTCGTATTTTTTACCCGGTGTTTTAGTTGGGTTCGTATTTTTTACCCGGAGTTTTAGTTGGGTTCGTATTTTTACCCGGAGTTTTAGTTGGGTTCGTATTTTTACCCGGAGTTTTAGTTGGGTTCGTATTTTTACCCGGAGTTTTAGTTGGGTTCGTATTTTTACCCGGAGTTTTAGTTGGGTTCGTATTTTTTACCCGGACTTTTTAGTTGGGTTAGAATTTTTGCCCGGAGTTTTAGTTGGGTTCGTATTTTTTTACCCGGAGTTTTAGTTGGGTTCTAAATGTTACCCGGACTTTTTTGTTTGGTTCGTATTTTTTACCCAGAGTTTTAGTTGGGTTCGTAATTTTACCCGGACTTTTTAGTTGGGTTCGTAATTTTACCCGGAGTTTTAGTTGGGTTCGTAATTTTACCCCGAGTTTTAGTTGGGTTCGTAATTTTACCCGGAGTTTTAGTTGGGTTCGTAATTTTACCCGGAGTTTTAGTTGGGTTCGCAATTTTACCCGGACTTATTAGTTGGGTTCGTATTTTTTACCCGGACTTTTAGTTGGGTTCGTAATTTTACCCGGAGTTTTAGTTGGGTTCGTAATTTTACCCGGAGTTTTAGTTGAGTTCGTAATTTTACCCGGAGTTTTAGTTGGGTTCGTAATTTTACCCGGACTTTTTATTTGGGTTCGTAATTTTACCCGGACTTTTTAGTTGGGTTCGTAATTTTACCCGGAGTTTTAGTTGGGTTCGTAATTTTACCCGGAGTTTTACTTGGGTTCGTAATTTTACCCGGACTTTTTAGTTGGGTTCGTATTTTTTACCCGGGCTTTTAGTTGGGTTCGTAATTTTACCCGGACTTTTTAGTTGGGTTCGTATTTTTTACCCGGACTTTTAGTTGGGTTCGTAATTTTACCCGGAGTTTTAGTTGGGTTCGTAATTTTACCCGGACTTTCACTTGGGTTCGTAATTTTACCCGGACTTTTTAGTTGGGTTCGTATTTTTTACCCGGACTTTTAGTTGGGTTCGTAATTTTACCCGGACTTTTTAGTTGGGTTCGTATTTTTTACCCGGACTTTTAGTTGGGTTCGTAATTTTACCCGGAGTTTTAGTTGGGTTCGTAATTTTACCCTGAGTTTTACTTGGGTTCGTAATTTTACCCGGACTTCTTAGTTGGGTTCGTATTTTTTACCCGGAGTTTTAGTTGGGTTCGTAATGTTACCCGGACTTTTTAGTTGGGTTCGTATTTTTTACCCGGACTTTTAGTTGGGTTCGTAATTTTACCCGGAGTTTTAGTTGGGTTCGTATTTTTTACCCGGAGTTTTAATTGGGTTCGTATCTTTTACCCGGAGATTTAGTTGGGTTCGTATTTTTACCCGGAGTTTTAGTTGTGTTGGTAATTTTACCCGGAGTTTTAGTTGGGTTCATATTTTTTACCGGACTTTTTAGTTGGGTTCGTATTTTTTACCCGGTGTTTTAGTTGGGTTCGTATTTTTTACCCGGAGTTTTAGTTGGGTTCGTATTTTTACCCGGAGTTTTAGTTGGGTTCGTATTTTTACCCGGAGTTTTAGTTGGGTTCGTATTTTTTACCCGGACTTTTTAGTTGGGTTAGTATTTTTGCCCGGAGTTTTAGTTGGGTTCGTATTTTTTACCCGGAGTTTTAGTTGGGTTCGTATTTTTTACCCGGAGTTTTAGTTGGGTTCTTATTTTTACCCGGAGTTTTAGTTGAGTTCGTATTTTTACCCGGAGTTTTAGTTGGGTTCGTATTTTTTAACCGGAGTTTTAGTTGGGTTCGTATTTTTACCCGGAGTTTTAGTTGGGTTCGTATTTTTCCCCGGAGTTTTAGTTGGGTTCTAAATGTTAACCGGACTTTTTTGTTTGGTTCGTATTTTTTACACGGAGTTTTAGTTGGGTTCGTAATTTTACCCGCACTTTTTAGTTGGGTTCGTAATTTTACCCGGAGTTTTAGTTGGGTTCGTAATTTTACCCGGAGTTTTAGTTGGGTTCGTAATTTTACCCGGAGTTTTAGTTGGGTTCGTAATTTTACCCGGAGTCTTACTTGGGTTCGTAATTTTACCCGGACTTTTTAGTTGGGTTCGTATTTTTTACCAGGACTTTTAGTTGGGTTCGTAATTTTACCCGGAGTTTTGTTGGGTTCGTAATTTTACCCGGAGTTTTAGTTGGGTTCGTAATTTTACCCGGAGTTTTACTTGGGTTCGTAATTTTACCCGGAGTTTTACTTGGGTTCGTAATTTTACCCGGAGTTTTAGTTGGGTTCGTAATTTTACCCGGAGTTTTAGTTGGGTTCGTAATTTTACCCGGACTTTTTAGTTGGGTTCGTATTTTTTACCCGGACTTTTAGTTGGGTTCGTAATTTTACCCGGAGTTTTAGTTGGGTTCGTAATTTTACCCGGAGTTTTAGTTGAGTTCGTAATTTTACCCGGAGTTTTAGTTGGGTTCGTAATTTTACCCGGACTTTTTAGTTGGGTTCGTAATTTTACCCGGACTTTTTAGTTGGGTTCGTAATTTTACCCGGACTTTTTAGTTGGGTTCGTAATTTTACCCGGAGTTTTAGTTGGGTTCGTAATTTTACCCGGACTTTTTAGTTGGGTTCGCATTTTTTACCCGGACTTTTAGTTGGGTTCATAATTTTACCCGGAGTTTTAGTTGGGTTCGTAATTTTACCCGGACTTTTTAGTTGGGTTCGTATTTTTTACCCGGACTTTTAGTTGGGTTCGTAATTTTACCCGGAGTTTTAGTTGGGTTCGTAATTTTACCCGGAGTTTTAGTTGGGTTCGTAATTTTACCCGGAGTCTTGAGTTAATAGTTGGGTTCGTATTTTTACCCGGACTTTTAGTTGGGTTCGTAATTTTACCCGGAGTTTTAGTTGGGTTCGTAATTTTACCCGGAGTTTTAGTTGGGTTCGTAATTTTACCCGGAGTTTTACTTGGGTTCGTAATTTTACCCGGAGTTTTACTTGGGTTCGTAATTTTACCCGGAGTTTTAGTTGGGTTCGTAATTTTACCCGGAGTTTTAGTTGGGTTCGTAATTTAACCCGGACTTTTTAGTTGGGTTCGTATTTTTTACCCTGACTTTTAGTTGGGTTCGTAACTTTACCCGGAGTTTTAGTTGGGTTCGTAATTTTACCCGGAGTTTTAGTTGAGTTCGTAATTTTACCCGGAGTTTTAGTTGGGTTCGTAATTTTACCCGGACTTTTTAGTTGGGTTCGTAATTTTACCCGGACTTTTTAGTTGGGTTCGTATTTTTTACCCGGAGTTTTAGTTGGGTTCGTAATTTTACCCGGAGTTTTAGTTGGGTTCGTAATTTTACCCGGACTTTTTAGTTGGGTTCGTATTTTTTACCCGGACTTTTAGTTGGGTTCGTAATTTTACCTGGAGTTTTAGTTGGGTTCGAATTTTTTACCCGGAGTTTTAGTTGGGTTCGTATTTTTTACCCGGAGTTTTAGTTGGGTACGTATTTTTACCCGGAGTTTTAGTTGTGTTGGTAATTTTACCCGGAGTTTTAGTTGGGTTCATATTTTTTACCCGGAGTTTTAGTTGGGTTCGTATTTTTACCCGGAGTTTTAGTTGGGTTCGTATTTTTACCCGGAGTTTTAGTTGGGTTCGAATTTTTTACCCGGAGTTTTAGTTGGGTTCGTATTTTTTACCCGGAGTTTTAGTTGGGTTCGTATTTTTACCCGGAGTTTTAGTTGTGTTGGTAATTTTACCCGGAGTTTTAGTTGGGTTCATATTTTTTACCCGGAGTTTTAGTTGGGTTCGTATTTTTACCCGGAGTTTTAGTTGGGTTCGTAATTTTACCCGCACTTTTTAGTTCGGTTCGTAATTTTACCTGGAGTTTTAGTTGGGTTCGTAATTTTACCCGGAGTTTTAGTTGGGTTCGTAATTTTAACCGGAGTTTTAGTTGGGTTCGTAATTTTACCCGGAGTTTTAGTTGGGTTCGTAATTTTACCCGGACTTTTTAGTTGGGTTCGTATTTTTTACCCGGACTTTTAGTTGGGTTCGTAATTTTACCCGGAGTTTTAGTTGGGTTCGTAATTTTACCCGGAGTTTTAGTTGAGTTCGTAATTTTACCCGGAGTTTTAGTTGGGTTAGTAATTTTACCCGGACTTTTTATTTGGGTTCGTAATTTTACACGGACTTTTTAGTTGGGATCGTAATTTTACCCGGAGTTTTAGTTGTGTTCGTAATTTTACCCGGAGTTTTACTTGGGTTCGTAATTTTACCCGGACTTTTTAGTTGGGTTCGTATTTTTTACCCGGACTTTTAGTTGGGTTCGTAATTTTACCCGGAGTTTTAGTTGGGTTTGTAATTTTACCCGGAGTTTTAGTTGGGTTCGTAATTTTACCCGGAGTTTTACTTGGGTTCGTAATTTTACCCGGAGATTTACTTGGGTTCGTAATTTGACCCGGAGTTTTAGTTGGGTTCGTAATTTTACCCGGAGTTTTAGTTGGGTTCGTAATTTTACCCGACTTTTTAGTTGGGTTAGTATTTTTTACCCGGACTTTTAGTTGGGTTCGTAATTTTACCCGGAGTTTTAGTTGGGTTCGTAATTTTACCCGGAGTTTTAGTTGGGTTCGTAATTTTACCCGGAGTTTTAGTTGGGTTCGTAATTTACCCGGAGTCTTGAGTTAATAGTTGGGTTCGTATTTTTACCCGGACTTTTAGTTGGGTTCGTAATTTTACCCGGAGTTTTAGTTGGGTTCGTAATTTTACCCGGAGTTTTAGTTGGGTTCGTAATTTTACCCGGAGTTTTACTTGGGTTCGTAATTTTACCCGGAGTTTTACTTGGGTTCGTAATTTTACCCGGAGTTTTAGTTGGGTTCGTAATTTTACCCGGAGTTTTAGTTGGGTTCGTAATTTAACCCGGACTTTTTAGTTGGGTTCGTATTTTTTACCCGGACTTTTAGTTGGGTTCGTAATTTTACCCGGAGTTTTAGTTGT
>CAXIES010000217.1:5000-12500 GCA_964023965.1 Melinopterus prodromus
ACGAGTGACCCAGAAAACAAGCGCAACCAAAAAATATTTGTCGCTCGATAAATTTGTCGACAGGCCGCAGGGTAAGGTGGTTTCGCTCTACTCCCTCTCGTTGATTTGTTGACAGGCCGCAGGGTAAGGTGGTTTCGCTCTACTCCCTCTCATTGATTTGTCGACAGGCCGCAGGGTAAGGTGGTTTCGCTCTACTCCCTCTCGTTGATTTGTCGACAGGCCGCAGGGTAGGGCGGTTTCGCTCTACTCCCTCTCGTTGACTTGTCGACAGGCCGCAGGGTAAGGCGGTTTCGCTCTACTCCCTCTCGTTGATTTGTCGACAGGCCGCAGGGTAAGGCGGTTTCGCTCTACTCCCTCTCGTTGATTTGTCGACAGGCCGCAGGGTAGGGCGCTCTCGCTCTACTCCCTCTCGTTTTGATAACGAAAACGAGAGGGAGTAGAGCGAGACCGCCCTACCCTGCGGCCTGTCGACAAATCAACGAGAGGGAGTAGAGCAAAACCGCCCGACCCTGCGGCCTGTCGACAAATCAACGAGAGGGAGTAGAGCGAAACCGCCCTACCCTGCGGCCTGTCGACAAATTTATCGATCGTCACCCGTCCGTCGGCGGCGAGCGGGAGTAGAGAACGCTAACCGGGCGGCCGTCATCGGGTCGACAAATTTATCGATCGTCACCCGTCCGTCGGCGGCGAGCGGGAGTAGAGAACGCTAACCGGGCGGCCGTCGTCGGGTCGACAAATTTATCGATCGTCACCCGTCCGTCGGCGGCGAGCGGGAGTAGAGAGCGCTAACAGGCCGGCCGCCCGGTGAGCGCTCTCTACTCCCGCTCCGCGCCGACGGACGGGTGGCGATCGGTATATTTCCCCGCTCGAAGACAAAAAATTTCAAAAATTTCAGCAGAGAGCGCTGGACGGAACTTTTGAAAGAAAAAAAAATTTTTCAAAAAAAAAATTTTTCAAAAAAAAAAATTTCTGAAATTTTGCAGAGAGCGCTGGCCGGGACTTATAGGCGAAAAAGAAAATTTCAAGAAAATCTTTTATGGGGCCGTTGACGGCGCGAGCGCGGTCGGCTGGACTCCGGCGGCGCGCTCGATCGACAGCGCGAGTCTCCCGTCGTCGAGCGGGGCGAAATGTACCGAGCGCTACCCGACCGGCGACGGCGCGCGGGCGGTCGGCTGGACTACGGCGGCGCGCTCGATCGACATCCAGCGCCACCCGAAAGACAAAATTTCCAAAATCCAAAAATTTCAGCAGAGAGCGCTGGACGGAACTTTTGAAAGAAAAAAAAATTTTTCAAAAAAAAAATTTTTCAAAAAAAAAAATTTCTAAAATTTTGCAGAGAGCGCTGGCCGGGACTTATAGGCGAAAAAGAAAATTTCAAGAAAATCTTTTATGGGGCCGTTGACGGCGCGAGCGCGGTCGGCTGGACTCCGGCGGCGCGCTCGATCGACAGCGCGGGTCTCCCGTCGTCGAGCGGGGCGAAATGTACCGAGCGCTACCCGGCCGGCGACGGCGCGCGGGCTGTCGGCTGGACTCCGGCGGCGCGTTCGATCGACAGCGCGGGTCTCCCGTCGTCGAGCGGGGCGAAATCTACCGAGCGCTACCCGGCCGGCGACGGCGCGCGGGCGGTCGGCTGGACTACGGCGGCGCGCTCGATCGACAGCGCGGGTCTCCCGTCGTCGAGCGGGGCGAAATCTACCGAGCGCTACCCGGCCGGCGACGGCGCGCGGGCGGTCGGCTGGACTCCGGCGGCGCGCTCGATCGACAGCGCGAGTCTCCCGTCGTCGAGCGGGGCGAAATGTACCGAGCGCTACCCGGCCGGCGACGGCGCGCGGGCGGTCGGCTGGACTCCGGCGGCGCGCTCGATCGACAGCGCGAGTCTCCCGTCGTCGAGCGGGGCGAAATGTACCGAGCGCTACCCGGCCGGCGACGGCGCGCGGGCGGTCGGCTGGACTACGGCGGCGCGCTCGATCGACATCCAGCGCCACCCGAAAGACAAAATTTCCAAAATCCAAAAATTTCAGCAGGGAGCGCTGGACGGAACTTTTGAAAGAAAAAAAAATTTTCAAAAAAAAAAATCCAAAAATTTAGCAGAGAGCGCCGGAGAGAACATTTGAAAGAAAAAAAAAATTTCCAAAAAAAAAAAAATTTTCAAAAAAAAAAATATTTCCAAAATTTCGAACTCGACCCGGACGGGGACCAAGGCGAAAAGTGCGATAAGTCCGCGCGAGCGTCGGCGGTATCCGTTCGAGCGAGCCGGGAGCGACCCGTACTAGCGTTTCGCAACCCGTACTCGGTCCGTTGCGCTTATATAGGGAGAGGTGAGTCCGCGACGGCTAACGCCGTCCGGTTCCGCTCGATCCCGTTTAGTTGCGACGAGTCGACAGTCTTGGTATTAGTAAACGATAAAGATGCTCCCTGCCGGGCCGCACGCGTTGTTGACTTTGATCTGCTGGTGGCTAGAGAGCGCCTCGGTAAGCTTCGTTCGCGAAGAACCGGCGTTCGCCATTAGAGACGAGAGTTTTAATTGACGCTGTGCGGTTTAACCGAAAGGTTGCGTTCCCACATATCGCCGCCAAGCGCTCGTAACCGTAACATTAGCGATTGCCACAGCATGCCCGCGGACGACGCTGACTTTCGCAGTTAGCGTTGTACACCTTATGCGGGCGCACTTAAATCTCGGAGGCGTCCTCTGGACGTCGTCCACAAATATGCAACGACTCGCCTCGTACCGAGCGTGAGAGCGCGGCACGACAGTTTTCCGAAACGCGCGCTCAGACCGCGTACCATGTCGCTTTCAATCTAGCGAAGGGTGTTTCTGGGAATGTTGAAGCCGTTCGCGGACGAGATTCCGCGTTATAAATTATTCTCTTTAGAACTGCTGCGGGCGGTCATGTCGTCAAGTAAACGTCGTCCTATTTCGACGTCGGCGCATCCTGCTCCACTGTGCGTGAAATGTGTGGTCGGCGCGCGCTCGTCGCTGCCGACTGATTTCGACACGGTCAGTTTTTGCTATATATTGTAATATGTAGTAGTATACTTCCGGGCCGGGCGAGAAGACAGACCGCCGCCGCTCTCGCAGCGGCGTGACGATTCTGCTCCGCCCTCGGCTCGCCGGAGGTGCGACTGTTCTCTCGATCTGCGTTACGCCAGGTCGGCGCGTTACCATCGGTGCGCGTCTTCCGAACGTGGCCGCGGACGGGTGACAGCTCCCTGGTTGATCCTGCCAGTAGTCATATGCTTGTCTCAAAGATTAAGCCATGCATGTCTCAGTACAAGCCAAATTAAGGTGAAACCGCGAAAGGCTCATTAAATCAGTTATGGTTCCTTAGATCGTACCCACATTTACTTGGATAACTGTGGTAATTCTAGAGCTAATACATGCAAACAGAGCTCCGACCGGAGACGGAAGGAGCGCTTTTATTAGATCAAAACCAATCGGCGTCGGGTTCGCCCGTCGTCGTACACCTTGGTGACTCTGAATAACTTTTTGCTGATCGCACGGTCTCGCACCGGCGACGCATCTTTCAAATGTCTGCCTTATCAACTGTCGATGGTAGGTTCTGCGCCTACCATGGTTGTAACGGGTAACGGGGAATCAGGGTTCGATTCCGGAGAGGGAGCCTGAGAAACGGCTACCACATCCAAGGAAGGCAGCAGGCGCGCAAATTACCCACTCCCGGCACGGGGAGGTAGTGACGAAAAATAACGATACGGGACTCATCCGAGGCCCCGTAATCGGAATGAGTACACTCTAAACCCTTTAACGAGGATCAATTGGAGGGCAAGTCTGGTGCCAGCAGCCGCGGTAATTCCAGCTCCAATAGCGTATATTAAAGTTGTTGCGGTTAAAAAGCTCGTAGTCGAATTTGTGTCCCGCGCCGCCGGTTCATCGCTCGCGGTGTTAACTGGCGTGTCCGCGGGACGTCCTGCCGGTGGGCTTAGCCTCTCGGGGCGGCCCAATCTCAATCCCACCGCGGTGCTCTTCATTGAGTGTCGAGGTGGGCCGGCACGTTTACTTTGAACAAATTAGAGTGCTTAAAGCAGGCTAAAATTTCGCCTGAATACTGTGTGCATGGAATAATGGAATAGGACCTCGGTTCTATTTTGTTGGTTTTCGGAACCCCGAGGTAATGATTAATAGGAACGGATGGGGGCATTCGTATTGCGACGTTAGAGGTGAAATTCTTGGATCGTCGCAAGACGGACAGAAGCGAAAGCATTTGCCAAAAACGCTTTCATTGATCAAGAACGAAAGTTAGAGGTTCGAAGGCGATCAGATACCGCCCTAGTTCTAACCATAAACGATGCCAGCTAGCGATCCGCCGACGTTCCTCCGATGACTCGGCGGGCAGCTTCCGGGAAACCAAAGCTTTTGGGTTCCGGGGGAAGTATGGTTGCAAAGCTGAAACTTAAAGGAATTGACGGAAGGGCACCACCAGGAGTGGAGCCTGCGGCTTAATTTGACTCAACACGGGAAACCTCACCAGGCCCGGACACCGGAAGGATTGACAGATTGAGAGCTCTTTCTTGATTCGGTGGGTGGTGGTGCATGGCCGTTCTTAGTTGGTGGAGCGATTTGTCTGGTTAATTCCGATAACGAACGAGACTCTAGCCTGCTAACTAGGCGTATTTTCGACATCTCAAAGGTCCGCCGACCCGGCGCTCGCGTCGCGGTCGTGCGCGATTTTTACTGTCGGCGTACAATTAATTCTTCTTAGAGGGACAGGCGGCTTCTAGCCGCACGAGATTGAGCAATAACAGGTCTGTAATGCCCTTAGATGTTCTGGGCCGCACGCGCGCTACACTGAAGGAATCAGCGTGTCTTCCCTGGCCGAACGGCCCGGGTAACCCGCTGAACCTCCTTCGTGCTAGGGATTGGGGCTTGCAATTGTTCCCCATGAACGAGGAATTCCCAGTAAGCGCGAGTCATAAGCTCGCGTTGATTACGTCCCTGCCCTTTGTACACACCGCCCGTCGCTACTACCGATTGAATGATTTAGTGAGGTCTTCGGACCGGTGCGCGGTGGCGTTTCGACGTCGCCGATGATGCTGGGAAGATGACCAAACTTGATCATTTAGAGGAAGTAAAAGTCGTAACAAGGTTTCCGTAGGTGAACCTGCGGAAGGATCATTAACGAATGTTTATAAAACATTACGTACAATTAATTAATACGATGCACGGATCGATATTAATAATGAATGAATATTAATGGCGCCCTCGGCCGACCACGTCTACGACGGCGGTCGCGTCGGCCGTACGAGCGCCGGTCGAACTGATTCGAACTGTTAAGGACTAACGAAGTCCGAGGCGTCGGCCGACCCGCGAGGGTCGGCACGCCGGAAGTCAGGTACCTAGTCGAGAGGTCCGATGACGAGAGCGCCCCCCGTGCCGCTCAGGCCGAGAGATACTGCGTACGTAAAAGCGCCGCCGGCAGCCACCGCGCAGCCGGCTCGGCGCTCCGCGCCTCGGAGTTTGAGTTTTTAAGTGTCACAACCACGGGTGAATGCGACGCTCCCGCCGGCCCCGACGGTCAGGGCACAGCGAGCTAATGCGCGCGTCCCAGTCTTGTCGTCGTGCGTCGCGCCGTCGTCGCGGTCGTATAGCGGCCGCCGGACCCCAGCGCCCCGAAACCGGCCCCGGCCTCCCTTGTCGGAGGTGCAGAGGAACGCCGGCGGAGCGCGGCGGACGGTCCGGTCGGTCATGTCGTGTACGACCGACGTCGGTCCGCAGCGTAAATTAATGAAGACGAGTGCGTCGCGCCGTCGTCGCGGTCGTATAGCGGCCGCCGGACCCCAGCGCCCCGAATCCGGCCCCGGCCTCCCTTGTCGGAGGTTCAGTGGCACGCCGGCGGAGCGCGGCGGACGGTCCGGTCGGTCATGTCGTGTACGACCGACGTCGGCCCGCAGCGTAGATTGATAAAGACGAGTGCGTCGCGCCGTCGTCGCGGTCGTATAGCGGCCGCCGGACCCCAGCGCCCCGAATCCGGCCCCGGCCTCCCTTGTCGGAGGTGCAGTGGCACGCCGGCGGAGCGCGGCGGATGGTCCGGTCGGTCATGTCGTGTACGACCGACGTCGGTCCGCGTCGCAGATTAATAAAGACGAAGACTGCGCGCAAAGGTGCTCGCACCGCCCGAAGGTGGTCGAAGGATATTCGCCTGACTAACGGAACGTTCGTCCCCGCGTACCGCGCGCCCCTCGAAAGGGGGGAGCGATCTGAGTACGGGAGCCGCGCAGGACGAACGCGTCTCGGACTTTACGTCCGCTCTGCGAAGTCAAACACCTCTCGTTCTAGCAACGTGTAAGCGTGCAAAACTTTGCGTAAGTGTAAAACCGATTAAACGCAGTACCGCGGACAGAGAGTCGCTGGTTAACTGTATGAAAGATTACCCTGAACGGTGGATCACTTGGCTCGTGGGTCGATGAAGAACGCAGCTAATTGCGCGTCAACTTGTGAACTGCAGGACACTTGAACATCGACATTTCGAACGCACATTGCGGTCCTCGGATACTGTTCCTGGACCACTCCTGGCTGAGGGTCGTTTCAATTTCCACGACTGCCGGGTCGGCGTACCGCCGATAACGCGAAGGCCCCCCCATGTGGTGCGCGCGCGCAGTACACGCTCCCAATCGTGTGAGCGGAACGCGCGCCGTACGTACGGGGCGTCGGTCAAGCGCGAAAAGCGGACGGCCGCCGAGGCAAGAATCTGAGCGCTCGCGCACGAGCCGCCCCCCGATACCGCGAGCGCGCCATCGCGCTCGACGTCGGGGCGGCGCGCTAACGCGTCGCTTTAAACTATCGAACGATATAATCATTCGAGCCGACCGCCATCCGCGTACCGGTAAACGATGCCCGGGCGACGCGCCGGTCGACGTGTCCGAGTGTGAATCCCCCCGCCACCGAGATTCGTCCGGGGCGGCGCGAGGTATTCGTCCGACGTCCGATCGCGCGCGTTTAGCCCGAAGGATCCCGTTGCCTACGCGGCCTGTCGGCTATCGAAAGAAACCAATGAACGCGACCTCAGAGCAGGTGAGACTACCCGCTGAATTTAAGCATATTACTAAGCGGAGGAAAAGAAACTAACTAGGATTCCCTTAGTAGCGGCGAGCGAACAGGGAAGAGCCCAGCACCGAATCCCGCGTCCGGAGACGGACGCCGGGAAATGTGGTGTTAGGGAGGATCCGTTATCCCGAGGTAGCGCGGCGCGCCCAAGTCCTTCTTGAACGGGGCCACTTACCCAGAGAGGGTGCCAGGCCCGTAGCTGGCCGCCGCATGCCGCGGGAGGGTCTCTCCTCAGAGTCGGGTTGCTTGAGAGTGCAGCCCTAAGTGGGTGGTAAACTCCATCTAAGGCTAAATATTACCACGAGACCGATAGCGAACAAGTACCGTGAGGGAAAGTTGAAAAGAACTTTGAAGAGAGAGTTCAAGAGTACGTGAAACCGTTCAGGGGTAAACCTGAGAAACCCGAAAGGTCGAAAGGGGAGATTCAGACGCGTCTCTCG
>CAXIES010000217.1:17500-25000 GCA_964023965.1 Melinopterus prodromus
TTGATTTGTCGACAGGCCGCAGGGTAGGGCGCTCTCGCTCTACTCCCTCTCGTTTTGATAACGAAAACGAGAGGGAGTAGAGCGAGACCGCCCTACCCTGCGGCCTGTCGACAAATCAACGAGAGGGAGTAGAGCAAAACCGCCCGACCCTGCGGCCTACAGATGATACCGACGAGGCGCCACCGTCGTCCACAACAATGTCGGCTTTGTTGTAGGACGTCCGTGTGGTCGCGTAATCGGTAATCTCTGAGAGATAAGACAAGTCTGTCCGGTTGCGCGAGTCGAGATACGCTCTCGGCCGCGCACTGGCATGGCATATAAACGCGACATTAAAATGTGTTGTTAACGAGGGAGGAGGCCGCCACCCCGTATATGAAAGATTCCGATCCCACGAAGCGTCCGTCGCGTCGTTCACAACAATGTCGGCTTTGTTGTAGGACGACCGGTGGTCGCGCATTCGGCATCAATCAAAAATACTCTCGACGCAGAGCCGTCGTCAAAGAGTAAGTCCAAGTCACGATTCCGATCCGACGAAGCGTCCGTCGCGTCGTTCACAACAATGTCGGCTTTGTTGTAGGACGACCGGTGGTCGCGCATTCGGCATCAATCAAGAAATACTCTCGACGCGGGGCGGTCGTCAAAGAGTAAGTCCAAGTCACGATTCCGATCCGACGAAGCGTCCGTCGTTCGCGACAATGACGCGCATTCGGCAATCTGCCGGGCTCCACTCTACCGTTTTTATGAAAGAGCGCCGAAGGCATAGCACAGACAGAACAGCAGCCACCGGCGAACAGCCGCCGGGACAGAGACGACGGACGCGTCCGCCGTTCGTCGTCGACCGACGCAGTAAACAACTGACAACAATTTCGAAGGCTCCTCCCACACACGAGTGACCCAGAAAACAAGCGCAACCAAAAAATATTTGTCGCTCGATAAATTTGTCGACAGGCCGCAGGGTAAGGTGGTTTCGCTCTACTCCCTCTCGTTGATTTGTTGACAGGCCGCAGGGTAAGGTGGTTTCGCTCTACTCCCTCTCATTGATTTGTCGACAGGCCGCAGGGTAAGGTGGTTTCGCTCTACTCCCTCTCGTTGATTTGTCGACAGGCCGCAGGGTAGGGCGGTTTCGCTCTACTCCCTCTCGTTGACTTGTCGACAGGCCGCAGGGTAAGGCGGTTTCGCTCTACTCCCTCTCGTTGATTTGTCGACAGGCCGCAGGGTAAGGCGGTTTCGCTCTACTCCCTCTCGTTGATTTGTCGACAGGCCGCAGGGTAGGGCGCTCTCGCTCTACTCCCTCTCGTTTTGATAACGAAAACGAGAGGGAGTAGAGCGAGACCGCCCTACCCTGCGGCCTGTCGACAAATCAACGAGAGGGAGTAGAGCAAAACCGCCCGACCCTGCGGCCTGTCGACAAATCAACGAGAGGGAGTAGAGCGAAACCGCCCTACCCTGCGGCCTGTCGACAAATTTATCGATCGTCACCCGTCCGTCGGCGGCGAGCGGGAGTAGAGAACGCTAACCGGGCGGCCGTCATCGGGTCGACAAATTTATCGATCGTCACCCGTCCGTCGGCGGCGAGCGGGAGTAGAGAACGCTAACCGGGCGGCCGTCGTCGGGTCGACAAATTTATCGATCGTCACCCGTCCGTCGGCGGCGAGCGGGAGTAGAGAGCGCTAACAGGCCGGCCGCCCGGTGAGCGCTCTCTACTCCCGCTCCGCGCCGACGGACGGGTGGCGATCGGTATATTTCCCCGCTCGAAGACAAAAAATTTCAAAAATTTCAGCAGAGAGCGCTGGACGGAACTTTTGAAAGAAAAAAAAATTTTTCAAAAAAAAAATTTTTCAAAAAAAAAAATTTCTGAAATTTTGCAGAGAGCGCTGGCCGGGACTTATAGGCGAAAAAGAAAATTTCAAGAAAATCTTTTATGGGGCCGTTGACGGCGCGAGCGCGGTCGGCTGGACTCCGGCGGCGCGCTCGATCGACAGCGCGAGTCTCCCGTCGTCGAGCGGGGCGAAATGTACCGAGCGCTACCCGACCGGCGACGGCGCGCGGGCGGTCGGCTGGACTACGGCGGCGCGCTCGATCGACATCCAGCGCCACCCGAAAGACAAAATTTCCAAAATCCAAAAATTTCAGCAGAGAGCGCTGGACGGAACTTTTGAAAGAAAAAAAAATTTTTCAAAAAAAAAATTTTTCAAAAAAAAAAATTTCTAAAATTTTGCAGAGAGCGCTGGCCGGGACTTATAGGCGAAAAAGAAAATTTCAAGAAAATCTTTTATGGGGCCGTTGACGGCGCGAGCGCGGTCGGCTGGACTCCGGCGGCGCGCTCGATCGACAGCGCGGGTCTCCCGTCGTCGAGCGGGGCGAAATGTACCGAGCGCTACCCGGCCGGCGACGGCGCGCGGGCTGTCGGCTGGACTCCGGCGGCGCGTTCGATCGACAGCGCGGGTCTCCCGTCGTCGAGCGGGGCGAAATCTACCGAGCGCTACCCGGCCGGCGACGGCGCGCGGGCGGTCGGCTGGACTACGGCGGCGCGCTCGATCGACAGCGCGGGTCTCCCGTCGTCGAGCGGGGCGAAATCTACCGAGCGCTACCCGGCCGGCGACGGCGCGCGGGCGGTCGGCTGGACTCCGGCGGCGCGCTCGATCGACAGCGCGAGTCTCCCGTCGTCGAGCGGGGCGAAATGTACCGAGCGCTACCCGGCCGGCGACGGCGCGCGGGCGGTCGGCTGGACTCCGGCGGCGCGCTCGATCGACAGCGCGAGTCTCCCGTCGTCGAGCGGGGCGAAATGTACCGAGCGCTACCCGGCCGGCGACGGCGCGCGGGCGGTCGGCTGGACTACGGCGGCGCGCTCGATCGACATCCAGCGCCACCCGAAAGACAAAATTTCCAAAATCCAAAAATTTCAGCAGGGAGCGCTGGACGGAACTTTTGAAAGAAAAAAAAATTTTCAAAAAAAAAAATCCAAAAATTTAGCAGAGAGCGCCGGAGAGAACATTTGAAAGAAAAAAAAAATTTCCAAAAAAAAAAAAATTTTCAAAAAAAAAAATATTTCCAAAATTTCGAACTCGACCCGGACGGGGACCAAGGCGAAAAGTGCGATAAGTCCGCGCGAGCGTCGGCGGTATCCGTTCGAGCGAGCCGGGAGCGACCCGTACTAGCGTTTCGCAACCCGTACTCGGTCCGTTGCGCTTATATAGGGAGAGGTGAGTCCGCGACGGCTAACGCCGTCCGGTTCCGCTCGATCCCGTTTAGTTGCGACGAGTCGACAGTCTTGGTATTAGTAAACGATAAAGATGCTCCCTGCCGGGCCGCACGCGTTGTTGACTTTGATCTGCTGGTGGCTAGAGAGCGCCTCGGTAAGCTTCGTTCGCGAAGAACCGGCGTTCGCCATTAGAGACGAGAGTTTTAATTGACGCTGTGCGGTTTAACCGAAAGGTTGCGTTCCCACATATCGCCGCCAAGCGCTCGTAACCGTAACATTAGCGATTGCCACAGCATGCCCGCGGACGACGCTGACTTTCGCAGTTAGCGTTGTACACCTTATGCGGGCGCACTTAAATCTCGGAGGCGTCCTCTGGACGTCGTCCACAAATATGCAACGACTCGCCTCGTACCGAGCGTGAGAGCGCGGCACGACAGTTTTCCGAAACGCGCGCTCAGACCGCGTACCATGTCGCTTTCAATCTAGCGAAGGGTGTTTCTGGGAATGTTGAAGCCGTTCGCGGACGAGATTCCGCGTTATAAATTATTCTCTTTAGAACTGCTGCGGGCGGTCATGTCGTCAAGTAAACGTCGTCCTATTTCGACGTCGGCGCATCCTGCTCCACTGTGCGTGAAATGTGTGGTCGGCGCGCGCTCGTCGCTGCCGACTGATTTCGACACGGTCAGTTTTTGCTATATATTGTAATATGTAGTAGTATACTTCCGGGCCGGGCGAGAAGACAGACCGCCGCCGCTCTCGCAGCGGCGTGACGATTCTGCTCCGCCCTCGGCTCGCCGGAGGTGCGACTGTTCTCTCGATCTGCGTTACGCCAGGTCGGCGCGTTACCATCGGTGCGCGTCTTCCGAACGTGGCCGCGGACGGGTGACAGCTCCCTGGTTGATCCTGCCAGTAGTCATATGCTTGTCTCAAAGATTAAGCCATGCATGTCTCAGTACAAGCCAAATTAAGGTGAAACCGCGAAAGGCTCATTAAATCAGTTATGGTTCCTTAGATCGTACCCACATTTACTTGGATAACTGTGGTAATTCTAGAGCTAATACATGCAAACAGAGCTCCGACCGGAGACGGAAGGAGCGCTTTTATTAGATCAAAACCAATCGGCGTCGGGTTCGCCCGTCGTCGTACACCTTGGTGACTCTGAATAACTTTTTGCTGATCGCACGGTCTCGCACCGGCGACGCATCTTTCAAATGTCTGCCTTATCAACTGTCGATGGTAGGTTCTGCGCCTACCATGGTTGTAACGGGTAACGGGGAATCAGGGTTCGATTCCGGAGAGGGAGCCTGAGAAACGGCTACCACATCCAAGGAAGGCAGCAGGCGCGCAAATTACCCACTCCCGGCACGGGGAGGTAGTGACGAAAAATAACGATACGGGACTCATCCGAGGCCCCGTAATCGGAATGAGTACACTCTAAACCCTTTAACGAGGATCAATTGGAGGGCAAGTCTGGTGCCAGCAGCCGCGGTAATTCCAGCTCCAATAGCGTATATTAAAGTTGTTGCGGTTAAAAAGCTCGTAGTCGAATTTGTGTCCCGCGCCGCCGGTTCATCGCTCGCGGTGTTAACTGGCGTGTCCGCGGGACGTCCTGCCGGTGGGCTTAGCCTCTCGGGGCGGCCCAATCTCAATCCCACCGCGGTGCTCTTCATTGAGTGTCGAGGTGGGCCGGCACGTTTACTTTGAACAAATTAGAGTGCTTAAAGCAGGCTAAAATTTCGCCTGAATACTGTGTGCATGGAATAATGGAATAGGACCTCGGTTCTATTTTGTTGGTTTTCGGAACCCCGAGGTAATGATTAATAGGAACGGATGGGGGCATTCGTATTGCGACGTTAGAGGTGAAATTCTTGGATCGTCGCAAGACGGACAGAAGCGAAAGCATTTGCCAAAAACGCTTTCATTGATCAAGAACGAAAGTTAGAGGTTCGAAGGCGATCAGATACCGCCCTAGTTCTAACCATAAACGATGCCAGCTAGCGATCCGCCGACGTTCCTCCGATGACTCGGCGGGCAGCTTCCGGGAAACCAAAGCTTTTGGGTTCCGGGGGAAGTATGGTTGCAAAGCTGAAACTTAAAGGAATTGACGGAAGGGCACCACCAGGAGTGGAGCCTGCGGCTTAATTTGACTCAACACGGGAAACCTCACCAGGCCCGGACACCGGAAGGATTGACAGATTGAGAGCTCTTTCTTGATTCGGTGGGTGGTGGTGCATGGCCGTTCTTAGTTGGTGGAGCGATTTGTCTGGTTAATTCCGATAACGAACGAGACTCTAGCCTGCTAACTAGGCGTATTTTCGACATCTCAAAGGTCCGCCGACCCGGCGCTCGCGTCGCGGTCGTGCGCGATTTTTACTGTCGGCGTACAATTAATTCTTCTTAGAGGGACAGGCGGCTTCTAGCCGCACGAGATTGAGCAATAACAGGTCTGTAATGCCCTTAGATGTTCTGGGCCGCACGCGCGCTACACTGAAGGAATCAGCGTGTCTTCCCTGGCCGAACGGCCCGGGTAACCCGCTGAACCTCCTTCGTGCTAGGGATTGGGGCTTGCAATTGTTCCCCATGAACGAGGAATTCCCAGTAAGCGCGAGTCATAAGCTCGCGTTGATTACGTCCCTGCCCTTTGTACACACCGCCCGTCGCTACTACCGATTGAATGATTTAGTGAGGTCTTCGGACCGGTGCGCGGTGGCGTTTCGACGTCGCCGATGATGCTGGGAAGATGACCAAACTTGATCATTTAGAGGAAGTAAAAGTCGTAACAAGGTTTCCGTAGGTGAACCTGCGGAAGGATCATTAACGAATGTTTATAAAACATTACGTACAATTAATTAATACGATGCACGGATCGATATTAATAATGAATGAATATTAATGGCGCCCTCGGCCGACCACGTCTACGACGGCGGTCGCGTCGGCCGTACGAGCGCCGGTCGAACTGATTCGAACTGTTAAGGACTAACGAAGTCCGAGGCGTCGGCCGACCCGCGAGGGTCGGCACGCCGGAAGTCAGGTACCTAGTCGAGAGGTCCGATGACGAGAGCGCCCCCCGTGCCGCTCAGGCCGAGAGATACTGCGTACGTAAAAGCGCCGCCGGCAGCCACCGCGCAGCCGGCTCGGCGCTCCGCGCCTCGGAGTTTGAGTTTTTAAGTGTCACAACCACGGGTGAATGCGACGCTCCCGCCGGCCCCGACGGTCAGGGCACAGCGAGCTAATGCGCGCGTCCCAGTCTTGTCGTCGTGCGTCGCGCCGTCGTCGCGGTCGTATAGCGGCCGCCGGACCCCAGCGCCCCGAAACCGGCCCCGGCCTCCCTTGTCGGAGGTGCAGAGGAACGCCGGCGGAGCGCGGCGGACGGTCCGGTCGGTCATGTCGTGTACGACCGACGTCGGTCCGCAGCGTAAATTAATGAAGACGAGTGCGTCGCGCCGTCGTCGCGGTCGTATAGCGGCCGCCGGACCCCAGCGCCCCGAATCCGGCCCCGGCCTCCCTTGTCGGAGGTTCAGTGGCACGCCGGCGGAGCGCGGCGGACGGTCCGGTCGGTCATGTCGTGTACGACCGACGTCGGCCCGCAGCGTAGATTGATAAAGACGAGTGCGTCGCGCCGTCGTCGCGGTCGTATAGCGGCCGCCGGACCCCAGCGCCCCGAATCCGGCCCCGGCCTCCCTTGTCGGAGGTGCAGTGGCACGCCGGCGGAGCGCGGCGGATGGTCCGGTCGGTCATGTCGTGTACGACCGACGTCGGTCCGCGTCGCAGATTAATAAAGACGAAGACTGCGCGCAAAGGTGCTCGCACCGCCCGAAGGTGGTCGAAGGATATTCGCCTGACTAACGGAACGTTCGTCCCCGCGTACCGCGCGCCCCTCGAAAGGGGGGAGCGATCTGAGTACGGGAGCCGCGCAGGACGAACGCGTCTCGGACTTTACGTCCGCTCTGCGAAGTCAAACACCTCTCGTTCTAGCAACGTGTAAGCGTGCAAAACTTTGCGTAAGTGTAAAACCGATTAAACGCAGTACCGCGGACAGAGAGTCGCTGGTTAACTGTATGAAAGATTACCCTGAACGGTGGATCACTTGGCTCGTGGGTCGATGAAGAACGCAGCTAATTGCGCGTCAACTTGTGAACTGCAGGACACTTGAACATCGACATTTCGAACGCACATTGCGGTCCTCGGATACTGTTCCTGGACCACTCCTGGCTGAGGGTCGTTTCAATTTCCACGACTGCCGGGTCGGC
Organism: Melinopterus prodromus; assembly: GCA_964023965.1. Taxonomy (NCBI): domain Eukaryota; kingdom Metazoa; phylum Arthropoda; class Insecta; order Coleoptera; family Scarabaeidae; genus Melinopterus; species Melinopterus prodromus. The sequence goes on from CAXIES010000217.1 coordinate 24,953, forward strand.
GTACCGCCGATAACGCGAAGGCCCCCCCATGTGGTGCGCGCGCGCAGT
>CAXIES010000217.1:32500-34170 GCA_964023965.1 Melinopterus prodromus
CGACATCCAGCGCCACCCGAAAGACAAAATTTCCAAAATCCAAAAATTTCAGCAGGGAGCGCTGGACGGAACTTTTGAAAGAAAAAAAAATTTTCAAAAAAAAAAATCCAAAAATTTAGCAGAGAGCGCCGGAGAGAACATTTGAAAGAAAAAAAAAATTTCCAAAAAAAAAAAAATTTTCAAAAAAAAAAATATTTCCAAAATTTCGAACTCGACCCGGACGGGGACCAAGGCGAAAAGTGCGATAAGTCCGCGCGAGCGTCGGCGGTATCCGTTCGAGCGAGCCGGGAGCGACCCGTACTAGCGTTTCGCAACCCGTACTCGGTCCGTTGCGCTTATATAGGGAGAGGTGAGTCCGCGACGGCTAACGCCGTCCGGTTCCGCTCGATCCCGTTTAGTTGCGACGAGTCGACAGTCTTGGTATTAGTAAACGATAAAGATGCTCCCTGCCGGGCCGCACGCGTTGTTGACTTTGATCTGCTGGTGGCTAGAGAGCGCCTCGGTAAGCTTCGTTCGCGAAGAACCGGCGTTCGCCATTAGAGACGAGAGTTTTAATTGACGCTGTGCGGTTTAACCGAAAGGTTGCGTTCCCACATATCGCCGCCAAGCGCTCGTAACCGTAACATTAGCGATTGCCACAGCATGCCCGCGGACGACGCTGACTTTCGCAGTTAGCGTTGTACACCTTATGCGGGCGCACTTAAATCTCGGAGGCGTCCTCTGGACGTCGTCCACAAATATGCAACGACTCGCCTCGTACCGAGCGTGAGAGCGCGGCACGACAGTTTTCCGAAACGCGCGCTCAGACCGCGTACCATGTCGCTTTCAATCTAGCGAAGGGTGTTTCTGGGAATGTTGAAGCCGTTCGCGGACGAGATTCCGCGTTATAAATTATTCTCTTTAGAACTGCTGCGGGCGGTCATGTCGTCAAGTAAACGTCGTCCTATTTCGACGTCGGCGCATCCTGCTCCACTGTGCGTGAAATGTGTGGTCGGCGCGCGCTCGTCGCTGCCGACTGATTTCGACACGGTCAGTTTTTGCTATATATTGTAATATGTAGTAGTATACTTCCGGGCCGGGCGAGAAGACAGACCGCCGCCGCTCTCGCAGCGGCGTGACGATTCTGCTCCGCCCTCGGCTCGCCGGAGGTGCGACTGTTCTCTCGATCTGCGTTACGCCAGGTCGGCGCGTTACCATCGGTGCGCGTCTTCCGAACGTGGCCGCGGACGGGTGACAGCTCCCTGGTTGATCCTGCCAGTAGTCATATGCTTGTCTCAAAGATTAAGCCATGCATGTCTCAGTACAAGCCAAATTAAGGTGAAACCGCGAAAGGCTCATTAAATCAGTTATGGTTCCTTAGATCGTACCCACATTTACTTGGATAACTGTGGTAATTCTAGAGCTAATACATGCAAACAGAGCTCCGACCGGAGACGGAAGGAGCGCTTTTATTAGATCAAAACCAATCGGCGTCGGGTTCGCCCGTCGTCGTACACCTTGGTGACTCTGAATAACTTTTTGCTGATCGCACGGTCTCGCACCGGCGACGCATCTTTCAAATGTCTGCCTTATCAACTGTCGATGGTAGGTTCTGCGCCTACCATGGTTGTAACGGGTAACGGGGAATCAGGGTTCGATTCCGGAGAGGGAGCCTGAGAAACGGCTACCAC